>CAXITT010000186.1:802328-870570 GCA_964033795.1 Lymnaea stagnalis | reverse complement strand
TATATATATATATATATATATATATATATATATATATATATAACATTTTTTGTTATCCTTATTTTAAATGTTAAAAAAAAAACAACAACAACAGATGTGCAGCAAAAATAAAATAAAACTTTATGATACAATCCAATCTTCAATCACATCAACAACAACAAAAAAAAAAAAGATTTAAACCTCAAAAAGTTGCTTCCCTTGAAAACTCATTTTATTAGCTATTCATCACTACTTTTTGCAATGTTTTCCCCTTTTCTTTAGACGCTCCATCATGGGGATAGAGAAACTCGAAAACAAATTAGATTGCTCTCTAAATCTGACAGGCAAATAATTACTTTTCATCTACGGATTATCGCTCACGAATAATCCAATAGGAAATACACAGTGTAACATGGGAAATACACACGGAAACACAGAGGGGAAAAATCATTACAAATGTCGATAAAATAACAGTGCAAGGCTCCCCCATTTCTACCAGCATGGACATGCACCCTCAAACATAACGAAGCTCCAGTACAGGGGTCTCCAAACTTTTCAGCCCGGGGCCGCATTAACTATCAAACATCA
Organism: Lymnaea stagnalis; assembly: GCA_964033795.1. Taxonomy (NCBI): domain Eukaryota; kingdom Metazoa; phylum Mollusca; class Gastropoda; family Lymnaeidae; genus Lymnaea; species Lymnaea stagnalis. Next base: position 870,003 of record CAXITT010000186.1, on the reverse strand, counting down.
TTTCGGGGGCACTCGAGGTCCAAATAAAAAAATAATAAAAACAAGGATGTTGTTTTTATTAATTTATTTAATACTATTTTATTCAGTTATTATTATTAAATAACACATTGATACACCACACATGAACACTCGTATTATTAAATAACACATTGATACACTACACATGAACACTCGTATTACCGGTATTAAATAACACATTGATACACTACACATGACCACTCGTATTACCGGTATTAAATAACACATTGATACACTACACATGAACACTCGTATTACCGGTATTAAATAACACATTGATACACTACACATGAACACTCGTATTACCGGTATTAAATAACACATTGATACACTACACATGACCACTCGTATTACCGGTATTAAATAACACATTGATACACCACACATGAACACTCGTATTATTAAATAACACATTGATACACCACACATGAACACCCGTATTGGTGGGAATGGTGAAATTTTGTCATTACGAAAGTCTTCCTTGGGCAAAAACTGTAAAAACCAAACAGTCCTGAAATACTCTGCTCAGAACTTTCTCACAACGTAGCCATCTTAGTGCTGTGTAGTATGGTAAATCTTGCGATTCTGTGTCTGTATCTTTCAACAGGTCTCCTAACTGTTTATGGTTTAGCCCATGTGACCTTATTAAATTCACCATCTTCACCACAGGATTCAGTACACTGCTAATGTCCATATATTTAGCACACAAAGCTTGCTGGTAAATAACACAATGCAGGGACATTGGTTGTAGAATGTTTTTCTCATTACACACCTGCTTCACTTGCCCAACCAAGCTTTTCTTTATGCAACTCATGTCCTTTCCTCAATCAACAGTCAGGCAACTTGGACTCCATGCCCCCAACTAGGGCATTATGGAGGCGGGCATGGTGTTCTGCCTTGGACTCCATGCCCCCAACTAGGGCATTATGGAGGCGGGCATGGTGTTCTGCCTTGGACTCTGTTTTTTTTTTTTAACGTTAGGTACCAACGTTTTGGCGCCCCCCAAGCTGTAAAGAGCGTCAGATCTTTCACAATACTCTCTGTTGCGATCTCATAGGTCATAGGGCCGGAAAACCTTATGACTACTGTTCCTGGACTTATTATAGGTCCGCGGCAGCTGAACCTCCAAACTAATGATGGTAGCGACCATTGCGTTTGATTTGTGACTCGATTCTTCTATTTAAAAAAAATATATATTAAAAGTTGGGGGTTTAAAAAAAGGAGACATTATTTTTTTTAGAACTACGATATTATTTGATCGCTTTTACAGATACCTTTTTCGGAGATAATCCCTTGCCTCTCTCAAACCATGGTTAGCTCCATCATTATACGAAAAACTTTGAATGTGTATGAAATGATTTAGTTACGTCTAATTTTGTTTATGAAGCTTGCAAAGAAGCTGTGAAAAGAATGTACCAGCGGACCTTTACGGTGGTCTTTGCGAGGTCTTGACGTGGTCTGTGAAGCAAGTAAGTACAAAATGTTTATGAATCTTTGTAATAATATTAAATGCACAGCTTTATTTATGCTACATGTAATAGTCAGGAGAAAAAATTAACGCTTTTAAATCTATAAATATGTTTTTTTTGTTTTTTGTTTTTGTATTTTGTAATGTAAAAACACATATGCATAATAATGATAAAATAACATTTTCTAGATAACATCTTCAATTGCATCCAAAATAATTTTAAATAATGAAATAGAAAATAGTAACAATTCTTTCCTTCGAAAACGAATGTATTTGCTATTTACCAACACTTCAATTTTGTTCTCTAAATCTTAAAATTATTTGAATTGGTGGTATGGTGAGAGAACAATTCTTAGTATAAAATGTTTCAAATGAATAATATAAAAAAAGTATAGCATAGTTACAATATGCGTGCGCGATATGATCTCGTATCTTAAGACGAGGCTATACAGAAATGAAATTACGCTCATGTACGTTCATGTATTATTTATATTAATATATTGGCTAATGACACGCAATGTTAAGATGAAAAATGTATGTGCAAGGCGAGAAATATATATATATATATATATATATATATATATATATATATAAAGATATAAAACGAGGGGCATTTATAAATAAATATATATACATACGAATCATGGGCGCCCGCAGAAAACTTTCTTATATATATATATATAAAGATATAAAACGAGGGGCATTTATAAATAAATATATATACATACGAATCATGGGCGCCCGCAGAAAACTTTCTAGGGGGGGGCAAAAAAATCGATTAACTTTCCAGGGGGGGGGGCACAATTTTTTTTAGCAATGTTTTAATGTAGTTTTAATTTACTGTATCGTATTTGGATGGTGAACGAACGGACAGGACATCAGCTTAGTTACTTTCTCTTTATTTTCTCTTTACTTTAATACATTTTTTGTCTATTTTTGTCTTAATTTTTTTTTATCCAATCAATCCAGGGGGGCAAGAGCTCCCCCTTGCCCTCCTGCGGGCGCCCATGATACGAATACATACAATCAAAGGTGCCGCATTCGGCGGTATTTATTGTCCCCGGGCAGATTCTTGGCAACGTAAAGCCGTCGATAGCCATGTCCATATTGCTATGGAAGAGCAGGCACATGTCTAAATGGGCGTCCCGTTGCAGTGCCCCGTACGTCCATCATCTGACTAATGACGTGTAAGTTGGGCCTCTCGTTGGATTCCCAAAGGAAACACATGCAACAGGCGCCATCTTGTTAAACCATTCACACCCATTAAAAACAAAACCAAACAACTTGCCTTGGACGATCACCCCGGAACCAGGAATATTTCCCAGGCCCCGATGCGTTTCTCTCTCTCTCCCCCCACCCCCTTTTTTATTTATTTCTCCACACCTCTCGGGAATACATCTATCAGAACATCCTTCATAATTAGTCACATCCCATTACTTACGACAAACAATATCGCATTACTTCAATAATACTGTAATTTTATGTCCCACCCCCCCCCCCCCCAAATCCAATGATGGACGTGACATCCAGCCTTCAAAATTAGCTTCCTGTCTGTAATATAGCAATAATGTGCAGATTTAATGTTAGTGAACGGTCGTACGATCCCCATTTCATCGCCATTGTTCGATGACGTATAGACGTGGAAGAAAGAAAAAAAAAGGGTATCAATAGTTGTTGTATGTCCAGGTCAATACTGATCTAAGGACCTAACTAGGTCACTGATTTTATCTCTATCTAAAGACGTAATGGAAAGTTAAGGTGTCGTTGGGGGGAGGGGAGGGAATGGGTTGGGCTGACATAGTCATTGAGAGGAAATAGAAAAAAAACTCTAGTTAATTAGATGTACAATATTTAATTCAAAATGTATCTGATGTTTGTTGTTTAAAAAATTTATAATAATTTTCTAAAGTATTTATAATCATAATTTGAAAAAAAATAATTTGTAAGAGCATTTGAATAAATTAAGACATACACATATTTTGTTACTACATAACATAGGTCACTTCTGCCTCGTCCATCTCATTCAAAGACAGAACCTCCATTAATTTTTTTTTTTTAAAGCTTCCATCGCAATATAGAATTTCAATATCTGCTTAGATCAATGTGGTGCTTAAGTTTGCAAGATGACTAATTCAAAATCAATATTAAAAAAAATGAGGGGTTTTAACAGCGTTGTATGGTGTTTTTTAATTATTTTTTTTAAATACCAAATAAAACGATGGAGGTAAGGATTAGAAGAATATCTGTGACCTCAAAAACTTATTACGAATGCATTTCAAAAACTAAACAACTTGGATTATGTAACTATATAATCGGATTATGTAGCAATGTAATTTGGATAATGTGCAATCAAAATTTATATGATAGACTTTAACGAATGGGGACGTAATGGGCCTTGCGCAATAATTAGGCCTAGGCAAGGCGTGATTTGTTTTCTTATAAATGATTGTGCGTGTAATAAAGAAATGGGGGGTGAGCAGGGTGGGTGAGTGTGTGTGGACCGGTAACACGTTAAGTCTGAATTAGTTGACGTCGTCATGACGGAAGATCTGTTGATTTCGGTATCAATCCAGCTGACGAATGGGAGCTGGGGGCGTGGAGGACGCCACACGGGAGTGAAGTTTTTGTAAGAGGTTGGCCTGGTTGGCAGACGGATGTGTCAGGGAAATGCATCTCTTTTCTTCACTGTTGACCAATGTATCGTAAGTCAACGTGCTAAGTTGTGCACAAGGTTTGGGGATCTATCTCATTTCGTGCATAGGGACCGCCCATAAGGCATGGCATACTATTTCTTTATGCTCTCCCTACTGTCAAAACTCTGTGACAATCCCCTCCCCCCTTTTAAAAGCACTTCTCAAATTAAAACAGTTAAACAACAAAGTTTTTCGTAAAAAGTTTATTGGCATTTTAAATTTTCTTTTTTAAACTGATATTCTAATGTCCCATCGCCTTTTAAACAGCAGATTAAGTTCACCAACTATTTCAGAAAAAAAAAGAAAGAAAATAGTATGCATCAGACAGACTTGCGATATACTTTTTGTGGGGTGGGAGTGCGGAGTCCTGAGGTTTGTGACACATTGTGACATGAAAGAGGGGTTAAAAATTGTCATTAATAGCCTTGCGTTGTTTATGGACGGCCCCCGAGCTGTCATTTCTCGAAATTAATATATTGATTTTTTAATATAAAAAGAAAATTGCAATCCTACGACTTAATGGGGAATTATTTTTCAACATGTCTTCTCCTTCATAAGTCGCTGTGACAATTGACCATTTTGTTTGCCTGTAGCCTACAGACAATGAAATGTGCATCCTTTTGAAAAGGGGCGAGGTCATTAGTTCCATGAGGCAAGACTTATAATTGGCACCCTGTAATTACAAAATAAGGACATTATGTTGGATTGCAGGGCCTTTATTATTGGCACTGTTCATAAAACTGAACAATCGCATTTCAAATACATTAATCTTCAGCGTATTTCGATGTATTTTATTATTATTTTACCAGACTAATTCAAAATCTTGTCTCAAAGCAAAGCTAGAATCGCTGCCTTTCTTAACTACATATTTATATAAAAACAAACAAGACATTAGCTTGCAATCTGAGCCCACAATTAGATACATGTACACAGAATACCGCCACCGGTGGCTCATTAGACGTGATAACATTTATGCCATGTTCTTGAATTTACCGCTCGCGGCAGTAGAGTTACTTTCAGCATTATTCACTTGTAACCTACTCTGAATGCCTGAGGTTGTCTGTCAACTTGGAAACTGTTTCAAAATAAGGATCTGCGGGCTGGATGTTGTAGGCTTGGATCCTTACATGTAAGGAGCGGGTTAGAGTCATACCGCATGAAGTATGACTACCAAGCCGAGCGAATCACGAAAAGAGTAAACTTCAATTGGTAATTACATTGATTATTAATTTTTGTAAAAATAATAAATTTCTAGTGTTATTAATTCTACATATAATTTAAAAAAAAGTATATATCATAATCGATTTTAATAACAATATTTGTTCATTATTATTATATTCTTTTTGGAAAAAAATTGTGTATAACAAAAATATAATAATATTTTCTAAAAATAAGCTTCAGTAAAAAAAAAAAAGATACCTACTTAAATAATTGCTTTCTTTGAAAAGTAATTTATTAGCCATACCCAAATATTTAAATTACAGATTAACATTCACAAACATCCATGGGAAATACACAAGAGAACATGGGAAATACACAAGGAAATAAGGGAAAAATAATTTTAAATGTCAATAAAATAATCCAAAGATTCCGGTATTCCACAAAAATGGTATTTGGGCGTAGCGCACTTGTAAAATCGTTAATCAAACCCAATTTACTCTATGGAGTGAACGTTTGAAGAATTCCTCCAGACATCTTAAAAGCTACTTACCAAAGAATGAGAAATTTTAGTATCAAAAACACAAAAATCAAACATCAAACGTTCAACGTTGATACAGACAAAGTTAGACGGGGGATTTAATCTCCAGGGTATAGAAACCAAAGTAAAACCAAAGAGAATAAAGTTTCATAGAACAGGTCATAAAAGGCAACACAGAATTATAACAAACACATTACTATGTGGTGATCAGACTTGTGTGTAAATGTGTAGTGTTGTTTGTGATGTTGACCGCTGTTATCCTTCCTTCCTTGTCATTTCCTTGTTCGTCCTTCTCCATCTTTCCAACGTTTGTATTATTGCCGTCCCTCTGTAGTGGTGTCTGCTATTGCTGTAATGGTGTGTGCTATTGCTGTAATGGTGTGGGCTATTAATGTAATAATGTATATTGTTGCTGTAATGGTGTGCTTTGTTGATGTAACGATGAGGGCTAATGCTGTAATGGTGTGGACTATTGCTGTAAAGGTATGAGCTATTGCTGTAATGGGAATTTTCGACATTGAAGCCTATCTAAGACGTGCAAGTATTGGTCCCGTGTTCTGTTTTAATGTTTATTTCTTGAAACAAAAAATAAAAAATATAAAAAAACAACAGGTTTTTGTTTTTTGAACAGCTGTAGGATACAGTTTTCCTTGTCACTGCTTCCCCTGATAGTAAAGGGCATTATCATTAGTGAAGTTTCAGCCAATGCAATGTTCTAATGTTTTGGAGCTGGGTGTTGTTTCTTATCCATTGTTTTGTTTAAAATTCGTTGTTTAAATTTTTTGTCAATTGCTATAACATTTGGCTGCTTCATTGTTTAAAGCAGGTTCTCCAAACTTTTCAGCAAGAGGGCCGCATTAACTATTAATCAGCCATTCGGGGGCCGACTACACACTCGAGGTCCAAATAAAAAAAAAACAAAAAAAACATGGATTGTTTTGAATTATTTATTTAATAATTATTTGATTCGGTTATTATTCAATAGCGCATTGAAACACTACACATGAACGCTTGTATTAGCTAAAATTATTAGTGTATCGTTAACCATTGTAATCTTCTAACGAGTTTGAGTTGTGTTTTTTTTTAAAATTAGCTTTTTTTTTTTTTTTAGAATGGTTTGTTGAAATTTGTAGTAATTTTTTTAAAAATTTTGCGTTTTATAGTTTTGAGGACGTCTTTTTTCGGGGAGGTTGATCTGCTTCTTCCGTTAATTACTTGGAAGGATTAGTTTGAGTTGTGTTTTTTTTTAAAATTAGCTTTTTTTTTTTTTTTAGAATGGCTTGTTGAAATTTGTAGTAATTTTTATAAAAATTTTGCGTTTTATAGTTTTGAGGACGTCTTTTTTCAGGGAGGTTGATCTGCTTCTTCCGTTAATTACTTGGAAGGATCATTCTTCAAAAAAAATTTTTTTTCGTCTTCCTAGTTCTCTTCACTGCTTGTTCTCTCTCAATTATGTTTCAGTCGTTACCCCACTCTCTGTTCTACTTTTACCTTTCCTCTCGTCTCTTCACCCTCCAATGTCATTTCCTTTTTCTTTTCATGGGCTTTTTCCCCGTTGTAACCTGCTTCTTCGATTCCTTGTTGGGGTCTTCTTTGCAGCCGTAGCGTAACTCTTTGATAGGGTTGATGTCGTTAGTGGGACAGGGTTGGTGGTTTTTTGTGACTCTTTTTATTGGGTTGTCGCACGGGTGAGACCAGTAAACCTCAAAGGCGAAAGACTGGATCAAGCTTCAACGTATTTTGTTAATGAAGCTCCCGAAGAAGCTGTGAAAAATTGCACTTGCGGGCCTTCGACGGTCGTCTGCGCGGGTATTGGCGTGGTCAAGAATTTCAAGGTGGTTAAAACGATTTAATATTTTTGTTTAATATTAAATTTATAGTTTTGTTAATGGTAGGTATGGTAGTCAGACAAATAAACGCAAGAAAAGTCGTATAGTTACAACATGGGCACGGATTATTCTAGTATTGTAAGACTAGGTAATAAAAAATGAAATAAATTGTATGTATTATTTATTAATATGCAGCTCTATTTGTAAGTTAGTAGGCTACCTTATTAGGCGAATACTGTGCAATGTTACGATTAAAAATGTTTGTGCAAGGAAACAAACTTGTATAGCAATAACAAGGGTAGTAAATATATTATATATATATATATATACTATTAGAGTCGCCGCATTCGGTGGTATTTACTCCTACTGTACGAGCCTCTGACATCCAGGGCCATAAGCCAATGTAAGAGCAGACACTTGTTCTAAATGAATGTCCCGTAGCAGCATCGTACGTCCACCCTCTTACTAATGACGTGTATGTTGAGTCTCGTTGAATTCCCCAATGGAACACAAGCAAAAGGCGCTATCTTGTTAAAACATTCCCACCCCAAAAAACAACTGACTTGGACGACAACCCGGATCCAGGCACCTTTCTCATGGCCTGAGTTTTCTTCATCCAACACCCCCCACCCCCAACCACCACCACATTTTAAAATTTTTTTTTTTATACAATCTCTGGAATACATCCATCAAAGTATTTCAGAACATCCTTGGTAACAAGCCACATCTCAATCAACACTTAAGTCAAACATCATAGCATCACTACAATAATAATGTAAGTTTTATAGGCCCCCCCTTACCTTTTGCTTTATGACTGTAATATAGCCATAATGAGCAGATTTAATGTATGTGAAATTTGAACGCTCGCACGGCCACATGTCACCGCCATTGTCCGATGAGTTACAGAAGAGAAACAGAAGAGACACAAATAAGACGTATCAATAATTGTTGTACGCCCGGGTCGCTAACGATCTATCGATCTAACTAGGTCACTGACATCACTTCTTATGGACATGATGGAACGTTACACTGTGAGAAAAAAAAAAGGGGGGGGGGGTGATGGTTTGGGGTTGACATAGTCACTGAGTGAAAATGGAAAAAAAAAATTATTGGACAGATTGGATACACATTTCTTTCTAGGTCACTGACATCACTTCGTATGGACAGAATGGAACGTTACACTGTGAGAAAAAAAAAAGGGGTGGGGGGTGATGGTTTGGGGTTGACATAGTCACTGAGTGAAAATGGAAAAAAAAAATTATTGGACAGATTCGATACACATTTCTTGTTGCTACCCCCTCCCCTTTTTTCGTTCTCTATTAAATTAGATGTGCAATTTAATTCAAAATGCATCTGATATTTTTGTTTTTAAAAAAATAATTATGTTACGAATTACTTATAGCTTATATGCATGATTTTTTAAAATACAAGGTCATTAGAGCCTCTGAATAAATTAAGAAAAATATTAGTTCCTATATAACATATGTGACCTCTGTCTCACCCATCTTATGTCAAGACAGAGCCTCCATTAGTAAAATAAAATTTAAAAAAAATTATTCCAGCACAATCTAGAATTTCAAAATTTTCTCATTTAAATGTGATGTTTAAAATAATTAATATAACTATAATAATAACTTGGAGTATGTAGCTATATAACTTGGATTATGTAACTATATAATTTTGATTCTGTGCAATCGAAATATTCATGGTAGACTTCGAGAATGGGGGAAGTAATGGGTCTTGTCCAATAACCAGGCTTATGCAAGGGGAATATCAGTTCTTATGAATGAGTGTGAGTGTAAGAAATAAATTGGGGGGGGGTGAGTGTGAGGGTCTGTAAGACCGTTAATTCTGATTTAGTTGACGTCATCACGACGGAACAACTGTTAATTTTGGTATTAAGAGGAGACTTAATGTCGAGCTGACGAATGGGAGCAAGGGGAGTGGAGGATGGCGTAGGAGGGAAGGTTTTGTAAGAGGCCTGGTTGGCAGACAGATGTGTCGGGAGATGCACGCTCTTTGCTTTGCTGTAGATCATGTATCGTAAGTCATTTAGTTTAGTTAGGAATAAGTTTTAGGGATACGTCTTACACAGCTTGCCAGACACGAACGAAAGCGAAGTTAATATAAAGGATTTCTATTAAAACTAGACACAACTGTGTGACATCTTCTCTTAGAGTACATCCAGCACAAGTGAAAATTAAACATGGCTCTCAATTTCAGCTTAATGCATATGGTAAAAAAAAACAACTTATACAATAAAACGCATCACGTGTTATATGATCCAACACCTTCCCCGTGTCACAAACTGTTATACTTTTTTAGACACCCCCACCCCTCTCCCGAGCGTGACGTCCATTATCTACGGACCTGCACAGACAGACCATGAACCGCTGGTGTGAGAGGATTAACTACGGACCAGGAAGTGACGATGGACATGAATCATGAAAGAAAACAATTCTCTCTCGCACACACAGACAAACACACACACATGCACAACTTCATGGAGCAGCGCCAGAAATCGTTCGTAAGCCACAGTGGCTACCTCTATTGAATGGACAAGATGGACCGAAATAGACAAGAAAATATGTTAGACACAGTGGCTACCTCTATTGAATGGACAAGATGGACCGAAATAGACAAGAAAATATGTTAGACACAGCGGCTACCTCTATTGAATGGACAAGATGGACCAAAATAGACAAGAAAATATGTTAGTTAGACACAGTGGCTACCTCTATTGAATGGACAAGATGGACCGAAATAGACAAGAAAATATGTTAGTTAGACACAGCGGCTACCTCTATTGAATGGACAAGATAGACCGAAATAGACAAGAAAATATGTTAGTGAGACACAGCGGCTACCTCTATTGAATGGACAAGATAGACCGAAATAAACAAGAAAATATGTTAGTTAGACACAGCGGCTACCTCTATTGAATGGACAAGATGGACCGAAATAGACAAGAAAATATGTTAGTTAGACACAGCGGCTACCTCTATTGAATGGACAAGATGGACCGAAATAGACAAGAAAATATGTTAGTTAGACACAGCGGCTACCTCTATTGAATGGACAAGATGGACCGAAATAGACAAGAAAATATGTTAGTTAGACACAGCGGCTACCTCTATTGAATGGACAAGATGGACCGAAATAGACAAGAAAATATGTTCGTTAAACAAAGCGGCTACCTCTATTGAATGGATAAGATAGACCGAAATAGACAAGAAAATATGTTAGTTAGACACAGCGGCTGCCTCTATTGAATGGACAAGATAGACCGAAATAGACAAGGAAATATTTTAGTTAGACACAGCGGCTACCTCTATTGAATGGACAAGATAGACCGAAATAGACCAGAAAATATGTTAGTTAGACACAGCGACTACCTCTATTGGATGGACAAGATAGACCGAAATAGACAAGGAAATATGTTAGTTAGACACAGCGGCTACCTCTATTGAATGGACAAGATAGACCGAAATAGACAAGGAAATATGTTAGACACAGCGGCTGCCTCTATTGAATGGACAAACAAGATAGACCGAAATAGACCAGAAAATATGTTTGAGGACTAAATAAAAAAAAAAAAAAAACTATATGAGACTTAGCTCGCCCCCCCCACCCCGGGCCTCCTCCTCCCCACCCCGTTTTTTCTCTCCAGAAAAAACAACAAAAACAAACAAAAACAACAAAACAATGTCGATATGGTGTAAAAATAAATGGTTGTCATACGATTGTGTCACATTAAGCTCATCGCAGAGTTGGTAGTTCATGAATTTGTTTACAGCATGCTGCATGAATTCAGACACATATATACATATATATTTGATAGATATAGATATAGGTATAGATACAGGTACAGATATATGCATAGATGTAGGTCGATTGGACTCGTTAACCTCGAATGAAACTTCCGCTACCTCCTGCGACGTGGAACGCATAAAGAGCACATTGAGACCGAATAAAAACAACAACAAAACAAACAAAGAAGTAAAAAACAATGCTTGTCATCAGCGTTTCCCAAAACTGTCAAAGTTTCACGGACCGGCGGACAAGTTTCAAAACTGCACCAGGGACCGGTGGACAAGTTTCAAAACTGCACCAGGGACCGGTGGACAAGTTTCAAAACTGCACCAGGGACCGGTGGACAAGTTTCAAAACTGCACCAGGGACCGGTGGACAAGTTTCAAAACTGCACCAGGGACCGGTGGACAAGTTTCAAAACTGCACCAGGGACCGGTGGACAAGTTTCAAAACTGCACCAGGGACCGGTGGACACGTTTCAAACTGCACCAAGGACCGGTGCCAGATTTATTAATTACATGTTCTTTCCATTTAAACATCAATATTCATGCTCTCCGGACCGGTAACGTAAGGCTTGCGGACCGGTGCCGGTCCACTGACCACCGTTTGGGAAACGCTGATCTACTGCATGCCAGTGCATCCTGGTCTACCTCCAGTCGTGATAACAAAGTCTTGCCGTTGGATCAAATAGGCAGGGATAAGAAAACGAGTCTGACAAATTGAGCAAATCTCTTTCATTTAATTAAAACAAAATACAGCTCAAGTCCATGCTACCGCTCAAGTAGTGTTCACTTTTTGCGTGCGATTGACGAACAATAAAAATTATAATAATGTACAAGCTCCATTATACGTGTCCAAGTCATAAACAATATCACTGTTACACATTTCAAAGTCACACTCGTTAGCTCTGTTAATGTAAATAGCTAAGTGTCATATCCTAACACTGTGACAACATTCCTAATCTATGACACTACGGGCATGTCGTAGAATCCGAAGTAGCTGTGGTGCCTACCGTGTCTGCAAACCGGGGGAATTTTTTTTTTTTCTTTTTTTTTTTTTTGGCAACTGCCAAATTTGGTCATTGTGCATTTAACAGTTAAGCAGGTAAACACAGAATTCAGCCACCTGTTAATTTGTTCTCACCAAAGTAGGCTAATCGTGTTTTCGATGAAGTCAGTTAATTATGTTTAACAAAAGAAAGTTAAACAAAAAAACAACTGTTTATAAAGAGGAGAAAACCAACTGGAACTGCTAATTTTCCCATTGAGGTTTTTTTTTTTTGTTTTAATGATTTTTTTTTTAACACTTCAATTTTCTAACACTACTTACTAAATCAGTGATAGCACTTTATATCTTTTTCAAAATTTAGCTCTTTTCAACCCTCCCCCCCCCCCCAGCACAACTTTCCACTCATATAATATATTTTTTTAGGTAAGTGCATCTGTTACATAAATTTGTACACATATTGAAATTATCCTTTTGCAAAATTATATTTTTTTTTTTAAAAAAGTGTCCTTTTTACGAAAAGAATTTCATTGTTTTGTTTTAGAGAAGAATGTAAAAAAAAATAAAAAAAAATCTTACCTTACCCACCGCCAGTGCAGTTTGTTAAATCAAGCACACATAAAATGAGAAATACGTCACCAGCTTTTGCAGTCACATTCTCGCGTGCTATTACGTCACATTCGAACACGAGACAATTTAGCAAGAGTCAAGCGACGCACCCCCCTAAGAGCTCGCGCACGAGCAACACAAGAAACACACCCAGATGGTTCTACATCCTACTCCGTGGCAAGGCTATGACTAACGCAAAGATCCTACCATCAGGAAATCCAAGAAACGAATTGTCACCCTTTATGGTTAGGTTAAAAATTCGTTTAGACCGTCTATCATACTATTTCTGTCCATTCTGGTAATGAAAAGTTCCACATGTCCATACCCCCTCACACTCTTTGTAGCTTGTCAACTTGCGTCCGTTAGTACGACGTTTCTGGGTCAGGGGGTGGGTGGTGGTGTTGGGGAGCGGGGGGATAATCTGTACGACACTATGGTTTTGCGTTTTCTTCAAATTTACGATTGCGATCAGCGAAACACCGGCAGCTGTCTGCCCATTTCATTACCACGCCAATGGAATTAAATCATATAACTTTCAATACAATGCATATTTAACCCAAAAAAATCCAACCTAACTGAACATTTAACACACCATAGCATCCGATAAGACCATCTAACATCTGAGCACAAGCGACCGTGTGGTAGCACCGTAATTCCACTGAGCTGTGAGTTCTAGACAGTATTGATCAGTATTGATGGCTTCATGTGGCGCGTAGCCCGTGCGGTCTGATCAAGCCGTCACGATACCCCCCACCCATTTTTTTTAAAATTTATCCCCCCCTCCTCTTCCTTTTCCGTGGCATCGGTTAGTCACAGAGATAGAAATGTTCCAGAGGGAGACAAATCGATGAAAGCAGGATACCTCACTACGGGTAGATTTATAGATGGCTGGCCGCTTGGGGCAAGCCAGGAATCGCAGAAGGATGGAAGACGTGTGTGTGGAAGGGGGGGGGGGTATCTTTAATAGTTTAGACTTTGGAATGTGCATAGTGGCTAGGTGTTAATAGTTTAGACTTTGGGAGGTGCATAGTAACTAGGGATTAATAGTTTAGACTTTGGGATGTGCATAGTAGCTAAGTGTTAATAGTTTAGACTTTGGGATGTGCATAGTAGCTAGGGATTAATAGTTTAGACTTTGGGATGTGCATAGTAGCTAGGGGTTAATAGTTTAGACTTTGGGATGTGCATAGTAGCTAGGGATTAATAGTTTAGACTTTGGGATGTGCATAGTAGCTAGGGATTAATAGTTTAGACTTTGGGATGTGCATAGTAGCTAGGGATTAATAGTTTAGACTTTGGGATGTGCATAGTAGCTAGGTGTTAATAGTTTAGACTTTGGAATGTGCATAGTAGCTAGGTGTTAATAGTTTAGACTTTGGGATGTGTATAGTAGCTAGGGATTAATAGTTTAGACTTTGGGATTTGCATAGTAGCTAGGGATTAATAGTTTAGACTTTGGGATGTGCATAGTAGCTAGGGATTAATATTTTACTTTGGGATGTGCATAGTAGAGTGAAGGTCGAAGGACTGGTACCGGCCCGCGAGCCCACACTCAAACAATCTTATGTGCATTTTTTAAAATTATTTTAATTTTACATGAATATTCTAATGAGCCAGCCGCTTCAACACCGCAGATTTATTTCACCAACTATTAAAGAAAATCCAAAGAAAATATTTAGCACAGTTATCGGGAATTTTATTTCGTTAAATCAGTGACATCAGATTTCTTTTACGTTTCACTTTAAAAAAAAAAAAAGGAACAATCTGATTTTTGGTGTTTGGGGTTGAGGGTGGGGCTGAAAATGTTAGAGAATGTGTTGTCATCGGCAACGAGTCAATGTGCCAAGTTTCAGCTCCGTAGTTTGACGGGTAGTGGGTCAATTAGCCGTCAGAAGATTTAGCCCTAAACACACAAAAGCGAAGTTAATTAATAATTAATATAAAGGATTTTTTAAAAATAGACAAATCAATCAATTTAATTCATTATGTTAGAAATAAAGTATGATTTTATCAGTTCAATAATGTGCAAAATAAAATTTCCGATAACTACGCTGGTTGAGATTATTAAAAATACCGCGAGTGCATTTGGTGCGTAATGTTTTTTTTAAAATTATTTTTTTTACGGCAATGGTTTCAATTTTTATATGATGTAATAAATAATTGCGATTCCTGTAAGGTGTGTTATTTGAATGCATGTTTTGTCAAGTACCTAAAGCAGTTGGAAAGTTCACGTATTGCCTCCTACCATTGTTTGGCGGTCTGTTACCAGTAATCCATAATTTGTGTACCGGGTCCTTATAAACCAATCGAACCCCCCCCCCCCCAAAAAAAAACAAAAAAAAAAAAAAAAAAAAAAAAAAAACAACAACAACCCGTAATAATATTTTTTTTAAAAATGTAACGGGTCAGGATTGCGCCATGGGTATATAACCTGAAATAAGGATATCTGTCAGTATGTCGTGTGGAGCCGAGTCTACTGGCAGGTAGGTAAGTAAGTCTTTAGGAAAAAACTCTAGCGAAGTAACCCGTCAGCCACGCCTGACCCAATCGCCAATCGATAGACAACATTTCAGGCTATATCAACGTACCTTGCACGTTGCTGAGGGAAACCCCTTTATTCTATAAATAGATTCTGTCCCCCCCCACTCTCCCCCCATAATCACGTTGTATAGCAAATTAGCAATCGAATGGTTAAATTACTAAGGGCGCACACTGACATCTATCCAAGTCCATCTAAAGGATTTTATTCTACTATGGGATGATTGGTGTCTATGGGGTCACCATGTATGTGTCACGGCGTGGTAGTTTTGGAATCGTCCAATTTTCTATCAGTAGCGGGCAGAATACTTTAAACAAGGACAGAGGGGGGCGACCAAAAAAAAATGTGGGGAGGCATCCGACTTTGGCGTAGGAAGGGGGCGGCACTATCCCAAGTTACGCCACTGGATCCGATAGAAAAAACTGGAAAAATTATTTGAAATTGTAAATAGTGGTCTTACAATTGTTGGGTTTTTGGATCACATTTTTTAAAAAGTTTTGGGTCCTATACTTTTGAGTACTAGGAACGTACAAGTTGTATTTGTATTGTACAACCAATAGCACGTACACGTTGTATTTGTATTGTACAACCAATAGCACGTACACGTTGTATTTGTATTGTACAACCAATAGCTTTGGCCGTCACCGAAAACTGTGCCACCACCGGCTGCTATTGAACTTGTAATGGAAACTAATGGTTGCAAATAGTTACAGGAAAGTGGTAAGTTATGAAAAATAGTTTCATGGAAATGTGTTTATTATTAACTACTGTAGTGATCTCATTGCATAAACTAGGTGTGCAAACATGAAAATTATGGTGTTTAAGAATTCTACGAATGCTTAACAAGAAGGGAATGTTGTGTGAGAAGAAAAGACATGGTGTGTAAGAAGATAAAAAATTCTGGGTAAGAAGAAAAGACAAGATGGGTGAGAAGAAAAGACAAGATGGGTTAGAAGAAAAGACATGCTGGTTAAGAAGAAAAGACATGTTGTGTAAGAAGAAAATACATGCTGTGTAAGAAGAAAAAACATGCTGTGTAAGAAGACAAGACATTCTGGGTAAGAAGACAAGACATTCTGGGTAAGAAGAAAAAACATGCTGTGTAAGAAGACAAGACATTCTAGGTAAGAAGATAAGACATGTGGTGTAAGAAGCAAAAACATGCTGTGTAAGAAGACAAGACATTCTAGGTAAGAAGATAAGACATGTTGTGAAAGAAGAAAATACATGCTGTGTAAGAAGAAAAAACATACTGGGTAAGAAGAAAAGACATGTTGTGAAAGAAGAAAATACATGCTGTGTAAGAAGAAAAGACATGTTGTGTAAGAAGAAAAGACATTCTGGGTAAGAAGAAAAGACATGTTGTGTAAGAAGAAAATACATGTTGTGTAAGAAGATAAGACATGTGTAAGAAGAAAAGACATGTTGTGTAAGAAGAAAAGACATCCTGGGTAAGAAGAAAAGACATGTTGTGTAAGAAGAAAATACATGTTGTGTAAGAAGAAAAAACATGCTGTGTAAGAAGACAAGACATTCTGGGTAAGAAGAGACATGTTGTGTAAGAAGAAAAGACAAATTGTGTAAGAAGAAAAGACAAGTTGTGTTAGAAGAAAGACATGTTGTGTAAGAAGAAAAGACAAGTTGTGTTAGAAGAAAAGACATGCTGAGTAACATAAAGACAAAGACACACAGACGATGTTTAACAATAGGAAGATCACAAAACCAGAGATGGACAGAACAAAAACAAAGAACACAATTCATTTTGTGTTTAATTTTTCACAGTTTAGAAAACAAATCAACCCATAGGATTAAATCAACTATTTCGATAATAATATCATGTGGAGAACAATTTCACAGAAAAAAACAACACAAAACTGTAATAAAATGAAAAACAGGGTAGGCCTTGTAATAAAATATTAAATGTATAAAGTGTATAAAACCAGGACATTTCACTTTTAGAATCTTTAGTTGAGAACAACAGACACATGAGTTTGTGTCAAAATAGAGACATAAAACATGAAATGATACCAATACATCCCCAGAAATATTCATTATTATTTACACAATAAGAAAAGATCACAAAATATTTTATTTTAAACAGAAGTAAGATCTCTAATCATGCCGCGAGTCTTGTTCAAAGTCAGGAAATTGTATAAACTCTGATACATCTTAAAAATAAAGCCATGCATCAGCTGTGACAAGATCAGTCACATGAAACATGCAGAGATTAATAACAAGACTTTTGACAAGAGCAGTCACATGACACATGTAGGGATTAATGAAAGACTGTAGACAAGACCAGTCACATGACACGTGAAGGGACTAATGGCAGGACTTTGGACGAGAAACGTGGGCATGATTAGAGATCTTACTTCTGTAAGAATGTTCATTAAAATGTTTGTTTCTTCACACAGCTTTAAAAGCTACAAAAAATGTGTAAGTCTTTAAGACAAAGTTAACCCACGCATACACAAACATTTTAAAAACTTAACTTAAACTGACTTCGTCATTTCTTGTCAATAATTTCTTCTTGTGCTATAAATCTTATAGTGGAGATATGACAAAATTTTTATTTAAAAAATCAATGGGAGCAAACAAAGCAGGGTGACCAAAAGAAAAAAAAATTAATCCATTGTAGACATGAAGACTTTCAACAAATGTTAAATGTAGAAGGAAAATGCACAAAAAAAAATTGTATTGAAGACTTCTCAGCTTGTAATAATCACAAAGCCTGGAATGTGGGTGAACCATACAGAAAGAAAAGGCTTTTGAAAAAGAACGTTTGCCAATATTTAATTTCCTTTCTAAAAATCATATCAATTTTATGATTTACTGACCAACAACAAATGCATGTTGCCACCATTTTTTTGACATGTGGCATTCAGTTTGCAAAAGTTGACGGATTCAGTGTGACACGTAGGCTTTTTTTAAGCAACATTTAGTATCCTAACCACGTAGCATGTATACATCAAAATGAGCTTCAAATATCCTGTGTATCACATGCGCACAACAGTGACATACAATACACTCACCACATAGGAATAAAATATACTAGCCGCGTGGGATTGAAAAATATCCCAACCACGTTGCATTAAATTATCCCAACCACGCAGCATTAAAATATCCAGCCAAACAGCATTAAAACATCCTAGCCACATAGTAAAGTTAGATAACAGCCACAGTAAATCATCACACTACATAGTAAAGATGCCTACCATTGAAATATAGAAGAGAAACATCATTTCCATAAAAACCATGTAATGCAAAAATGACCCATACACGTTGAATAAATAAATATACCCATTGTGAATTCCCATGCCAATGTCCCGTCCCCCCTCCAATGTCAACATAAAATATTTCAGACCAGAAGTTCCAGGCGTGATGTTAAAAATTATGAACTTTCATTTCTGTCTCACCGTTTCACAACGGTCAGACCTAAAAACCATTCATAAATACATGTGGAAAAAAATAATAAAAAATAAAAATTCAGATCACAATTATGCATTTATTAAAACACGGTTCTATGGAATATTGTTAGAAACAAAATCTACTGCCCTCCACACTTTAAATGATTTTGTTCATACTGGGCCATCTGCTCTACTTGTTCTTTAGTTTAGTTCTTGCCCACTTGGTGGGTTTTTTGTGTGGCTTTTTTTTTTGTCTTCTTTCTTAAATATTCTTGTTAAACCTGCAGGTCGTTAATTGCAACATTCACTGCTTTGTATTAGAGTTTGTATCTAGAGGACACCAGAACATTCCCATATTTAAAATTCATTTGGTGGGGAGGGGAAAAAGGAGGGGGGGGGAGTGTTGTGGAAAGATATCAAGTAATAACAATTTAAAGTTTTGATAAATGTCAAGCATTTAAAAAAAACCCAACAAATATGATGCAAAGCACCGGTGGGCTAAATTTGGCCACAAAAGATCATTATAATTGAAAGAAAATTGTTCAATACCAAGGCGGATGATAGTAAAACTGAAAATAAAATAAAACTCAAGATAACCTTCACAATATTTGAGTCATGCGGTAACAAACCTCCCAGTGTTAAGGCACTTACAGGAACTGACAACATCCTGGTGTCAAGGTGCACACAAAATCCTGGTCTCAAGGCGCATACAGCATCCTGATATCAAGGTCTATACAACATCCGGATGTCAAGGTGCATACAGCATCCTGATATCAAGGTCTATACAACATCCGGATGTCAAGGTGCATACAGCATCCTGATATCAAGGTCTATACAACATCCGGATGTCAAGGTGCACACAACATCCTGGTTTCAAAGTGCATACAAAATCCTGGTGTCAAGGTGCATACAGCATCCTGATATCAAGGTCTATACAACATCCTGATGTCAAGGTGCACACAACATCCTGATGTCATGGTGCATACAACATCTTGATGTCAAGGTGCATACAACACCCTGATGTCAAGGTATGTACAACATCCTAATGTCAAGGTGCATACAACATCTGGATGTCAAGGTGCATACAACATCTTGATGTCAAGGCGCATACAACATCCGGATGTCAAGGTGCATACAACATCTTGATATCAAGGTGTATACAACACCCTAATGTCAAGGTATGTACAACATCCTGATGTCAAGGTGCATACAACATCCTGATGTCAAGGTGCATACAAAACCCTGATGTCAAGATATGTACAACATCCTGATGTCAAGGTGCATACAACATCCTGATGTCAAGGCGCATACAACATCCTGATGTCGGGCTTGTAAAATATCATGCTGTCAAGTAATTTAGAGCATCTTAATTTTGAGGTACATACAAAAAAGAATCTTCATTTCAAGGTGCATCCAACACCCTAATGTTAGGTCATATGAAATGTGTTCTGATGAGAACTTGTCTCAGTTGAAAAAGTAATTGTGTGAACTATTTTAATAGTATCTCTTAGCAAGATGATCAAGAATTGGCCAGACTTTTCAGCACAGGTTGCAAGAACTGGGAAAAAAACCACAACTTTTGCTGAAATTCCCATCTATTCTTGACAGTGTACTTGTACCCCTGCTGGAGATACACACTTTCAGCACAAATTAAATATCAGAACTACTAAACAGCTTATCGGTATGTGCCACAGCCTGGTGTTCCAAAATGATGGAAATCTGAGCCCACAGCATGACGTTATCCAAGAGAGGGCTTGTCTTGGAAGTAGATGTCAGCCCCTCTTTTTATTTCTTCAAATATCATAATCTGAAATAAATGGAATTGTGAGGCCAAAGGCACGCGTGAGACTAAAAAAACATAAATAAATATATCATAAAGCAATATTATGTAGTTTTGCGGTTAAGTTTAATATTTAATTTTGATTTGGTAGCAAGAATAATTGCAGGCCAGGGACCTACATGGTCTGTAGGGCCACTGATGATGAACAAGAATAGTTATGCAACTCAGGAAGACAACACTTTTAAACAGGATCTAAAAATACTTTGTGGGCCTGCAAAGCAAGGTCCAAATTTTAAGATCTTTCTTTGCTCATCTGCGATGCAAGCGCAATGGATTGAGGATAACAGCTCCCCTTTATAAATAAGATGAAGGCAGACGTGACACTCTATTAGGTATTAGACCAGAAATTCAACAGCGGTGAGAAGTTCACCCCCCCCCCCCCCACCTTACAGCTCTTTACTGCCTGCCTCTGATAAAATCACAGAAATCACCAAGCATTTTGCGTACTGACCTCGTTCTGGCCTAGCACCAGTAGTGGGCCAGGAACATAGAGAGTTCTCTGTGGGCCAATGAACCAGTACCTTCCCAGGTTGAAGCCATTGATGAGGACCACGCCTTTAGTCCAGCCCTGTCCAGGGGAGGGGGGGGAAAGACCAACAATAATGTCTTAAACATTAGTTAGAGCAATGACAAATTAAATATTTTTAATATTTTTTTTATTTTCAAAAATTAAGTACCAGTAAGAACATGCAACTAACTTACATCAAGTCTGAGGAAAGTGTCCAGCGGTTCGTTGCTGATGGTCAAATAAGTCTTGTACAATGCAGGAGCCAGGACGTCTGTTTCCTCGACATCTTTCCTCCGTTTCTCAACATCCTCAACTGACTCCCAAGTCATTGACTTTGTCAGTCTGTAGGAAAAAATTGAAGCTGAATTGCTATAGGCAGTGCCAAGGCATTTCAATATCACAATGCCTCCCCACTCGCATATATAAGGTGCTAGGGCATTTTAATACAGCAATGCCTCTCTACCCACCCTACATGTATACAGTGCTAGGGCATTTCAATACCTTAATGTGTCCCCATCCACCCATCATATATACATTTCGATACCCCTATGCCTCTTCCCCACCCCGTATTTAAATATGCAGTGCTAGGGCATGTCTATACTCTAATGACCCCACCCCTGTCCCCAAACCCAGTAATGTCAGCACAAGGGCTCAATAGATCTGCATTTTGTTGAGCAGGTAAATGAAGAATGCTAAACACCAATAGAAATATGCCGCTCATACCACTTTGACTGGGTGAGCAGGATAAATTGAGAACCACCTGTCGGATAAGCCGCTCAAAACACTTTGAATGGACATGCAGGATAAATTGAGATCCAGATGTCAGATAACTGTAAAGTCTCCAACTTTAGTCAGTACCACTGGTAATAGATTTTTAAAAATACTTAATATAAACTAGGGCGATATCTATATCTATATATATATGAATGCAATAACACTCACATTTTGTATTGATTTTGATCAAAGGTCAGATAACGAATGTTCCAATTTTCCATGATGCCAAAGATGTAGCGGAAAACTGGTCCACGAAGTCCTGGGATGAAAAAGTGTTAAACACAAGTCAAATATTTAAATCAAGGGACTCACACCTTTTTCCTTACCAAAATATACATGGATAAAACACCTGTATGATTTCAATACATATGTATGATTAAAACACACTAGCATGACTGCAATACACCAGTGTGATTTCAAGCCACAAGTATCATTTTGACACCTATTAAGATTAAGACAGACATTCATGAAATCTGTCAGATAAGTCCTATCAATGTCTTCCTTCTGTCAGGTAATTCCTATCAATGTCTTCCTTCTGTCAGGTAATTCCTATCAACGTCTTCCTTCTGTCAGGTAATTCCTATCAACGTCTTCCTTCTGTCAGGTAATTCCTATCAATGTCTTCCTTCTGTCAGGTAATTCCTATCAGTGTCTTCCTTCTGTCAGATAAGTCCTATCAATGTCTTCCTTCTGTCAGGTAATTCCTATCAGTGTCTTCCTTCTGTCAGGTAATTCCTATCAATGTCTTCCTTCTGTCAGGTGAATCCTATCAATGTTTCTTTCTGTCAGGTAAGTCCTATCAATGTCTTCCTTCTGTCAGATGCATCCTATCTATGTCTTCCTTTACAGCTGACATCTCAGATGTTCCAGTTATGCACCACTGAAATATATCAAGCTTTGCCTTACCTTTTCTTTGATCGTTGAAATGATCAGACATCTCAGGTGAGAAATTAACCCTCCCTAGGTTTTCCACCATCAGGTCTAATCTCCTGGTCAGTTTGTTGCCTCTCTTCTTCATTCTTGATGACACGTTCTGACAATGAAAAGCATTAATCGTCATGCAGTGAAGGTTTTCATAGAGGTTTTTTTTTTAAGCATACAGATCCTCTCTTATTAAGAAACGCTTAATCCATACCATTACAGTGAAACTTATCTATTTTTAACAACTTATTGATTCTAACATATTAAGAAAATAGTATTTGATCCTATCAAAGTACACCTTTTCTATCCTTAGACTTTTAAAATCCTTTATATTAACTTCAGTTTTGTTTGCATGTTTTGTTTTCAGAAATAGTTGGTGAAATAAATCTGCAGTGTAAAAGCGAGTGGGTCATTAGAATATTAACATAAAATAAAATAATTTAAAAACTTCATATTTGATTTTAACGGCTGTTGAATTTTATTCATTCATTTTGTTTGGGCTCTTTGCTTTCAGGTGAGATTTTGATGTCCTGTCAGTAATTGCGTGTTCACGTCCCCCCAACCTAGCTTCACGGAGCACAACTTCACCAAATGTTTTGTATCACAATTTTAATTTGTTTCAAAATATTAATTTGCATCACAATATTAATTTGTGTACCAGATTTTAAAAACCACCAAACTAAAATCAAAGTCGGCAATTTAGGGTGGCTCCCCCCCCCCCCCCCACTTTTTTTTTAATGTCCCATTTAAAAAAATAATCATACAGTATGGTACAAGCTTGTACATCGCTAGCCAAGAATTAAAATGAAATTTTCCAGCAGCCAATATTCCACTTCCCCCTCAGAATTTCCCATTGCCCTCTCAATGTTGAAAAACAGAAAACAAAAAATTCATAACATGAACCAAAGAAATAGAAAAATATAAAGTGGTATTTTTAAAAAATAGAACTTAAATCAACTTTGCTATTACAACCCAGCTGCTGTGATAGAACTTGGATCAGAAGTGTAGCTAAAGGGGAGGGGGGGGGGTCACCAGGTACCAGACTAGTAGGGGCGCTGAAATGGGATTTTATATTTTATGGATAGAAATAACAGGTTTTAGAGTTGAAGGGGAAAGGAGTCAATCAAACATTGTAGCTACACCTCTGACACAGCTAGAGCTTGAAATTTTTATGTTCTGTAAAAAGAAACAGAACGCGATCGCATAATATTAACCTTCATTCTATGAAGAAAGGCCAGGTGCCAATGCTGCTTCATTAACAGATCATCATAATCATTAATATAATCATACATGTACTGGTAGTGGTCTCTCTGAAATGTTTAGTCAATATAATCATACATGTACTGGTAGGGGTATCTCTGAAATGTTTAGTCAACATAATCATACATGTACTGGTAGTTAATCAAAAAGTTGGTTATTTACATAGAGGTGCACACAGACCATTATTTACATGAAGGTGCAACACACACAAGAACCTCTAAACACACACACACACACACAAACTGGTGGTGCACTGCAGTATGAAAGCCTTTGGCCTAGATTTAAAGGCTGAGGCATCAAATCCATCCAGATAGACGGCCCATCCACCTCCCATGCAGCCACGAGCCCCCTATCCCCAGTCCATCCACCTCCCATGCAGCCACGAGCCCCCTATCCCCAGTCCATCCACCTCCCCCTGCGCCCACAGCCCTCTACCCCCAGCCCATCACCCTCCCCTTCAGCCACGAGCCCCCCTACCCCTTCATACTAAGTGGAAAAACAAAATCTGCATCTGAAGTCCAAGGCTGCGAGTCTAAATGAGTGGGCCAGTGAAAATATACACAAATGGGAGCCAAAAGGGCAGCCAGCCTAAATTATACCATAAATAGGTAAATTTAAAAAAAAATTAACATAATTACACAAATCGTCACCTTAGAATAACAATGTTCTAAGTCGATTTTTTGAAGAAAAAAAGAGTTATTGCCCCTGTGCAAAAGTTAATCAACACCTCTATCATGGTACAAAAGGTGGAAACTTTATAATGAGCCGATTTTGCAGGAGATACAAAAATAACAAGGTTCTAACTCGAGGTCGGCCTTCAACTGGAGAATAACAAAGTTCTAATGTATATTTTTAGTTTTAACGAGATACTATTTTGGGGGAATCAATAAAAATTCATCTTGTAAAATGAGTTCCATATCTTCAGCCAATCATAAGGCTTGTTATGTACCGTTACTTCAATGGTCATGGATTGTTTACATTCAAAATGGCGGACGGCTCACTAGAAAATAGTTATTCAAGCTCCTCGTCATGGGAATATGATACTGATAGCAGTGACTACTATTATCTATTGTCATGTGAAGTGTTTTCACCACTAAGTCTAATAAGAGTACTTAAAACTGTAAACAGGAGAAAACCTTATACAATCATACATATGAAGCAATGATGCCAAATGACTTCAAAGATTTTAAAACATCTACTGATAAATTTCAATACCAGAGTGTAAAATATTCCAAAGTATGTGTAATCAAATTTACAAATGAGCCATTGGTTGGTTGTAGATTAAGCCACAAGGACATAGCATTTGAGAAGATCAATATAAGAAAACCTTAAAACACTAGAAGTTGTGTCCCAATTAAATCAACTCAAGTATTTTTGCCTCAACCAAAGATAGCAAAGTCATCTAATAAACTGTCTGCAGCTAAGAAAACAGATTTTTAGAGACATGCTTAAGTTCATGCCTGAGTTAGACTATAGCAACATAATGATGTAACTTGTTGTAGTATGGTAGCTGGTTTTGAATGGAAATAATGCAGAAACTTCAAGTTTGTGTGTAAACCATGATATTGTCTAATGAATGTTCATGTTTGTAATAATAAATTAATACAAAGAAAATATTTACAAGGAAATTTGTTCAGTCTTTATTTTAAATATAATTGTTAAATGATTTTGTCTTGTATTTGTGATCTAAATAATGAATATGTATTTATCCTTGAAAGGAACTGCTTAAATCATACTGTGTTAAATAAATAGAGCCTTGTTATTCTAAAGTTAAATAGCATTTTTAGAATTACAAGGTTCTATCTAAATTTCATAAATTCATATAAAATCAAAATCAATACCTAGAACCTTTATTTTAATGATCAAACCTTGTATTGATAATATAAACATAAAACAACAACAAATTCGATGAAAACGTTTTTAGTTCATCCATACCAAACATCAAATTTTAAAACGCAAATATCTCAATTTGACCAAAAATTCAGATAGAACATTGTTATTCTAAGGGGACGAAATGTAAGGCAAAAAATTTTTTATTAAAAAAAAAAAAAAATAAAAAAAATGGGAGAATGGCATTAAAAGTTATTTTTTAAATTTTTTTTTTAAAATGGGACAATGGCATCAAAGTTAAGGCTAAAAAAGTATTAATATAGAACATTGTTATTCTAAGGGGACGAAATGTAAGACAAAAAATTTTTTATTAAAAAAAAAAAAAAATAAAAAAAATGGGAGAATGGCATTAAAAGTTATTTTTTAAATTTTTTTTTTAAAATGGGACAATGGCATCAAAGTTAAGGCTAAAAAAGTATTAAAAATTTAAACCGATAGTTATAAATACTCATTAGACATTATTAAACATAGAGAATCTAGGTCAAACACATATGTCTACAATCTGTATCTGGCCAACCAACCTGGAATTTCTGGTCCCAGTTGTAAGGTAGAAACTTATCCTCCTCGTCAGACTTGAGATCGTCTTGCACGTAGAAAATCTCACTGTTTAGGATTGCCTGGTTTTTTTTTTCGAAGTAACCTTAAATTAATATTTCAATTCAAACAAAGGAAACACACTTTTAATATCTGAACAAATTTCCCTAGAGATTATGGTTCAGTATTGCCAGACTTACCTGGTGTATCACTGCAAGGAATATAACTTTTTACATTCCCTAATTGGTTATCATTAAATGTGGCGCTACTTACAATCAAATATAGTGTTGCTTACAATTAATTGAAGTGCTGCTTAAAAATTAAAGGTAGTGTTGCTTACAATCAAATGTAGGGTTGCTTACAATTAAATGTAATGTTACTTATACAATAAAATATAGTGTTGCTTCCAATAACACGTGGTGTTGCTTACAATTAAATGTGGTGTTGCTTACAATTAAATGTGGTGTTGCTTACAACTAAATGTAGCGTTTCTTACAATTAAATAAGTAATAAGGGGAGAGCCTGAAAACAGGTTAGCAAAATAGGAAATAAGTAAAACAGAGTAAGGTCACAGGGTACAACAATGCCGACATGTTCGTTGTTTCGTTGCGTTCCTTATTTCAAGTATGACCTTACTTTGTTTTACTCATTTCCTATTTTACAATTAAATGCAGGGTTGCTTTCAATTAAATGCAGCGTCACTTACAATTAAATGTAGTGTAGCCTACAACTAAATGTAGCCTCGCTTACAATTAAATGTAGTGTCGCTTACAATTAAAAGTAGTTTTGCCTACAACTAAATGTAGCCTCGCTAACTATTTAATTGCAGTGTCGCTTACAATTAAATGTAGTGTCGCTTACAATTAAATGTAGTGACTCTTACAATTATACTTATTTTTTTGGTTATATTTCTTGGAAATAATTAATTCATTTTACTTTATGTCATTTTTTGTTAAAAAGCCTTGGTGCCATTCAAATATTATTGTCTTTCGGTAACAATGTGATGATCCTAACTGGTTGTTGAAAACTGCTTTTTATTATTGTTGAGTTTATTATTATTAGTAAAAGTCAAGTTTGGTCATCTGAATTCTACCATCGGTCACTTTGCCTTGAGCAATAAAAATGATTTTTAAATATGTTATTATTTAATGTCGTATAAAATTACATTTCTATTAAAAGAATGTCTTACACTAGTGCCGGCTTGCATAAAGGCCTATAGACAAATCTATTTTGCAGTCACATTCATTTTTGTAATTTTATTGTCAGCATGGGAAAGTTATACAAACTCATATTCCTGATACACAATTGGTGTGTTTTTTTTATAACAAAACCACAGTGCAAATTGAGTGGACGTTGTGCCCTATAAACTTAATTCATCTGTATGCCAGACAGCGTACCTTACTGTCAGTCTGTCCTTCCTTGTATTTCCCTCTCACCCTTATGCCAGACTTTGTACCCTATAAACTTACAGTCAGTCTGTCCTTGTATTCCCCCGTTATCTGTATACCAGACAGCGTACCCCATAAACTTACAGTCAGTCTGTCCTTGTATTCCCCCATCATCTGTATACCAGACAGCGTACCCCATAAACTTACATTCAGTCTGTCCTTGTATTCCCCTGTCATCTGTATACCAGACAGCGTACCCCATAAACTTACAGTCAGTCTGTCCTTGTATTCCCCCGTCATCTGTATACCAGGCATCTTATTCCAATGGGTGTCCTCTCCAATGTCATAGGAGTAGACAATGTAGCCCAAGGTGGTGTGTCTGTTGTCATGGTCACGGTAGGTCTCCATGTAATTCAGCTTGTCGTCTGTTGCGGCTATCTGAAATAGGTTGTTATCTTTTGGTCCGAATGAATATAACATAACATCATCAGAATGAACATAACCTAATATCATCAGAGTAAACATAACAACACATTATCACAATGAACATAACATCACATTAGCAGAATGACATATTATCATAATGAACATGACATCACATTATAAGAATGAACATATCTAATTGTACTTATCAGAATTCACAGCCCCCAGAAATTTTTAGCATCTGAATCAGTCAAGCAAGAGAGGGCTGGAAAGGGCTAAAGGTTTAAAGCTAACTAATTTCAACATCATTTTTCAACTTAAACTTTAAAAAAAAAAATCAAGAGAAACTGTTATATGAGGCCATTCAAATTTTGCCTCAACACTGAATCAGGGGAGAAGTGGAGACAGTAAGGTTGGCAGAATTTGTATACAGGTGCAGATCTTGCTAGGAGGGTAATAAAAAAATAAATGAAATCATCATCATCGGTGGCGCCATGGCCCGTTTAGGGCCCTGTCCTGCTTCACCACATCCTTCCAATCAAACAAATGTACAGGTGGACAAGAATTGTGGCAGTCATACAGTGTGCAACTAGGATGCCAATAAAAATAGAATTCTTGTAAGTTTGGCCAAGAGTTGTATGAAATCTTGATAAAGGGTAGAGTTATCCACAGAATGGATGAGTCACTCAGGTGTTACATCATGGTTTCAACCCCACCCCAGCCCTCCTTAAGGGTACAAGTTATGCACTGGAATCAGTGAAGAAAAAGCTGGGAGTGCCCCTCCCCCCCCCCCCCCCCCCCGCCAGGTGTTACATCATGGTTTCAACCCCCCCCCCGCCCTCCTTAAGGGTAACAGTTATTCACTGGAAACAGTGAAAAAAAAGCCGGGAGTGCCCCCCCCCCCCCCCCCCCATGTGATCCCCTGTCATCTGTTTCGTTGACCTACTCTCAATCCCTCGACTGCCAACAGGCTGTGGAATTACTTACTGGAATAAGAGAGATGAAGATGTCCCACTCCATGACCTTTTGGATTAAGACGCTGCCTGAAATTGTATGGTAAAAAAACAAAAGTGTTTATAATTATTCTTTAAACTTGAATTTATAACAGGAAAAAAATAAATAGACTTTTAAAAGTAATTTTTTAGAGGTCTAAAGAGCAGCACAATGGCAGAAAAAAATTACATTAATTACTAAAATTGAATCTGTTCTTTATTTTGTTAAATTAACTTAATAAAATAGTAAAGTCCTTTTCTAAATCTACTTTGCAGCACAAAACATACCTTATGAGAAATAAATTTGAATAAAATAAATCCAACATTAACATTTTGATCAATGAACAACATATAATTCCACTGTTGTTACCAGATACGTTTGTGGTGCTTGTCAAGGGTATGAGAACCACTGTTAGTACAACATAAAATTTGTGGTGTTCTGTCAAGGGTATGACAACCACTATTGTCACAGCATATGTTTGTGGTGTCCTGTCAAGGGGTATGAGAACCACTGTGGTTACGACATAAATTTGTGGTGCCTGTCAAGGATATGAGAACCACTGTAGTTACCACATAAGTTTGTGGTGCCTAAAAGCTGTATAGTTAAAATTTCCTGCACTGACTTACTTCACAACACAGCGGAGTGACTTTGTATACTCTCCAAACATTAACTACAGGAATAAACTGTCTAAGCAAAACTTTACCGTAATGCCCCTTTCGCAATTCTCGTGGTACAAAAGGCAGTCCGGACACTCCTGTTGAGACAAGGAAAAGGGGAGAAAAGGGGGGGAAGAATTATTGTTAGTCACTATTATTTTCTTATTTCTAGGGCTCTTTAAAGTCAAAGGCAGCTCTGGGGAAATGTGTCCAAAAAAAGTTACATGAATCTTTTAGCCTTGTGGTAAGTAAAAATTTAAACTTTGAACGTTACAGAGGAAGGGAAAAAATAAGTTTTCAAATAAATTCTAAAAAATTCAAAACATTAATTGGTGAGGTATATCATGAGATTATGACTTGCTCTAGACAAAAAGATGACACCTCACTACACCAACCAAATTTTAAAAATGTAAAAAATCCCAGTTGTAATTGCAATGACTTAATGAGTACAAAGGTAAAGTTTCTATCATAATGCATTTAATTTTGCAATTTTGCAAGCACTTACTGTTATCTCGAACAGATATTTCTCAAATGATGACTTTCAGATTTGACCACCAAAAAAAAACATGCCAATCTATTAATCACTCAATCACAGCCTGAAGTAGAATAAAATACCTATTGTTTTGTAGAAGTTCAGCATTGTTTCTCTCACTACTTCATACTTTGGAGTAATGTCCCCTGATTCTGTCAAAATGGCATCATAATCTTTAAAAAAAAAAGTGTAAAAGTTAAAACAACACAATAATAATAAAAAAAAATAAAACAAGTCTTTCGGATAGCGGTTACATTGATACACAGTAAATCACAGCAGTTTTGAAATAAAAAACAAAATGTTAAAAAATTCTCATTATCCAAGGACACCCAGATGCATTAATATGTCCCCCACCATGGTTGCCCTAAATCTCAATGATAGCTCGTCTGCTTCATAAGCAGGAGGTAATAATAATAATAAGGGGGGGGGGGGACTGCAATCAGGTTATCTAGAAGGAAATACGTAAAACAAGTTATGGGGGGAAAACAAAATAATAAGGGTGCGAGTTAAGTAGCAAGCAGCAGATTAAAATTTTTGTGAGGGTTACACTCAGCTGTAGATACACAGCACTGCATGTTAAACGCTTTCAAGCAAGGCAGCCTCATTTCCTGGGGGAGGGAACCCTTGTGTAAAAGAGTTGGAAGACAGCCGGCTCATGGGCCTGGGATCAGCAAAACTCCTCCATCTCTACATGCACACAAAGTAAGATGGATGTTACATACACGTACACCCCCCAATCCCCAATGCAGCAATGCAGAACCCAACATTACATACTAGAAAATGCCCCCCTTCCTCAGATCCCCTACACACCCCTAATCCCCAAAAACATAACCTGTTACATACAAGAGCACCCCCCAACATACTTCCCCCCCCCCCAACACCAATCCCCAAAATAGAACCCAAAAGAAATGCTGGATGTATCAAGTATCAGCATCAGCTGGTATCTGATTGCTGTTGCCCTAGTTTAAAACTCACCATAGCTTGTCACCATGGGCATGTAGGATGAGAAGTTGTTGGCTCCACTCGTGAAGCCAAAGTTGGTGCCGCCGATGAACATGTACAGGTTGAATGAGCCACCTACCGTCAGGATGGAGTTTAAAGTTACTTGTAAGCCTGGAACAAGCAGTAAAATAGTCAGCATTCAATAGGAGCAGATTTAACTAACATGAATAGCAGCGCCAGGCATAGAGTTTTCAATACATCAGTTTGTTAAAATTTAGAAACACAATTTATATGTCATCTAATTGCTGCCTGATCATTGGAGTATAGGTGGGACATGCGTTTATTATGGAGATTTGATTTATAATTTTGTTAATTTTCCATTTCACACTGATGGAAGGAAGAATTAGCCGAAACGTTTGAATTTGTATTTTGTCTGATCAAAATTAAAGCTTAACATAAATTATTTTATTTACACAAATTGTTTGAGTTTGGTTAATCTCGATCATTAGCTCATGAGTGCCACCTGTCAACAATGTTCTGCCATGGGGACAGCCCCGACTAATAATTTGTCTCATGCGGTAGCAGTATCGCCAGCATCAAGGAGAGAACGCTTAACAATGATGCCAAGGTTCATGAATGCACAACCCGATCCTCCTATACCATAACTGCCTACCTGCTGGTGAGGTCTGGGAATGCTGCTTCTGACCCCAGTAGTCAAACCATCCTGTCCAGAGCTCCATGACCATGTAAGGGAAATGGGGGTTCAGTGTGGTTATGACATCGTAGCTGTTTTCATTGAAGCTGCCGAGGTTGTCGGTCAAGAGGGCATCTGTGGAGGGGGGTGGGAGGGGGGGCATTCAAAGTGAATGAATTACTACACGGTAGTGGTGGCTGCGGAGTTAATGTCGGTTGTGCTGCACATAGCTAAAAGGCTGCGGCTATTCGGACCCGCGTCCGAGAAGTGAGAGTTTGGGTTTATTAAAAAATATTTTAAAATTATTGTTGGATTTGTAATACAAAATTAGGTATCAAATGAAAGATAATTGAATGGACTATATTTTTGTAAACTTACTTATTAAGTTTAACTAAAATAAACTACAAAAAATGACATCCAAATAGCATTTAGTCAAAATGGACCAAATAGCATTTAGTCAAAATGGACCGGACATGCAGCGCCGCTATTCGGACCAGGGTCCCTTTAGA
The DNA here is from genome assembly GCA_964033795.1 of Lymnaea stagnalis. Classification (NCBI taxonomy): domain Eukaryota; kingdom Metazoa; phylum Mollusca; class Gastropoda; family Lymnaeidae; genus Lymnaea; species Lymnaea stagnalis. The sequence continues at coordinate 837,059 of CAXITT010000186.1, read as the reverse complement.
CTCAACCTGACAATAATAATAATTTTTAAAATTTAATCCCAGCCTCTCACTTCTCGGACGCGGGTCGGAATAACCACTTCGTAGCTAAAAAGCATTTTAATGTCAGCTCTTCTGCACACAAGTAAAGGTGAGACATGAGTACTTGTCAGATGCACTAACAGACAAAACTGAATTATAAGTGTACTTGTCAGTATTAGGTGTATTTATTACTATAATAGAGAATTTGCAAATGGAACAATTTCTATTATCAAGAGAATTTGGAATGGGACAATTTCTCTTATAATAGAGAATTTTGAATGGGAACATTTATATTTTAAGAGAGAATTTTGAGAGGGAACATATCATGTATAATAGAGAATTAGAATGAGACCATATCTAGTATAACAGAGAATTTGAATGGGACTGTGTTTTGCACCAAGATGGCCAGGTGCATTTGAACTTTTTCCAAGTTAATTTTTTTAAAGTTCTGTATTTGGAGGAAGGAGAGATCTGGTGGGGGCTATTATTCTTTTTTTGTTTTTTTTGTTTGCCTCTATTCAAACATCTGTCCTGTGCTTTGCCGACGACGCTGCCACTAAATCCGCCAAACAGCCACATTAAAAATTTGCCACTTGTACAAATCACACGGCACTGCTATTGGTAAAGACACTGTAGGTAAACAGTACACATAAATGAACCCAGTGAGTGTGATGGTGACAACAACAACTTACACTGGCTGAAGTCTATATTTCTGTTGACCTCAAATTTCTCTTTGAATTTGTGATCACTTGTCACAATAAGCTCCTTCACCTTAAGGCTTTTCATCAGCTGAAACATACGGAGGTCTCTCAGTGCACAGATAGTTATTGTTTGGGGATCAGTATTTTTGTTTGTTTTGTTGTGTTGTGTTTGCTTTAAAAAATGAAGTGGATAAATAATTTTATACATTTTTAGTAGTCCAAATGAACTAGATGAGAAATTTTAAATATCTGCTTTCAAAATGATATGGGTAATTGATTTTAAGATACTGAATGAAAAAAAATGAGATTAATAAGTAATTTAAGATACCTTAGACTTAGGTAGGCAGCTATCATAATGACATAGGTCTGTGGGTGTTTTATTTCTAGTGTGACTTACACAGACACGTAGCTTAAGGTATGTATGATCTCTGGTGAGACTTACATAGACAAGTAGCTTGAGGTGTGCCGTGTCACCCGTGTATCCTGTCAACTCATTCTCAACCTGGAACATGATGATGGGGCCCCCCTCTGTGAACTGTAAAAAAGAACAATGATGATTACTCACTGATAATGACAATTAACCAAAGTAAACTATGTTTCTTCTTTGGCTGAGCTATGCATGAAAAAATTTAACAAAAGTGCAACAAATCATGATCCATCATCACTGGGTGGTATTTTTGCTTGCCTCTCCACCAAGAGACAATGGGTGCAAACTCTTATGGAGACATCTCCCAGCTGTAGATTGGAAATGACCTGTCAGCGAGACAACTGTTCTTGGGGAGGACGAACGCCTTCTGCGCAAAAAAACTAATTAGCATTGTTTTGTGTGAAGGGACTTACGAGAGAAATGCTCAGAGAATTGTAGAATGGTGACAATTTATCATTGACTAAAATATTGTGGTTTACAAGCAGGCACGCATCCAAGTAACTGCATGGGCAAGAAAATTTAATCACATGAATCTGTTCACCCTAGGGCAGTGGTCGGCAAACCACGGCTCGTGAGGTGCATGCGGCTCGGCCAGTCAGTAACAAATCGGTTTTGACTCTGAAAAACATGGTTCTTATAAAGAAATTTAGCTCTCAAATTTGTTTAAATTGTCCCACTGCTGATTTTTGGCTCTTTTGAGTAAATAGTTCGACAACCACTGCCCTAGGGAAAGACATTATTTTCACCTTGAAATATGTTTGATATCAAAAAGAAATAGAAAAATCAAAATAAATTATACGATATGAATGGGCACAATTTTAAGTAGATTAAACAGCATTATGACCTGCAAGTCGAAGACAAGGGGAAGTAGAACACTCCAGTACTTGTTGACTGCGGACACATAGCCTGGGTAGTTACTTCTCACTTTCATGTCAGGGTCACTCAGCAGCCACCTGAAAAGTCAGATTTACTGGACATGAGTATCATGCATTATAGGGTATCAGAACTGATGTTATCTATAGGCATTTTAAGTCATCCAGGCAATGTGAACCTAGATTTGACATCCAGACAATCTAAACCTAGATTTGATGTTAACGGTGAACAGTGATGATATGAATGGATACATTTAAAATCCGTGACTTGACTAGGAGGGAAAATGAAAATACTGAAAAAAAATAAATACAAAAAAAATTTTTTTTAATATATTTAAATCTAAACAAAAATCCAAGTAATTCATAACAGATATTTTGGGCTGCTATTGACATGTGATTGCCTTCTATAAGAATAGTTATTGAAAACCCCAATGACAGTGAAATCAAATTTTTTTTTTTACCAATAGTAATAGTCCAAACATTTTATACATACCCTGGCAAGCCACCAAAATCAAATTCTGAACATATGTATGGGCCGGGTCGCAGAATGACAAATAAGCCCAAATCAGCAGCCATTGTGATGAATTTCCTTCAGTGAAAGTAAGAAACATAAACTTGTTGTCTTTAATAATATATATATATATATACACACACACAGTCGAACCCGCTTATCTCGACTCGGTTAACTCACCAACACTGTTATGTCGACGTTTTTGAAGTAGAACTGCCAAATTCTCTCTTTGTCTTAGCATTTTCTCCTTGGTTATGTCTATTCTTTTATGTCGCTGAACCCTGATATGCCGAGCACAAAAGGCGGCCAAATTTACCAATTAACCAATCGCTGGCTTTGGAACTCCGCAAGAAGAAATAGCAAACAACAAATAAAAAAGTTTTTCATAATTAAAGATAATTATTTATTTCTCAAAATACAGGACTTGTGTTTTAGAATGAACTTAGAAGTAATTTAAATAATATGTTTTAATTCGAGGTTTAAAAACCCAGTAGAGTGCACATTATAATTGATCATAATTTGCCATGTGCAAAATGTTGTCATGGGCAGCCATTCACGGTCACTTGCATAATGGCTATGCCATGGTACAACATCAGAGTTTCATTCATAAGAGTTTGCCGTGTGCAAAAGCTATTAAACCATTGGTCAGGGCAAGCTTTAATTAAATAGTTATGTGCCAAAGTTGAAAGTTCAAAATAAGTATTCCTTAAATAATATTTTAGTAATGAGGGGATGCGTTGCCTTATATAAACTATATAGTAATTGCGCAAGATACGATCAGCAGAATGAGGTCACAAAATGTGGAGGATTTATCCATAGTTAAAAATACCAAACGAACTTGCACTTTAAAAATTCGTAGCTCAAAAAGTACTAAAGTTAAAAAGTTTATTTTAGTTTCATTTTTTAATTTGAAATTTGCTCTTAACAACAGTGATATTAAAAAAATTATTTATTTTTTTCTGAAGTAGCTGCATTTATTAACGCACATGATGTACATAAAGAAATTTCAAGCACTTGTTAATATATTTTCACCAAATTGGTTTTTGGTTATCTCGAGCATCGGTTATCTCGGCGCTTTTCGGCAAACCCTGAGGCTGTCGACATAACAGGCTTCTACTGTATATATATATATATAAATAACAAGCTAGTATTATCTCAATTACCACAAAAAGTATCATGCAGAGATTGCAATCAAGGTAGTTAAAAAAGTATTTGAAGCACAAAACTATGACGCAGATGGAATTTAAACAAAAAAATTAACATGGCTAAAAACTTTCAAATCAATTAAATATATTAAAAAAAATTAAACCTATAATATAAGAGGACGACTTAGCTCTTACAAATAATAGAAAATAATGAAATATTTATTTTGTTCTTTTTTTCACACTGAAGTACTGTATCCTCTGAAGAAAAAATTTTTGTCTGATGTGTTTAAACAAAATTAAATATTCAGCTTAAAAATACTTCATGCTTAATAAATACAGGATTACGCCTGGCCCTTACCTGCCATAACAATAACGGACAGGTATTTCTGTAAATTCTAATACAAACTAATCATAGTTACCTGAGATTAAGGATCCCATCAAAGTTGTAGACACCTGGCGATGGCTCATGGAGGTTCCAAGGTGCATATCTTAACGTGGTGTCAGCGAACATTTGAGAATATTTTAAAAACAATAAATGCAATGAATAAATCTCTCATAATTGATTAAGATAGCATCTGAATTACAATCTAGATAATAAGGAATTAAAAAAAACAAAAACAAGTTTTTCAGAGTGTAAAATTTAAAATTAAAAAAAAAAAAAGAAAGATATTTGGAATTTAATAACCAATGAAATAAAAGTGTCCAAGAGTCTAAGAAACTTATTGCAGCCCATCTGCATCCTGTTCAAACGTGTTGGCCACAGATAAAACTATGTGACTTGCAATTTGTCAGTCTTTTTGCAATACTTGATATTTAAACCTTTCTAAGACATAGATATTGATTTAAATTATATTTCTTTTACTTGTTAAAGTCTTGTAAAGATCATACTAAAGAAATGGATTTTTAAAAAATCACTTCAACTTTTCAATTTAAGCCACTAATGAATTAAAAATCTGTTTTAAGATTAAAAAAAAATAGAGGTTCTTACGTCTCCACAGTATTCAATCCGCAAGACTTCAACTTGAGTAGACGATCCTCCCACTGCTCTGGTATGATTCTGAAGTAATGAACAGCCCCACTAAAAATTCGAAAGGGCTTACGATTTAAGTAAAAGACCCGATTGTGGAATGTAAGACCTTCAGCCAGAGTCATATCATTCTCTGAAACTGTTTGGTTAAAACTTTTATTTTCCTTGATGACTGGTATCGTTAAGCTCTTGAAGTCTCTTGGCAGAGGAACTGTCTTATTCCCAGCATTTTGAAGCACATAGGACATTTGAAACTTTTTTCTCCTCTGGTTCTGCAGAATGAGATCAGGTGATAATGGACCCATATTTTTCCCATTTAAGAAAACTTCATCTTGATAGTCTAATGGAAATTGATGACCATCATCATCTAGATGTGTGGCAAACCATACAACCCAGATGAGCGTAGTTATGAAAATTACAATTCCTAGTCGTAATATTGTTTTTCGTCTCATATTTTCACAGCTTATGAAAGTAGTGTACATGGATGAATAATATTTAGTTTCCTTTCCTGTGTTGAAAGTTTAAAAACAAAAAAGAGACAATGATAGGATTTGGTTATATGAAAAAACATTAAACAGACATCATCAGTGTATTTTATTTGTTCACTTTTTAAGCTTCACACTAAATTATGAAAGGTGAATATGTGGATAAACATTAAAGGTGAATAGGGACAGTTAAAACTAACATTTGTATAGGTATTTTTATAATTAGACCAAATGAATATGTTGGTTAGCAGGGTTTCCCAAAACCTGGGATGTTCACAGACCCCTGGAGGTTCCAAGTAGCATTTCAGGGTGTGCTACTAGGAAATTTGATTGAAGAACTGATGGGTCATTGGTCTACAAGTAATGATAAAGGTCTAAATGTTTATAGATTTTTAATAATTTCTTTCATTTACATTTTAATTTATGTAATAAATAATCCAAAAGTTTCTTTTGTTACTTTTACAGTTATCCTTGTATTTCAATAAACAAATTAGAAGGTCATTTTGTTTCCAATTTTAAAATAAAGTGTTTTTATTGCCTTTTTAGGGGGTGTGAGACATAGTCAACCAGTTCATAGGAGGCGCAGAACATAGAAAAGGTTGGGTACACTGCTTTAGTATATATATATATATCTCATAATATATTCTAATTCTGTTATAGGCCTAATAATTTGATACTTAGTTCTAAGTAACTAATTAAATTACTCTAATAGCTTGATTGTTAATCGAAATGAGTTATAACAGTAAAATCAAAGATGTCCTTATTTTATTATAGAATACTCATTATTGTATATGTATTTGAAATGAGTGAGATAATGAATTTTATTTTGCATCACTCCCACCCTGTGGGGGTAACTTACAAATGTATATGAATTTGTTGTTTTATAATCAAACTATTGTCAGTACTATTACAAGTCCGACACAATAAGTGAGCCTGGAAAGATATATCATATAATATATCTCTCTAAATCTAAAGAACTCCTGTAACATGACTGCACATGGCTCTGCCACTTCAAAGAAAAAACAGTGCCCACTATCCCTTTCTTCTATGCCATTGAAAACGCAGTGGCCAGTGGTCCTCTCTCCACTGTGCTATTAACAACTTCAATAAAATAAAAATGGTTTAACACTTTAAACAGGAACAACACAATTTTAACCCTCTGGAGACAGTGCCTTTTCGGGGTGTATGTGCCAAAAAGACGGAGCACTTTTTACGAGCTCGAGACTCGCATTGCAAAAAAATTTATAAAAAATAAAATATTCCCTTAATATATGTAAAACTATATATATTCTTGTAGGAAATTGAATGAACTAATACAATCTTTATGAATCAAACTGACATATCAAAATTTACACAAATGAGCTAATTTATGCGTGAAATTTTTTGTTACACCTAGAATAAACATGACTTACTTGTATCAATTGTGTGAATTTTTTGATGGATGAAGCCTGAATAAGTCGTAATACTTATTTTTTGGGGGGAAAAGGCCCATGAAGGCCCTTCAGACACCTCTGGCACATGGTTCTACTCCTTTCCCACCCCCACCCCCTATTTTTCAGTTGTTACAGACACACTGTAACAGGCCCCCATTTATGACCTAGGGACCTTCTCTTAAGCTGGATGTTACTGAGAAAGTTGTCTGCATATCAATTGGTCTCTCATTAACACTTGAGTGATATTTAGTGTTAAAAATAGCATAAAGTACTCAAATGGGGTGCTTATGCCTTATTTATAGGAATTATGTTGTCTAAAAATTCAGAGGGGTAATCTCTGTCCATTTGAGGACCCCTAATACTAGTAACACTAAACCAAAAGTTCACAACATTAGCATAACCCTCAATTTGAAAGTCTTTATTTGGTTGTTTTCATCATTTTCAGTGTCAGATTCACTGCAAGAATATAAAAATCACTAAGCAGTTTGATCAGAGTCACTGTCGGACATGTTCGAAATTCACGATGCAACTACACACACACACAAAAATTCCTGCAAACAAATAAATTGAGTTCACCTTCAACGAACGCCGCCATTACAATGCCGGGATGTGCAGGAATACGTATGAATAATTTTGATTCGCTGGTACAACGCCAAGCCAGCCAATCGTGAGGCTCGATCTATCAGGCCGACTGCTCGGACTTGACGTCTTTCTCGCTAGTGTACCTCGGGCCGATAGATCAGCCCTTACGTCTCCAGAAGGTTAATAACTGACACTGAAGTGGTAGATTAATTGCTGATTTTGGATCGATTAAATTAAAAAAGGTTTAATGATTATGAAGTGTCTTTTGAGTTTGGTCAAATAAATAGTTAAAAATAATAAATAAATCTGACACCAGCCCATGGCAAAAACGTAGAAATTTGAAAATTATCTATTGCCCGCAAAAATGAAAGTTATAATAAAGTTTGTCTAGTTTGGTTGAAAATTTAATTATTAATAATTGGGAAACACTGTTCTCGCCGTCTAGCCTATTTTAATTATTTTATTTATATTATTTTATATGCCTCTCAGCCCTCTGCCACGACTTCGGACACGTCAGACTAACTTTATAAAAAAAAATATACAAAAGACACCAGTAAAGTTAGATTCTCAGACGTTCAGTAAATTTTGAGTTTACTCTTATTAGTCTTACTCTTACTTAGATAAATAATAAAGTTGTATCTAATCTTTTCAACAAAAAATTGAGGGTTTCGTCTACTTTCACTTTTCGTTACTTTTCTCGATTACTGTTGGTCAATAGAAACCAACCACGATAGTGCCAGGTTTTTCTAAAGCCTTAATGTTTTAACTTTTAACATTAGTGCCTGTTTTGTTTTCTTTTTCAGTTTTTTTTTTTTAATAACGTTTTCAGTCAAGGGATTTTTGTTTGTTAATTTTATTGTGTTTTTTGTGTGTGATTTTTGTTTTTGTTTTTGGAGGGATGATTTTTTTTTAAAATTTAGATTACGCGTAAAACTGAAGTTATACCTATCAAATTAACGTTTGTAAATAAAAAGTAATCACAATGCAATTTCCTGATTTCTAAAGTTGGAAAGCATTATATAAAAAGGCTTACTTAACTAAAGCCTATTTCAAATTTAAAAAAACAAAAAAAACAACAACAACACATCAAGTTGCTGCAAAAAGAAAAACGAACAATCTTTACTTAATTGATACTAGGTGATCCCAAGAAGTTTCTGAAATGCCCCATTCTCAAACATTATCTCTTGGCTTAGAAATCTTTCTACAGGATTTGATGAAGTTGAAAATGTCGTTTTGTAAGGCGCGTCCGAGCACCCTCTCTTACAAAAGGAACAATTTTTGTGGTGCGCAATGCTGCGGTTGGGGCACATCAATTAAAATAATCATATTATAATATACTCTTAAAAAATTAATTGAACTCTAACTATTAAAATAGACTAATACAAGATTACTAATAGGAAAAAAAAAGAGGTCAATAATTTATTTAATTCTGCTGTTTCATCACAAGTCACAAATTGTATGTGAGTGTTTTGACTATAGGCTAAACTTTTACGACATTGTTTGCTCCGGGAAGAAGATGACGGTCCAGCTGATGAACCCTTACTCCACAATCTTGCAGGAGTTTTTATTGGAAGGTTTTTGTGACATTGGCTAGAACAGCGTTTCTCCCATATAATTGTTTGTTTCGTTTTCTAATTTTTTGTGTGTGCTCATGGCAAACTTTAACATTGTATTCAATCATGGCCGCCTGTATCATTTTATTCAATCATTTCCCACTGTATCATTTTATTCAATCGTGGCCCACTCTATCATACATGTTAATGTGGCCCGCGCGATTTCCCCATTCTCATATCCATAACTATAATGTGAACCTCCGGGACGTTTCAGTCGAATCTCACAGACTAGACTAGACTAGTTCTGATTTTTATTTTGTTTGTACAGATTTGGACGTTGATTATGATGGTAAAAACTGTTTTAAAATCGGACTAAAGGTTTTTATGGTATAGCATTTTATGATACAAACATGGCCAAAGTGTGGTTTTGTCAAAAGTTTAAAAAGTCAGTCAGTGGGTAGGCCACCTATCGGTGTGAAAAGCTCTTTTCTGGGTCAAAGTGAAAGTTCAGGGCCAAACTCACTGATGAGCATATTCAAGCTAAACTGAGGGTTACAGTTGCTTCCTCACTCAAGACAATTAATGTTGTTCAGGTGTGTAAGGAGAAGCGCTGCAAGGTCTCTGGCAACTAGGGGGTAGGAGGAAGCAAGTGAAGTCTAGCTCTTGATGGCCTTTATTTTTTTATTTTTTTTTTTTTAATAAAGGTTGAGTGGATTGTAACAGTTTTACTTTATTGAATTTGTAATCACTTTTTTGTGGGAATACTTGATGCGGCCCAGTCTAAATCAGACTCTACCTCCTGCAGCTCCCCTGATGATTTGAGTTTGAGACCCCTGATCTAAACGAACCAGTTGTACTAGCTTAATGCGTAACTGTGATACACATTGGGAAGAGCATGTTTCATATGAGAAAATGAGATCCCCTTTCTCCCCCCCCCCACCTATTCTCACACAATAACCTCCTCCATATTGTCTTCTATAACGAAAAACACCCTTTCATCAGAGTTCTATTCACAATCAAAATACAATTTTAAAATAAACAACACAAAATTGCACTTGTTTTAAATTGATTAAATATTTCCATTGAGATCTATAACATAACAGGAGTGTGAATTATATGTAAAGAAAATGTGTCTGAAATACCGCTGGAGATTTTTTTCCCCTCCGAGGAAGACATCAAAGACTCCAAAGACACTATCAACGGTGTGTCTGTCTTTCTTTTCTTTTTTTTTTTTTTGAGTCACAGAGGGAAACTAACAATCTCTGCACCCCCACCCTCTTTTTTTTTTCGTGGCCCTCTCCAATAATATTTCTCTTTGCTCGTTAAAACAATCAATTTAATGTTTAAAAAAAGCCCAAAAAACTATTATTAAAATGAAATGTTTACTCATGCATGTGACGATCCACAGCTCGGTGCCACAGATGACCTACATCACCCCCCCCCCCAACCCTCACCCCCGCTGCGCATAAGAGTTTCAAACGAGCACATCCGCCTGAGTCACCTCGCGCTTGTTACGAACCGTAATGGAGACCGTCACCTATCAGTAGGGCCATGTCCAGTGACGCCCCGGCGTACGCCTCTCTCAGTGTTAGCCGTTGTGTTTTGGGGGTGGGTTGGTGGGGGCGTTGTCTTTCTTATCTCCGTGGACGACTGCATGGTGATAAAACGGAGTGTACAGTCGAACCAGAAAGTTGCTGTCTTGAAATAGTGTGAGCGTTAGAGGTGGCGAGAAGACGGGGTTTTTTTTTGATGGTAGGTCTGTAATGTCCTCTGTGGTCTCTTAGACACGTAGCCTGTTACTTAAAGTCTTTGTCAAGTTTTTTTTTTTATATATAAGTTAGGTATGGTCTCACATATACATATTTATTTGTAGGTGTGTATAACATGTAATATAGTATTTCTATATCAGTAGTGGCCTCACAAAAATTCTTAAATGTAGTCTCATATTTTTAAAAATATATAAAGTTCGTAAACGAAAAGAATAAATAAAATGTGGTCTCATATTTACAAGCCAAGTGTAGTCTCATATTTACAAGCCAAGTGTAGTCTCATATTTACAAGCCAAGTGTGGTCTCATATTTACAAGCCAAGTGTGGTCTCATATTTACAAGCCAAGTGTGGTCTCATATTTACAAGCTAAGTGTATTCTCATTTTTACAATCCAAGTGTAGTCTCATATTTACAAGCCAAGTGTGGTCTCATATTAACAGGCAAAGTCTGGTATCATCACTTGCACAAGAAGGGAGGTGTAGAGGGGGGTTGATCCGCTCCTGGTGACATATTTTTCTATATATAATATTGAGGAACAGCATTTTCAGCAAACTGCAGAGTATTTGATATTTGTTTTGTTTTTTCCTGTGTGGGGGCGACAATAATCTTGACCCGTCCGGGCAAGCACTAACCCCAGTTACGCCAGTGGGGCTCACCTTTATATATTACGAATATTTATATTTGAAGCGGGTCTAGTATTTAACTGCGTAAATTTATTTCCTAAACATTGCGGTATCTGTTTAAATTTAAAATTAATAAATACAATTTAAAACAAATTATTATTTATTTTTTTTTTTAAATAGGGTCTCATAAAAATGTAAAAAAGTTGTGTCACAACCAACAAATGCTTAAATAATGATTGTGCTCCTTCAATATTTGAGGGACTAGCATTTATACCCCCCCCCCCCAATTTTTTCGTGACCTTTAACCCGGTTTTTTTTTAAATAGGGTCTCATAAAAATGTAAAAAAGTTGTGTCACAACCAACAAATGCTTTAATAATGATTGTGCTCCTTCAATATTTGAAGGACTAGCATTTATACCCCCCCCCCCCAATATTTTCGTGAACATTAACACGGTAACAGGTTTGTATGTCTTTATATATTTATTATGTATTTTGCTATTTGCTAGAATACATTTAGCAATTATATCATCGCTTAAATAGTTATAAATTTCGCAGAAAACAGAGCCGTTCGAAAGAAAATATGGGTCTATAGAACAAAACCTGAATATGTTCCCCTCCTTTCTACACACGTTTCATTAATGATACTTCGTCCGCCGAAAGTCAATAATGATCATTTCAAAAATCGGCTTTTTACTACGGGTGAATAAGTGTGTGGTTGCGCAGATGACCGGATCAGGCCGATTCTAGCACGAAATTTTCTGGTGCACAGAAGGTTTGAGGGGGGTGATGAGACAACTCTGGGTACATGTTAGTCTCATGGTGTGCTGATCCCGTGCCACGAGTCTCGAGACATTCATATCACGTGGAACATATATAATGTACATATATGTGTATATTGACGATTTTGGCGCCCCCTTGATGTCAGCATCGGTTTTGGCTTCTTCTCTTCTCCCCCCCCCCTTTTTTTTTTTTCCATTCGCACTGCATTTGGCAAAACTTAAAACAATAACTGAGTTTATTTATTTATATTATTGCTTTTTTCATCTCTTAGCATTCATCACCACAAGCAGAAACATAAAGAATAGCAGAACAAAGGTCAAGTATTTGGAACATAGAGAATAGTACAACAATCGTCAAGTGGAGAAATTGAGAAATAGTAAGACAGCAAAAGGAAGCGATGGCCAGCAGCGGTCAGTTGTCCACACGGGCAACGGTGGCCTTGGTTTTGGTGATTTCTATTGTTGCTGTCTCGTCGGAAAGGTCACAACGACTGGTGTGAGTAGTCCGGTTGGTATAGTGTTGCTGAGGTCGTGAATGCGGTAAATATGTTGATGTGATCTGATGAGCTAGATGTATCTGGGGAAAATATGCGGCACGGTGGAAAGTGAGCATATATATATATATATATGTTTAAAGGGGTCCTCGAATGTTTAAATGGGGCCTCAGATGTTTGAGGGGGTCCTCGGATGTTTAAGGGGGGCCTCAGATGTTTGAGGGGGGCCTCAGATGTTTAAAGGGGTCCTCAGATGTTTAAGGTTAAGGGGGGCCTCGGATGTTTAAGGGGGCCTCGTATATTTAAGGGGCCCAAAGACGATGTTAAAAAAACAACAAGCATAAATCTATCGATTACGAATGCAGTGGAACACAAGCTGAAAATTGCCAGAAGTTTTCCCCACAGAACCGTCATTGGAGGGGGGGGGGCTCACATTATTTAAACAGTTATGGTGTGGAAAAAATATTAAAGTTTTAAAATCTGAATGCAAAAAAAAAGGGGGGGGGGGGGACAAAAACAGGGGGCCCAAAAAGGAAGGCGACAGCTCTGGGTCCTCAAAAAGTCCCGCGATGACGATGGCTCTGTATGGGGAGTAATCAGGGATGATGGGTGAGAGTGAAGAAAGTACGAGTGATACTACATTGTACGTTTAAAAAAAAAAAAGGGGGGGGGGCTGTGCTACGGCTAAGATTGAATACTGCTTACAGCATTGAGAAGGTTCTCGGAGAAAACAAAAAGCAAACATAGTACATTGAACTCTTCACTTCACTGACTTATTACTTGTTGACTTGTGAACCAGGGGTGCACACGTCTGTGGCTCAAGACGAGACAGGTGCTGCCGGGGATGGAGAGCTTCCGAGTCTAGAAGATGTATCATACGTGAGTAGGCACGCACGCACATACACACACACTTACACACACGCGCGCGCGCACACGAACACGCACACACACAAATTAAATAGCAGCAGGTCGAAATACCAGTATAAAATAATAAGGCACCCATATCATTTCACGATATCCGCTGGAAAAGTTAAACTATTAAAAAAAAAATAATAAGCTTTCATGTTATTCAAGAGACCCGTCACTGCACCACACTACCCTATAAAGTATCAATGTGTAAACTAGCCATTGGTGCTTCCAGCTGTAACAAGTGCCTTGGGAAGAAAAAAAAAAGTTTTTTCACTACAAAGTTGCCAGTCTGGTGGTCAAATAATATCAAATCCTTTGAAAATGTATCCTTCCAAGTTTTCCGAGGTATCCCTTGCTCATTCTCCCCCTCTCAGCCACTTTTTTTTTCATGCAGTGTGAAGTTTTTCTTTCTGGCAACTATCGGCGGGGGTGGGGAATGCAGCCCCTACCCCTGGAATACTGGAATATATTATACATATATATATATGTATATATATATATATGTATGTATATATATATATATGTGTGTGTGTGTGTGTGTGTGATTAAACCGCAAATTTTTTTTTAAAAACAATTTTAAAAAGAATATTAACTGGTGCCATTAACCGAATACAATTACTGGAACCTATGGAATGTCACAGTGCTCAATATATATTTGATGATCAGCATCTTTAAAACTAATATTGTTAGAGGCTAACACTATTCGATTATAAATATCGTACTGTGTTGAAAACTCGCCGCGCCCGACTATGAGCTGAAGTCTTACTTACTGTTTTCGCACACATCGGTTTTTTTATTTAATTACTTTTTGCAACTTTACAAGTCTAAACTTTACTAACATGGTATTGAACTACCTTTATATCAATACTAAGGTCTATAATATGAATAAAGTTCTGGCTAAGTATCTAACGTGTGCAATCCTTTTTAAACTGATATTTCACCATAAAAGGGTGACCTTTAAAGTATGGATAAGAGTTAAATATACATTTAATTCCGGCCTCGAGCTTAAAAAAAAAGAAGTTATAATTGGCATAATTTTAAAGCACTCGACTCCATCTAAGCTGAGCTAGCTGCTAGAATAAATGAAAACTTTTAAAAACCTGATGTTTAAAAGAAAAAAAAAAAAGAATTTAACGGGCGCATACAAGTAATGCACGTATCATCACTTACTATATCATAAGAAAAAAAAAATTTAACGGGCGCATAAAAGTAATGCACGTATCATAAATTACTATATAAGAAGCGTTCGCCCCCCCCCCCCTTTTTTTTTGGATTGACATAAATATTGAATCCAGGTAAACTCGATAATGCACGTCTAGCTTTTGAAATGGTCAACAATTTTCTTAGGAGGTGACCTTCGAACTTGTTTAGGGCACTTCTGCCAATCATTTAGCGAACTGGCCGATATCTGGCTTTGACAGTAACAAACACATACTTGCGCGCACGCACACACACACACGCACCCACACATACACACACGCGCACGCCCGCACGCACACATACACACACACGCATGCTCCCACACACACGCGCACGCACACACGCGCGCACGCACACACACGCACGCACACATTCGCACGCTCTCTCTCACACACACATACACACGCGCACGCTCACACACACACGCACGCACACACACACGCACGCTCTCTCACACACACATACACACGCGCACTCACACACGCACGCACACACACGCACGCTCTCTTTCTCACACACATANCACGCACACGCACGCACGCACACACACGCTCTCTCACCCACACAAACCTACACACGCCCACCACGCACACGCACGCACACACACACACGCTCTCTCACACACACAAACATACACACGCGCACCACGCACACGCACGCACACACACACACGCTCTCTCACACACACAAACATACACACGCGTACGCACCCACACGCACTTACGCACGCACACACACACGCACGCTCTCTCTCTCTCCCAGACATACACACGCGCACGCACACACACACACACGCACACACACGCACGCACGCGCACACTCTCTCACACACGCACACTATCTCACACACACACAGACGCACGCACACATACACACGCGCTCTCTCACACACACACGCACGCTCTCTCACACACGCACGCACACACACGCACGCACACACACGCTCACATTTATTTATTTATTTTATTATGGAGGGGGGGGGGGCTAATTTAATGTTTGTTTCATCCCGCCTCTTGTCAAATTTCCCCAGCCGTGTGTGCGGATAATTGTTCGCCCGGCGGGACCTGCGTAAAGCCCAATATCTGCCGTTGTGGCGATGGGTCTCTGTTGACAAGGTGCTCGCCCGAGCCTGACCCTGATACACACCCCAGGCTAAAGAGGATGGCTGACGGCACCCCTCACGTGAAATACACCAAAAAGAACAGTTTCGAAGGTGAGTGCTAATCTAATGAAGATTTATGTCCCATTTAGGACGGAAGTAGTCCAATGGCTTAGCTAAGATTAGTGACGCCTGGGTCAGTTCAAACTTTTGGTAACCCCCTTTCCGCGACATAATGGCAAAAAAAAGTGCCATATGGCGCTGACCCCCCCTACCCCCCGCCTATGCACACCCCCTTCCTACGCCACCTCTGTAGTTACATATACACAAATAAATGGAATCGTTCTTCTGACTCTCATTAAGACCTCATCGCATGCACGGACGGGGCGAAATTAACGGTTACCATTAATGAGGTAACGCTATTACACGGACATTAACTGTTACCATTAACGAGGCAGCACTTTTAGCGCCACATTGGCTGTTTCCATTAATGAAATGACACTTTTAGCCTGATATTAATTATTTACCATTAATGATGTATACTTTTAGCTCGACATTAACTTCCCTTTGGATAGGTTGCTGAGGTATAAACTTTCATGGTCATTGAAAAACACTCTTTCTATATTAGAATTTCTGAATTTAGATATTAATATTTAAAATTTCCCAGAAGTGCGCCCCATTTAATACACAAATGTTATGTTCATAACGTTATATATAAACCCCAAAACTGCCGCCCGCGGCGATCGCGCCCCACCCCTTTTTTTTCGCCCTGTCTTAGGCACGTTATTGTTTTGGACTAATACTATCGCACTATTTTTACTCCATACACATATTGTTTCTGTATAATTTATATTTTTATCTCCAATTCCTCACACTAGGGCCGTGCTCGCCCACTACATGTGACCACATCTGTGAGAACCTGCCCGACAACAGCTACAAGTGCTCATGCCGTCAAGGCTACCTCATGCATGCCAACAAACGATATTGTACACTGGCGACGTTTACGGGCTGGACAGGCGATCAGCACACGGGAATTTCCGCTCCCACGAACTCAGGCCAACAACAAAGAGATGACGGGCGGGGAAGCGGCCGCGTCTTCGGGCCACCGAATGCCGGCGGCGAGGCGCCACACATTTGGGATGTCGACT
This sequence comes from Lymnaea stagnalis, assembly GCA_964033795.1. Taxonomy (NCBI): domain Eukaryota; kingdom Metazoa; phylum Mollusca; class Gastropoda; family Lymnaeidae; genus Lymnaea; species Lymnaea stagnalis. The sequence continues at coordinate 820,282 of CAXITT010000186.1, read as the reverse complement.
CAAAAGATCATCGGTTCAAGAATGGGCCTTACGCGTTTTTTCCGTCCCCAAAGCCTGGGGTCACATCGCCAGAGCAGAAGCTGAAGGAAAGCTATGAGCCTAAGGACGGGAAATATACCAACGATGGTCAAGTTGACCTAGAAGATCAAATGTGGAGAGCTAAACAACTGCCGAGCTCTAGAGCAGAGGGCAAAGGAGATGAGAAAAGTCAAAACAAAGAGGCCGTCGTTAGACCAGATCAAGCCATTTGGGTAAAAGACTTGGAACGGGTTAAGGCGGAAGAGCTCACGGGGAAGCGGAAGCAAAAAGATCCAGTCGCTGAAGACGTTTGGGAGACGAAAAAAAACCCTGAAAAAACAAAGATGGAAGTTCCAGACATTGCTGGATCGCAAAACTCTGATTCATTGTATGCTAAGCAGTGGAAGCACAAGACGGAGCACTATTCGGGAGAGTCCATGGCGAAACTTCGAGAGGACAGAAAGGGCGCCGAGGATACCGATGGGGCTGTTCAGCTAAAAGACGAGGAGAAAAAGTATTTGGAAGGAATAGAATGGGCAAAGAAAGAGCTCGAAAAGAAAGAAAATGAAAAGAAAGAAAAGGAAAAGAAGTACAATGAAAAGAAAGAAAACAAAAAGAAAGATATCGAAAAGAAAAACGAGAAGGAAAACGGAAAGAAAGAAAACGAAAAGAAAGAAAACGAAAAGAAAGGAAACAAACATAAAGAAAACAAAAAGAAATACATCGAAAAGAAACTAAGCGACGAGAGAGAATACGGAAAGAAAAAGTACGAAAAGAGAGAACACGGGAAGAAAGTTATCGGAAAAGGCGCTCACGATGATAAGGCCCGCAGGAGGTTGGTGTCGCTGGTGGAAAGTCCAAAGTTCCACAACTACATGCCAATAAGGGAAGAAAACGCTAAAAAATCGCCCGAATTTGAATCAGACAAAGAGTATCCATCGTTTCCCGTAGCTCCAAAGGCAAAGTCTGCAGGCAAAAACAAAGCTAAAAAGGAGGGGAAGGCGTATCCAGCCATTCCCAACTTTCTTTGGGCCTTCTGATGTTCCCCATGATGAATCAAAGATATGACACTATCTTGACCAAAAAATGGGGAGAGTTGTTTAGGAGAGGTGAGTTAAAAGGGGGGAAAAAATGGCCAAAACTCAAAAGCTCAAGGAATGGAATCCGAAACTGAACTATTTAAAAAAAAAAAATGTGTATCTGTGGATTAAAAGAAAAACAATGTCAAAGATTGGTGGATAAATGGTTGATCTCCTGTAACATGACCGAATTTTTTTTTCTTGAACAAAATATTTAAATAAAACTGAAAAAAAAGAAGAAAAAAAAAGAACCACTAAAGTATTTAAGTGGATATGAAGCTGTTATCTTGCTCTCTCTGTTTTTCCCCTCTTTATCTCCACGACCTCTCTCTCTGTTTCTCTCTCTCCCATTCTTTCTTTCTCTCTCCCTTCCTCTCGCTCTCTCTTGTGTGTTAGTGAGTGCGCGTCAGCGTGGGTGTGTGTAATTTGTAAAAATTCCTTAAACTGTGAACACGTACTTAGGCTAACATTAAAGTTTGAGTGTCATTCATTTATTTTAGTTCTGATGGTGAGGAAACCTTTTTTTATGAATTAAGGCAACGCAACACAACACAAACACACACAAACACGCACAAAAACAAGACAAAAAAGTAAAAAAAAAAAATATATATATATGCGTTCAGACAATGTATGACACTTTTTAGCATTCTCTCTCTCTCTCTCTCTCTCTCTCTGAGAAAACTTTGGCAAAAAATGAATACAAGTAACTCACTTTATAAGAATCCCGATTAGTGTTCTTTCTCTCTCTCTTTCTCTCTCCCCCCCCCACCCCCCCCCCAAGATTCCCAACTCACATATTTTTCACGCCCCTTAACTATTTTAATATTCTCATAACCTACCCGCTTTTACACCTCAGATTTATCTCACCAACTATTACAGAAAAAGAAAAGAAAACATAACGCACCAAACGTCTGTGCGCCAAGTTCTAGCTCGATAGGTTGACGAGAAGTGGGTCGATTAGCCGTCAAATTTTTTTCTTTTAGCCAGCCACGAACAAAAGCGAAACTAACATATAGGATTAAAAAAAACAACACAGGGTTGCGTTGGCGGGTGGTGGGGCTAAAGTCATTATCTATTATATGCACAGATAAAATTAGTCGTCAGTCATCTTACCGTGCATTTTGAAAGGGAAGTAAGTGTCACAAGTTGGGGCAGAACATGAACAAAAAAGTCAAAACGAATCAAAAGGTAAGTGTCGGCCAAAAAAAGCCTTCTGCAGCGAAGAAAAAAAAATAAAGGGAATAAAAAAAAACCACTAAAATAACGTATCTGAATCTGTGGAGAGTTCGAGAACGATCTGAGAATGGCGTGAGTGCACTGTGCGCCCATCTTGGAGAGCTTCACGTGCAGGGGTTGCCGAACATTACGTATATTTGCCGGAAAGCACGCACACATGTCACCTAAAATGAAATATCCGTAAAAGTCTGAAAGAACTTTAGGAGACATATTTGTTTTAACGTACTTTTTTAAATGTTTAAAAACTTTAATATCAACGATCTTGGCTTTCAAGACTTGAAAGAAATTTAATTTTATTTTGGAATAATAATAATTAATTAAAATAACGATTTAGGTGAACAAGTTTTAAAATTCGGGATTAAAAAAAACAACTTATTCAATTTCTTTTAAAAAAAAAATTAAAAAAAGAATTGCTATATAACATACCATTATCTCTTACTTACTGAAAGCAACTTTTCATTGAGCACAGTTAATGTCAGCACCGTCGACTTTCTCTCAAGCTAATCATGCAGTGGTGAACCTTGGATCAGCACTGTCGAGCCATTGCCACTATTTTTAGGAACAGCGACATTTTACAAAGTTGAGATCTGAAAACAAACTGTTTTTTCATCTAGTTTAGTTTATTTTTTTAAATTGACGCAGTTACGAAACAATTAAAAAAAAAAAAGAAGAATATATTAATTTTTATATGTTCAAAAAGTATAGGTAATGTAGCAATATTTCTTGAACCCAAACAGCCGGAATGGAAAGGACACAGGTGCATTTCATAAAATCCAAATCAATTTTCCACTATACAATGTTTTTATATTTATATATCAGTGCAGCAAAACGACATAGCCAAATAGCATTCACTAATGAACTATCCCTCATCAAAATAAGATCAAAGCATATGAAATCCAAAACATTTGTTTTGCGTAAATAAGGGGGTTACAATCTTGTGGATAATTTTGTTAATTTTTTGTAAAACTCTGGGGTAGGGAGAGGGATGAGAGTAATACGATACGTTCATTTGCGCAAGGCAGCACAAGATACGCCTCAGAATAAATTGATAAATAATTAACCTTCTTAGGAAATAGTGTGTGAACATTTTTACGTTGATGACACTATCTTTAAATCCAATGATATTAAAGTTGTGAAAAATAGATGCTATCTTCCCAATTCAACAATTAAGAAAATCAATGACGTTAACCAAACGTAGTTACGTAAGTACTTATACATAAGTCTACCCATGAATATCATAACCCAATCATTTTACACAAGTGAAAATTAAATTTTCAAAATAGAGATAGGTTAAGATTTTCTCAGATGATAGATAGCTGGATGGATGGATAGATGGATGGATGGATGGATGGATGGATGGATGGATGGATGGATGGATAGATTACTATACTTTCAATACAAAATATTTCCTCATCAGACTGCATGTAAATCCAAACGTGGAGTTCTTGCCAATGTGAAGAGCACGGCGCAGTTAATTGGACCACTCGCACGGTCACAGCCAAGTAAGTCTTAGGAGTATGAGGAGTTGAATAATTCTTCAGTCTGCTTCTACCCCGGGGGGTGTCACAATGAAATAATATTTCGTGATCTGCCGCAAGGTGTGAGGGCCTGTTGAAGATGTATGTTGCCGTCATTTATGGAGTCTTTAACACAGTCGATGCTCCGGGGGTGTTTCTATAACAAAATTTATTCCAGAAGTTCGGGTGTGAGAGCAGTGTCAATGACGTGGGAGGTGGGTCGGGGGGGGGGGGTTGGTTCCCCCCCCCCCCCCAGGTGTTCATTTTTTTTTTGTCACTTTTTTTTTTCGTTATGTAGAGTGGGGACAACTGCAGATATTGTATCATGGTAAGGAGTACAGCCAAACTCTTTGCTTGCTAATGTTGGCACTGCACTAGTTTGGCACCAAAATTGGTGACAAAGGCAAAATTAGCTGTAATATTTATCGGGAAGTGAAAAAAAAAGGGGGGGGGGCAGAAATCGAGTGCGGTGGATCGAGTGAAAGAAATGGGGTTTCTTAGGGGTCCTTCGCTAAAAAAATAATTGATTATTTAAATATTCAGAGGTGCATTTTGACTCAAACCTGAATTCAGTGCTGCTATTATGCTATTAGACAATTTGAGCGAGGGAAGGATTTTTCAAGCGTCCTGGACGGAGGGGAAGGACATCTATCAGCACGCTAATAAGGATTTAGACGTTCTGTGCCATACATAAACTGAAATTACACCCAGGGTAAACTTGTGGCACAATCATATTTACAACCCAATTCTTTCCAATTCATCGGCAAATGGATAAGCAGAAAATGAGCGTGCTGAAGACTCGCAAGTTAAAGGGAGGGCAGGGTCTGGGGTTGGGGCTCATTAATCCCATCGCATGAAAATTGTTGATGACTTGAAAAAGTAAGAATACATTAAGCACATACCTGAATTTATGTTTGCATCATGCTACACTTCATCATGCTACATGCATCATGCTACATGCATCATGCTACATGCATCATGCTACATGCATCATGCTACACTTCATCATGCTACATGCATCATGCTACACTTCATCATGCTACACTTCATCATGTTACACTTCATCATGCTACATGCATCATGCTACACTTCATCATGCTACACTTCATCATGCTACATGCATCATGCTACACTTCATCATGCTTCACTTCATCATGCTACATGCATCAGGCTACACTTCATCGGAGCGCAACAGAGAGATGCTAGCTAAAAATGTAGGTTTCACTTGACCTCAGCGCATCACATGGGCATTATGGGCCCTGCAACCCGTGCGGCTGCAGAAGGCCTTAAATATTAAGCGGGTCAAAGTTGTGATTGTGATATGGACACTTTTTTAATTATAAAGTTTGAATGCGGTGATGACTTCAAACATATTTTAATTTTTGATTACAGATTACCAATTTGTAATACTTGGCAAGAACCACTTTAAAATTATGGACATTTATGTTGATATAAAGAGAGTTTAACACAATTGTAACAACTTGAGGCTTTGAGAATATCTGATTTAGCGTAAACATATATTAAAATAATGCATTTAAAAAGTATGTTAAACGCCTTCTTATTATTTCAGACATCAAACATAATTAATGGACGTGACAGACATTTTTTTTCTCGATATTTCTTAAAAGTTAAATGTTAACTACGCTTTTCCTTCATCAGTGCTGGGAATGGTATAATTCATAAGTATAAACCCTTCATATCTTCGGTAGATTATTTGCTGTATATCATTAGCAGTCATTTATGATAATCATGTTATTTGGAACCGACTTGAAGGAGTCAAATTTGTGTATGCACCGACGGTATATTTATTTATTCAAATTGATAGGCCGATGTATTGATAAAAGCAGTAGTCGAAGTCCCTGCAACTTTTGCCACATAGACAGCGTATATCATTTTGACGCCCAGGCTCACTCACAGTTATGCAAATTTAATACGTGATCTTTTTTTAATGTTATCTTTATTCATGTAATCATTAAAAGCAAGGCTTTTTTAAATATATATTTCACACGGCTTCGCGGGGTTCAATGGAATTTAAGCAAGGGGTAGTCGAACTTTTCGGAACCATGGACCAGAGCTTGAGTACCATTGGTCTAGGGAGAACGCAGCAGATCAGTTTTCCCTAGCGCTGGCATGTTCCCCTTATGAGCCTGGAGTACGTCCTAGAGAATTTTTTGGACATTGTCACGTATATCAAAAAATTAACGGAAGAGTTGATGACGTACAGAAAGTCCACAAGATACTCGGACACGATGTAGACAAAGGTCGTGCGTCCCTGGAACAGCACGAACGATTCATCGGTGTAGTACATCAAGGCCGGTACCATCGCCGGAACGGCCAGCCCAAGATAGACCAGAGATACGACCAACAGCATTTTGACCGCCTTGATGTCAAACTTGGAGCTCTCCTTTTTCGTGGCGGACGTCATCTGCAGACGTTTTCGGCCTGCTTCGCGGAGCTTGATTCTGGTCGCGATTGACGCGAGTGCGATGATTGACAGAGATAGGGGTCCTCTGATGTTCGAGACTACAAATAAATTGATAACATTGAAAACAACCAGGTTTTCCATAAAAAAATCAGAAACACTAGAACTGCGAGGGTTTGATTCGAATCGGGGTCGAAAGCCCAGTTCGCGGAAAACATGTTGTAAAAAGGGCCAGCTGAGAAAATCCAAAACGCGTACACAAGACTTGGGTACACGCACGTCTTTTTCACCGTGAACACGCTTGAAACGGTCAGCGGGAGGTACACGCCTATGGTCCTCTCGATGGATATGAGAACAATGTGTCCAGACGATAGGAAGCTGACCAGCCTCATGGGTATGACCAGGTAAACATTCAGGAACGTATCCGCGTTTCGTCCAGCGACGTCGCTGAATTTGCTGATGACGCATCGGAGTCTACGAATAGTCAGCATGACGTCGTATGTTAGGTCCACCAGGGACAGGGACAGGGACAGCAGTATGACGTTCGTGCTGTCTCGCAAGCCCTGCGTCGACAAGACGATGACGTTCAACACATTTCCGGTGATTCCGAATACTGCGATTGTGTTGAGCAGGACGCAGTTTATGACGTGATCGAACAGAGACAACATTTCATCACTTATGACGTCGTATCTGTTTTGAGTTTGCGTTCTTGAATTATTCATGATTGTTAATAATTTGTAGATATACCGTTCTAAGGGCCTATACCCATACGCTGCTTGCGACTAACTCAGCATAAAATATTTATTTACAAACTATTCAAATCAATCTTTGTATATGTTTTTGAATTAGGACCTTTAAACGTATCAAACATTCCTTTAAAAATAAGATACGCATTTTATTCAGTATTTGTCATAGCACTTCTCGTATTGTATGGGAATACTCATGTAAAAAGGAGAGTTCTTTTTTCTTTATATAAAACTTGATTCATTTAGTCTCCACGTTCTATGTTGTTAGCGATAAAGTTAATTGTACGTTATCAAAGATTCAATAGTTACTGTCTAGAATTGTCATCAGTCATTATCGTCATTAATTAAAATTTACAGAGCTGTTCCTCCTTAGAAATAATGTCTGATTTTCCCTCAAAGTATTTATTATTTGTGAAACTGTACGTTTGTTAGAAAAACTACTGAGAGGTGAGATCTAAAAATATTTTTTGTATTGACTTTTTTGCCTACAGCTACAAATTTGGCAGCTAAGGTTTAAATTATATGGGGGAAACAGTACACAATTGTTCAGATTACAGAACTATTATACAACTAAGTTCTTCATCTTTTCAGGGTCTAGAAAGAATGAGTTGGGTAACGGGTGGTTATTATCAAAGAGTAGTGCCACCCACCACCACGTCGTCACTCTGCCATTAGGCGGAAAATTCCGCCCAACAATTTTTATAGAGAACAAAGAGCCACCAGGGGCGGACCGGCCCCCTCGGCATTATCGTCGTACTCTAGTGCCGGAAAGTCACTTTGATCTGCAGCGAGAATGGGGAGGGGGGGGGGAGAACACAAGTTAAAGACATCGAAAGTTCCCGAGCTACACCAAAGTGCGGGCAGGGTCTGGGGGTAGGGGGATTCATTGAGCCCCCTTCTCATTTTTTTATTCAAAATACAAGGATTCAGTTTGGCGTATATCTCAATTTAGTTTTGCATCAATCTACACTTAAAAAATGATTGTTAAACAGAGAAATACTTTGATATTTAAGTGGCCATTGACCTGGTTGTGTTTATATAAATCTGTTATTTTCGTTACTAAATTAATGTTTAAAAAAAAAATAATAATAATATTCATTTAAAGTATTATAAAACTATCAAAGCTTTTAATTTGTCTAAACTTCCTACATTAGTAAATGTTTTTTTTTTGCATATATATATATATATATACATATATATATATAAATATATATACTGCCCGGATGCATCGGGTGAGTTGTGGCACTGAGTTATTTTAGGATCAGAGCCGATTGGCTAAAGAAGCGGGTTGTCGAATCTGGCTTCTTTCGGTTTACAAATGTAAAAAAAAAAAAAAAAATTAAAAAGGAAAACCAAAGAAGGGGTTTTTGGATCAAGATCAGAAGAGAACATTGAGTTATTTTAGGATCAGAGCCGATTGGCTAAAGAAGCGGGTTGTCGAATCTGGCTTTTTTCGGTTTACAAATGTAAAAAAAAAAAAAAAAATTAAAAAGGCAAACCATAGAAGGGGTTTTTGGTTCAACATTTTATTTAATGTTATTTATTTTTGTCATCTTACGACATGTTGAATGCACACCGGGCTCACTATATATCGAAAGCACCTCGACAAAGCTATGTTGACTGTAGCCAGAGAATCAAACACTTAAATCTGACCATTCTTCATTCCAAGGAAAAACTAAATTCGTAAACACATGATAATTTTCAAACTTATAAATGCAGTGGTGGGTTTATCAAAACGAAACAATGTTGTTGTTTTTTTCAACGGATTCACGACTCCGGTGGATGGCATAAAATCAAATCATTACAATTATAATTTAACCATTAAAGAGATTTATTGAACTAAATCATATACTAAAAACAACAAAAACATAATAATATGTACTTAAAATTATATGCATAATATCATAAAGGCTGCATTTTAAGACAAATCTTTTTTTGAAGTGGATCTTTATTAATTAAATGACTCTTTCATCTGCGTCCTTAACTTCTAGAAGATGCATAGGCACCCCGATATCCAATTGGGCAACTTTTATAACGTATCTTTGAAGACAGAAGAGTTCTCCTTGTTTTCCCACAATGGCGTTGTAAATGACAAAAGATTCATGAAATGTAGGCTACTTTTTTTTTTTTTAATCTTATTTAATTTTGTTTAACGGTTTTTGTACATGAACAAAAAGAAGCTAGGCTAATATTAAGGACGGCTGCCACGGCGTCTTTTGTGTGTTTATTATAGTTGCAGTGAATTAGGGTTTAGGTTAGGTTGAGGGATCGATTTATGATTTAGGGTTCAGGTTCAGGTTAGTCGCATACTAGCAGTTCGGTAAGATCCAGGAAGTGCCGAAAACCGGGTATCGTGATTTCGTTGTCAAAATGGCGACCTCCACTTTTTAATTTACTGAGAGTCACGTTTACGACTTTTTAACTATACATAGGCTAGCATGTAAATTCTATTTCCGCCCACAACTTAGAGTACACATGTTGAATGATGTTGTGTTATGATTAGACACCTGAGTCCCCCAAAAAATTTTGGGGATTCACTTTGAAAATTGAAGGTAAAATAACGCAATTTTTACTCATTCTCATTCATATTTTTTATGTGGAAAGGACCCTATCTTTGAATTTCAGGGACTTTATAAATAATGGCATTAACTACACCATATATCCAAGACATGCTAATTTAGGCCCATCAGTTTGGTCATTAAATTCACCCAGAAATTTTATTGGCGTGTGTCCCAAAATTACCTATTATCGTTAATATTCGTTGGTATGTTAAATAACCTGATTTACTCTGGAAATCCAGCCTATTACCCCCTAAAAACTCATTTAAAAATAAAAATAAAATAATTAATAAAACAAAAACATATTTTTAATATGATTTGATGCTTTTATTGAGGGATATTAGGTTAAAAAAGCCTAATTACAATTACAATTAATAGTTAACTATTAGTTTTATATACTAGGGATAACAATACTTGTTCACGCACCGTTCTGCGCATGTCCTAAAATGTCGATAAAATGTGTTCTACAATATGGCGTACGGCTACACTTACACGGTATCTTTGGAAAATTGCATACTACGTAGCCTTTGTTTATTAAATAATGCTTTCCTCATCAGTGACGTATCAGTTTTTGTGTTCCGGTGATATATTGATTTATGCCACTAGATTTTTTGTGTATCCCGGACAGTATTATTATAATGACTCGGTTAGTATATAAATCGTATAAAATACTTTTTTACTAGTTAAGCAACCAAAATAAGGTTTAGTGATACCCAATCTACATTCATTTTAAGAGTTTTTTCATTATTTGAGTTATTATCTTGACTTTGTCTATAAAAAGTTATGCATCCCACGAAGGAGTGGGGGTACAAAATTGTCATTTTTTTTATTTTGATCAAGAAGCCGGAAATGGCTGCTATCACTGTGATTCGTTAATGTTAAATCCTTAAACAGCTAAATAATGATAAGACGTTTAAAATGAATAATTTTAAGAAAAGATTATAACCAAAGTTTAATTATGTAGTAACCAAGGGTTGGTTTTAAGTTTTATTTATTACGTTAAAAATTGTGTACGGTACCGGTAGACAGTTTATCGTTCTTCATAATTATTGAATCAATATTTAAATTTAATAGTGTTATAATAGTAATGTCAATAATAATAATCGTTTTTCTCTTAATAATTATTTCAGAGAATATTACTAAAATTAGGCCGATATATCAGTTATAATTATAAACAACTGTTATTATAATCCTGCCTAAGCTTAATTTTTCATAATCATAATTCTATTACAGTATATACTGTTATATGTATACTATTAACTATATATATACATATACTATATATACATATATAATATATATATGTATGTATGTAGTATGTATATATAAAGGCCTAGAATAGTATTACTATTATAAGTGTAGGCCTATCCCCCCACCCCCAATAATTGTAGGACCCATTATTCATATGTAATGATATATATGGTGATTCTTAAGGCATAAATTAAGTAAAAATGTACAAAAAATATTCACTTACCTTTGATATTGAAATATCAAATATTTAATGACATATCACACTATTCCAAAAGAGAATTATTATTAAATCCTCAGTATTCTCAAAGAAAAAAAACACACTTTCTGCCACAATAATCCAAGAATTACATAAGATATTACTAAAATTTAATAATAAAACATTGATCTTGGTGTTTTTGTAATCTATTCTCCAGGCTCTATAGTCTATACAGCTGTAGTATTTTTATATTTTTAAAAATGTTTCGAAATTTTAATCAAAGTGCCTACACATAGGGATCGATTTAGGGTTCAGGTTAGGCATAGGAATCGATTTAGGGATACATTCGTGAAATTCGATAATATAGTGGCAGTCGTCCTTAATATTTACCAGACGCTATTTTAGGCCTTTAGTTCCATCAGGTAAAGAGGAAGTTTTAATTTTATATCACTAGAAATAATTAATCGCGTTTAAATTTCATTGCCTTAAGTACTTAAGCCTTAATTTGGTAATTTATTAGAAAACGTCCCGCGATGGCCGCCATCTTGGTTGACACAACCAGTTAACTTTGTCACTAATGTATCCCTAAATCGATCCCTATGCCCAACCTGAACCCTAATTCACTGCAACTATAAAACATGCAAATGACGTCACGGGGTGAAAACTAAGAATCAGCCCTGAAATTTTAATAATAAGGCTAATAAATAAAGAGTAAATTACTCAGTAATAATAACTTAAATAAGGGATTACCTTACCACATATTTTTATATTGTTGCTTTACTTTTAACTTTTACTTTACCCTTTACAGTACCCTTCACAGTACTTTATTTTTCCTAATTTAGGCGTGCTAGAAGGCTGGCACATAATTCACATGTGTGTGTGGGGAGGGGGGGATTATTGCCTCAGATCCGTTACCTCTTACGATTTTGGCATATAATTTAGGCTACTATTTTTAGATGTTTTTTATGATTTTTATAACATGCTAATCAGTACCAAAAAGACAAAACTGATGACAAATAATACCGCATGCTTCACCACTGAAATTAAGGTCGGGGAGGAAAGATTAGAGACTGTCGGCCGCTTCAAATACCTAGGAGCAATAGTCTCAGAAGAAGGCTCCAAGCCTGAACTGATATCCAGGATTGCACAGACTACAACAGCACTACAGAAGCTCAAGAAAATATGGAATGACAAAAATATAGCCCCCAGCACCAAAATCAGGCTGATGCGCTCATTAATCCTCTCCATTTTCCTGTATGCCTGCGAATCCTGGACATTAACAGCTGATCTTGAAAGGAAAATAAAGCTGATGGAGATGCTTCAGAAAAATTTTTGGCATCTGCTATAGGGACCATATCTCCAATGATACAGTGAAAGAAAGGGTTCGTCAGGCAATTGGGGAGTACGATGACCTATTGGTGACTGAAAAAATGCAAACTACAATGGTACGGCCACATAACAAGGAAAAAAGGGCTTGCCAAAGAAATATTGCAGGGCACCACAAGAGGAGGGAGAAGAAGAGGAAGACAAAGAAAAAGATGGGAGGATAACATCAAAGAGTGGACAGGACTAACACTGGGCGATGCAGTTCGTAGTGCTGAAGACAGAGAGGAATGTAGGAGGATGGTTCACATGTCATCTGTGGCGCCCCAACGGTCCAAGGACTAAGGGACATGAGGATGAGGAGGATGATTGTATGCCTAGACCCGCCAAAACTATGATGTTCAGAGACTCAGTGAAAAAATATGGTAATTTTTTCCGATAAAATAAAATACATTTTTGGTTGTTGAAGTTGTAGCACTTTCTAATAAAGCTCTGGCAGTGAATGGAACAAGAAAAACGATTGGTTATAATATTTTTTAAAGTTTAGGCAATCATATTTGATATTATGTTATGTACGCACTGAGAGGGGAGGTGGGGGTTGTTGATTAAGGAGATTTTGCATGGATGCCACGTCTTTTTTCGGTGTTAACATGTGGGAGTCACTTCCCCTTGTTTATTTTTAGATAACTAATATTTTTATGTATTAGTATTAATTTGCCAGAGGAATGTTTAATATTATATTGTATTTGTTCGTTTTGGGTTTTTATTTTCATAATAAATGAAAAAAAGAAATATAATTTTTAAATATAGACATAAAATTTTATGTTCTTTTTTGACAAAATTGTGAGAAATTATTTTTTTTTGTTGGGTACTTTATAATGATGCGGATATAGAAAGGAGTGCTTAAATATTACGTCTGTTGCTATTCTTGATTGCTTGACCGGGTGCCCGGTAAGTTCAAAATTGGTTGTTGTTTTTTTTTTTACATCATCGGCAGTTTTAGTTAGACAAATATTGGGTAAATTTATGCAGATGGGATTTACCGCCCGTTTTTGGAATCATCTGGAAAGTCCGGGCGAAAGGAGTGTGATAGATTGGCTCATGAGTACCGGTCTCATTGCAGATAGATACGAATGTCCCCATTGTAAGAAGGGTATGATATTGTGTGCATGGGCAAATGCGCCAGATGGGTTTGCATAGCGATGTGGTGACAAAAGTCATGGCAATATTGTGCGTAGTTTAAGGAAGGGGTCGTGTTTTAGTAGATTGATGTGTGACATTGTGGTATTGACACATTTTTTGTGAAGAAAAATGCCTTTGGGACATATTACGAAAGAAATAAACATTTGTCGGGGTACCGTAAAAGACTGGGTCAGCTTTTGTCGCGAGGTCTGCGTGGAAGCATGTGTTGTGATGAGTGAGAGTTTAGGAGGAGTGGGTAAAATTGTGGAGATAGATGAATCCAAATTCGGCAAGCGGAAGTATCATAGAGGCAAACACGTAGAAAGAAAATGGGTGTTTGGTGGGATTGAAAGAGGATCCAACAAAACCTTTTTCAGGGTTGTTGAAACCGCTGTAAAGACGTCCTCCTGGCAATAATTTAAGAATTAGTGCAGCCAGGGACCACAATAATTTCTGATTGTTGGAGGTCTTACAACTGTAGGGTTTCACCACCTGAGGGTGAACCATACAATTGAGTTCAAACACTCTGAAATGGGTGCGCACACCAACACCATTAGAGGCTACCTGGAGTGCAATTAAACGATCTCTGCCCACAAGAACCTGTCCTGGGGAAGAGCAGTTCAACTCATATTTATTTGAATACATGTGATGACGCTCATGTGGTAAAAGAGATCAAATGAGAGAATTTTTAAATGCTATAAAAATTGTGTATCCTCCCCAAATACAAGATTCTGATGCATAAGGAGTGAGTAAAAAATTATTGAAATTTCATTGATTTTTTTTTAAAAATTTGATCAGGATAGATATAGGGTTAAGGTTAGGGTAATCATTTTTAATAACACGTGTTTTGCACTACTGTTTTAGCTGCCATCTTGGTTGACACTTCACGTGACTTCACGTGTTGTGTCAACCAAGATGGCGGCCATTGAGAAAATAGTGGCATCCACAATGACCATTTACCAACACTTGGATAGGGGGATAGGTGGGTGTGTCAAAGGCAATAAAAATTCGAATGCCATAAAAATTTCATCTCAACCTATCGTATTGATGGTAATGATTGTCATATTGTTGCTTTGTGCGTCACAATGAACTACCTAGATGCGTCAACATATTTAGTCTAGTTGCCCTCGCAATAACTTCACTCAACCATCCCCTTTTTCTGCTACCAGGCGTGAGATGTAGTTTTGTTGCATAATCATTTTGTTCGCCTGAACCGCAGCAATTGTGAAAACAGAGAAAAATAGAGAAGGTTTTTAAAATAAAATACATTATCCAACTGTTCTGCACTGGGAAGTTGGATTTGGACATATTTTTTAATATCCAGTCAGTCGCATTTGAAATGTTGAAATATATTTTTAGAACCCACAAAACAGCTCTATCCCTTAAACAATATATCCCCTCAACAACTTGCTGTAGTTATTGAGTGTCAAAACGATTGCAAAAAAAACATTTTGAAATCAAAGCCTGTAAGTCCTTTAAAGAAGCAGTGAGTAAAAAGTACATCCTTGACATCTTTTTGTCAAATATTAAAGTCAAAATCACGTTTCCAAAATCAAGTGGCTTGTGTAGAAGCTATGTTTTAATAAAATAAAAAGAGCAAATTTCTGAGTGCAACTTTAAAGATGCTTTTTGCCATAGGAATACTTATTTTAGTGTCATACCAAATATTTTCATTAATATCTTTATTATTTTCTTTTATTCATATCAGATATAAAATGTGGCAGAGATATAGCAACAGCTATGATTTTAGAAATGTCTGCAATGACTATGAAGAAATTAGCCATTAGGATGCCGAGATTGCCATTCAGTATTGCTACTGATGGTAGTAAAGACTCAGACAAAAAGCAGTACTCTCCAGAGGTCACCATTGAAGGATAGGGTGGCCTTGTAAATTCTCATCTCCCAGCTTTGCCGGTGTACAAAGCATCCTCGGCCACAGGACAGAATATATATTTAAGATCATGGCCGATGAATTGAATTCACAGGGCATTTCATGGGTAAACTGCATTGCATTTGGCTGTGACAATGTCAATGTGATGCCTGCCAATACAATGGGTAAACTGCATTGCATTTGGCTGTGACAATGCCAATGTGATGACTGGCCAATACAATGGAGTATACAGTTTTATCTGGCATGACGCTGCCTCCGTCTGGTGCATCTTGCAGCTAAAAATGGGGCTTCCTGTCTACCCCCAGTTGAGGAGGTCCTGGTTGACGTTTGTTACTTCTTCAAGAAAAGTGTGTATAGACAGTGTGAATTGAAAAACCTGCAAGTCCTGTATGGTGCAGAACAGATGAAAAGTATCATGCACCAGATGGCTTAGTATTGTAAGATGCCTAAAAAGATTGTTTGAAAACTGGGACCACTTTATGCACTTTTTTTATGAAGAAAAATATACAAATTCCAAACGAAAGAAGAAACCACATGATGGGCAGACAACTGCTGTGTTGGAAGGACATTGCACAACTTACTCTGTGAAGCAGGTTGATGCCATTTATGACTTTTTGCGGTCACCAACAAATCAAATTAACTGCTATTTATGATCAGGTGAGATGAATTTTTATATTTTATGAGTCTTGAAGGCTGCATAATTTTACTCAAATTTCAGAAAGATGATGCAGGTGAGATGAATTTTTATATTTCATGAGTCATGAATGCTGCATAATTTTACTCACATTTCATTGGACCAGCAATATATTCTTACGATTCATTTTATTTTGTGCAAAGTCGTCTGTAGTGGACATTAGTAATTTTGTATTATTTACCTTACAATACTGTTGTACTTATTAGTATTTTTATGACACATGGTTATTTTTACAGGTACTTGTCCAACTGCAGGCAGAAGAAGCCATGATCATCATGCTGAATGAGAACCCCTGCAGCCTAATTTGTGACTTGTACAGTAGATTTCTCTTGCCAACAGCAGTTAATGGTATTGACCAGATGAGCTTGTGTAGATTGGTTATGTTAATGTATGCATTTATGTTGTAGTTAGTTGGACAAATTTAATACTTTTCTTTTGTTTTAAATTATCATCTAAATGGTTTATCATAATAACTTCAGTACTAGTTTATAATTTTTTTTGTCTTTCAGTTCCAATACAAGCTAAGAAGCTGTCAGAAAGATGATGCTGACCTGATTGTTTGATCTCAGGCAAAGACCATGCTGAAAAAAAAAGAAAAGTACAGCCCCAGAGACAAGGGGGTTGTGGAGTTCTATGCTTCTGTTGGAAAATATTTTGAGATGGTGCTTGACTACCTTCTAAAAAACTTCCCTATCGGATCCTGCACTTCAGAATGCTTCTGTATTTGATCCAAAAAGGAGATTAGAGGGACTGATGTTGACACCATCTATGAAGAGTTTGATAGGCATCAGCAGAGGAACATTGAGGATTGCATTGAGGAGGTAAGAGTTGACAGGATTTGGCAAACAATTTGCCAAAAGCACCCATCCCTTAAGAATGTTGCCCATGTATTGAAAGGGATCATCACCATACCTCACTCCAGTGCTGCATACAAGAGAATATTCTCTATGTTCCTGAAAACATGCGCAGACCAGGGAAAAAAATAATGGCCCAAAAACAACAGAGGCCTTGTTAGTCCTCAAGAGAAAATCAGGAAGCTGCTTGGACTTGGATGAAACTTTCAGTGCAAAAGAACTCCAGCAGCTTAAAAGTTCAGCAAGCGTCATCAATACACAAGGTATTTAAATATTTATAAAATGTGTACTCAGTTAAAGAATGTGCCCCTTTTATTGCTACAAGTGTACTCATTTGTACAGTATTGTACTCTTCTGAGACAATATTGTACTATTTTGAGATGGAATTGTACTATTTTTTGAGTTCCTGGGGAAACAAGTCTGATGCATGAGTATAATATAAGCTTTAATTAAATGATAATATAATTCGTTACTTTTTTTTTTGGGGGGGGGGTCGACAAAGATTTTATAAGGCTAAAGCATCTATCTAGACCTAGATGAGCCACACAGTGGGATCTGACTATGATAAAAACATTATGTTTGTGGCTCTTTAGAGTTAACAACACATGGTCAAGGGCTTACCTATAAGCATCACATTAAATTGCAATTTATTTACAACTGTAGGATGTTATAAACTATAATTATCATAATTCAGATATTTTATTATTTTAAAAATAATACAATTTTGTTAACATTCACAATTTTTAGTTTTATAGTTAATGAAAATTCACAATATTTATTTTTAATCTCAAATGTATTAAAATAAATAGCCAGTGTAAAAATGTATGAGTGTGTTTGTATGACAAAGTCAGAATTAATTTGTCATACAGATTAGAGAACACATTCTTCAATGAGTGACACTCAAAGTGAAGGAGTTTACCATCAGGGTCCCATTTGGATAGCTCTGCTCAGGACCATAAAAGTTACCCATGATGTTTTACCATTGCA
>CAXITT010000186.1:785477-802039 GCA_964033795.1 Lymnaea stagnalis | reverse complement strand
AAAAAAAAAAACGCCCCCCCCCCCCCCCCAGAAAGTTATTGTCCCCCCCCCCGAAAGTCTTCTGCGGGCGCCCATATCCCTTAGGCGGGCGCCCATATCCCTTAGTGACAATATTAACTTTAATTAAGAGCGATTGTTTGATTTTGTTAAAGCCAGAGGAGCACTCTGTTAAATTCTAACAGACTGGGAAACAAAATAAGTGCATACCTTTCAGTGTTAACTTTGACGGAAAGAATTCACCCTGATTGAGCTCATCTTAAGTATCTGTCGTGTCATGTTTAAAACAGAATGTTTACTTAATAAACTTAAATAATAAGTTTATACTAGAGGTGTGATTAGAATATAAAATATAGATTGGAAGTATAGCTAGATTATTAAATTTAGACAAGAAATATGGTTAAAATATTAAGTTTAGATTAGAAGTGTAAATTATGTTTAAAATTGTGTATTCCTCCAGATGAGTCTCCTCTCACATTTGGTTGGTTGAATGTAATAATGAAAGCCATGGAGATGACCAAACTGGACTTTAATTTCAATTGAAGATGTCAGAACTAGACATTGAAAATTTCACATGCAGATGACCAAGATGGACATTGAAAACTTCACATGAAGATGTGAGAACTGGACTTTGAAAACCTCACATGCAGATGACCAAGCTGGAAATTGAAAACTTCATATGAAGATGTCAAAACTGAACTTAAAACTTTACCATGACAAGGATGACTTATTGAAGTAGGTTTTTAAAAAATTTTGCCTTCAATCAAACAAAAAAAACAACAACAAAACTATAACTATAATACTAAGTTTTACAGTATTTTAAAGATTAATTCATATGAACACTATGATTATTGATATTATTACATATGTGAAGACATTACCTACAGAAATACATAGGATACCATCTTACTATTGCAGTAAAACCTCCGTTTTACAACCTTTAAATTGCAATTAAAACGAGGGCGTTAATTGGAGGGGTCTTAAAAAAGAGGTAGGTCATTTTTGAAAAACGACATATAGAAAATTAAGTAAACATGTAAAAAAATACATATACCATTAAGCATAGGCACCATCTTACGTTCAGAAATATCAATTAAACTCTGTCTCACAATCAACATAAACTCATGGTCTCACAACCAATATATACTCATATTTTCTCACAACCAATACAGTCATTATCTTCCTGTTCCTCATTAATTCCAAAATAAAAATCAATGCTGGTTTGGTAGTTGTTTAAAAACGTGTGTAAGTGCTGATTACACGCTTAGAGTTATAACTATTTATTAGGGGTGTGCCGGAGTCCGGTCCGGAATCCGGTTCCGCCGGATTTTGCACTATCCGGTGAAATCCGGTTCCGCCGGATTTACATGTATCCGGAACAACCGGATTCCGGAATATACCGGATTTCGGAATTTGCCAGATTTTGTGACTCACCGGATCATAATCTGAAATAAAAGTAATTCTCTTTCCCGAATTCCACACGATCACGATACATTAATCGATTGTTTCGAGCGTTGAGCTTGTTTAATGTTTAATATTCCGTACATACCAGAGGCTAGAGTCAGCACCGCTAATAGTGGCCAATAGTGTAGGGACTTTGATAAGAAAATTTAAACTTTTTGTAAAAATAAACCAATGGCATAGTTGAAAAGATGTAATTTTTTAAAGAATTATAACACCAAAATCATATTTTTAGCTGTTGTAGTTTTAAAGTTATGAATTTTTAAAGTACGACTTGGTTTGTCATTTTTTAACATGGACTGCATCTCCACATTCTGTGATCTCATTCCACCAATCCCGTCATGCGCAATGACTATATAGTTTATATAAGGCAACGCATTCCCTGCCTTATCACTAAAATACTGTTTAGACTTAGTTTAAACTTTCAACTTTGGCACATGAATAATTAATTAAAGCTTTCCCTGACCAATGGTTTAATAGTTTTTGCACACGGCAAACTCTTATGAATGAAACTCTGAGGTAGTACTACGATACAGTTATGCAAGTGGCTGTGAATGGTTGCCAATGACAACGTGTTGCACACGGTAAATTCTGATCATTTATAATATGGATTCTACCGGGTTGTTAAAGCTCAAATTAAAACATTCCAGTTTAAATGTCTTTAAATGCATTCTGAAACACAAGTTATCAATTATTTTGATGTAAATAGTGATAATAAATTAATATTTCCTAAGTATCGTCAACTTCCGCCATTTAAAAGGGGGGCGTGGCCAACCCCATGGCGAAATTAGGTTGAGCGAGCTGCATAACCTGCTGCGAACGCGTAGAAACATGGCGTCTCTCGTAAGACACATATCCAAATGGAACGGAACTCAAATATATATCGAAAGTACTAATTTAATAATAAATAGACACACACATCGGAAAATTAAAAACTCGGATTTTTTGGCGCCGATTGCGAATTCCCATACACAAAAAGTAGTAGTCTACCTTGACTTACCGAAGTATCTACCAATAGTACCGGAATCCGGGAGAAACCGAAATCCGGATTATTCCGGAATCCGGATCCGGCGGATTTCGCATAAGAAAATAAGATAAGCACATTAATTGTTGTAATTATTTTTATTCTGTCAATTGAATATTTTTTTTTTATTGAAAGAAATCTGTTATTTTTGTTTGTTTTCATGATCCCCCCACCCGTGCATGTTCTTTTAGTATGTCTCTTTGAACACCAGACATGGTGTCAGCAATGTCTGAAAGGCCCCTGCTCAGGCCATAACTGGCCATCGCCTTGGAGTATTTCAAAAGACAAATTTACAGTACAAGAGTTATTTCCCCTTCACTACTTCCTAGCTGCTTTAGTGCATCGCCTGCTGTTAAAAGTCGTAAACAAAACTGTTTTATTCAAGCGTACAAATATAGCATTGCTTTGGAATCTGACTTTTTCAGGCGCTAGGTCGTAAAATTGAATTATTTGAAGGTTACAAGTCGCGTTTTAGAGGTAGTTGTTTAAGAGAGGTCGTTTATATATTACAAAGCATTGGTGATTTTTTTTCGTATGTTGGAGGAAGTCGTTTAAGAGAGGGTTGCAAAAAGGAGGTTTTACTGTATTGGAAAGACTTTACCATCAACTAGACAGCCCTAAAAAATATGCTAGGGTGCTTTTCTTTGACTTCTCATCAGCATTTAACACTATCCAACCACACCTTATGATTAAAAAGCTTTATTCGTTAGGTTTAAATTCAAATTTTCAATCGAGGATCCTGAACTTTTTAACACATTGCCCACAATATTGCAAGTTGAATGACCAAATATCATTAACTAGAGAAATATATACTGGGGTACCACAAGGTTGCGTTCTCTCCCCTGTCCTGTATACAACATATACCAATAATACCCAGAGACCAAGCAACAACGTTCCAATAATTAAATTTGCTGATGATACTACCATTGCTTAATGTCTGAAGGGGAAAGCATATACCACAACTTACTAGCTTTATCAGTTGGTGCAATGAAAATTTTCTTCAGTTAAGTGTCTCAAAACTGAAAGAAATGGTTGTCGATTTCCAAAGGGGGAATCACCCAATCACAGATCTCACAATAAATAATCACAGTATTGAGGAAGTATAGACATAAAAGTATCTAGGTATCACCATTAATAATAAGTTGACAGGGCATGACTTGGACCCAAACAAAAACAGCAGAAAACCTATTAAACACATGGGAGAGAAAATTTCTCCGGGAAATATATGACAAAGGATGAATATGGACGGAGAATACGTACCAACCAGAAATTGTACAGTCTATATATCAGGATCCCACGCTAGTAGCAGAAATATAAAAGGGGCAGGCTGCGCTGGGCAGGATACTTAAAGAGAATGCCAAAAGAGTGAAGCAGGTACATCACCAAACCCCAGAGGAAAACGTCTCAAAAGGAGCCCTAGGCTTAGATGGGTGGATGATGTGGAAGAAGATCTACAGCAGCTGGGAGTCCAAGCATGGAAAAGAAAAGCATTAGTTAGGTCTGAGTGGAAGGAAGTAGTGAGGCAGGCCAAAGCCCTACCTGGGCCATAGCGCCACAAGGATGGATGGATGACATGGCATGAACACAGCCAAATTTTTTATTTTAAAAATCAACCAAAGACCTTTCTATGTTTAAAAAATGTACTATTTCGGTGTAAGCAAACAAGTTATAAACTTATTATACAATGCAACAATTGGAAGCCTTCTAAACTTCCGTCCCATTACACTGCAGCTCTATCAGCTCCATCTATAAATTTGCTGGTGCAGTTTCCACATCTATGACAAATGGGTTTGAAACAGCTTGAAATTACTTTTATGTGCTTCAAAGTCACTAAAGCGCTTTGCGAACTCCACGCAAAGTAAGTTTTTCAGCAAAGTGTGCATTGGGAAACACCATAGTTTGACTTGGTTTAACATTGCTTGGCAACAAGAAAAGTGAGACAAGTTGCAGTGTGTCTGCCATAAGCACAGCTTAACTTGAAATGCCTTCACTGCATCATGCATATCAGTGATCAAGTGGTCCAATCCCTGGAGCTGCAGGTTCAATTTGCTGAGATGAGTGGTTATGTCAGACAGAAACGCCAACTCACATTTTCACTTTTTATTTCCAAGATGAGTCTTTCCCAATGCTGTCCATGAATTGAGAGATTTCATCAATCAGCTGGAAAAATCTACTGAGAACTTTCATCAGACTTAGCCACCGCCCCTCTGTATGATAAGGCATGTCGCCAAAATCTTGAGTCTGTTTCCAGCAAAAAAAATATTGTAATTACCTGTGATTTAAACCTTTGGCTCTGATAAAATTGACGGTTCGTGTAACAGTGCTCATTACACCTTCCATGTTGAGGACTTTACCACACAGCGAGCCTAAGTGTATGATGCAGTGATATGCTATCAATCTACCAGTAAATTTATCCTGCATTTTTAACCACATCCTTCCAACTAACTAGTCCCCTTTTTTCGCTGCACATCGCCAGTGCTCCATCTGTTGTAAGTCCAACAAGTTTGTCCCAAGGCAGGTTCATGTGGGTTAAACTCTGACATTCGTTGTCAAACATTTCTTTTCCTGTCATTTCTCATACATTCCATGTCCAATATTTCTTCTTTAACATTGAAACTGGAGTCAACTCCATGGATGAAGATAGCGAGCTGTGCAGTGTCAGTCATGTCATTACTTCCATGGACAGTAAGTGAGAATGCGACAAAGTCTTTGTCTTTTTCAATCAGCTGTGTTTTCACGTCAATGGCCATCTCACAAGCCCGATCAGCAACGGTATTTCTGCTAAGGCTTACATTTGCAAAATATGCTTTTTGTCTGAACACAAGACGTCACACACTTTCATCATGCAGCACTTCATAAGCTCTCCTTCTGTAAATGGTTGGCCTGATTTTGCAAGCTCCTTCACCACAATAAAACTTGCTTTCACAGCAGTTTTCAGTATGTGATTTTGCTTTGGTGAAAAACATTCCACTTCAATTCTTCTACCTTCTGTTGCTTCTACTCTGCATTCAGGCTTTTTAACTCTTTCAATGCTGAACAACGCACACCACGTTCATCCACTGTTCTCAAAAGCACGGACCCATGCGCTGTGCGTTGTTTCAATTTCATGTTTGTTTCTTTGCTATTTCTCGGTTAAACTTTTTAAATAAGACTTTTAAAAAGAAGAGTGGTACTTCATTGTTAATAAGCGAAACCATGGTTTATTTGTTGTCATTGGGAGCACTATTTTAATGATTTTCTTCACTTTTTTTTCTACTGTTGCTATGGCTACTCTAGGCCCTAGTAGGTGAGTAAGTTTCCTAGACGACTAACGGCTCAAAAAGCTTTGGAATTGGTTTAGACTATTTCTTTTGATAGCGAAGATGATTTACATTTAGATCCATCACAAGATTTGGATAGTAGTAGTTTTAGAGGATTTTAGTTATAGGAATGAAGATGAGGTATGCATACATCATAGGGTTTGGGGGAAAATGTTTATTTTCTGTAATTTATTTTATTTAAACTGGAAAAAATAGCTTACAAACATATAGTCCTTTCATTTATATTACATTTGATACCAAGTTTAGTCTTATAAAACAAAGAATAATATTTTAAATATTTTTAATAAACACAACCTAACCACTCTTTTTCACTCTTCGAAAAAAATGTACATTTTTTAAATAAAAATATGTCGCAGCGAAAGAGTTAACTTGTCTTGATGTTCAGTCTCTTGGGGCCGTATCAGATTATATTCCTTGATCACAGCCACATTATCTCCACAAAGTAGGTACAGATTGATACCACGTTAGCCATAGCAGGAAAGGGTGATGTAATATCCGGGCTCTACCTTACTTTCATTTCTTATGCGCCTATCCAAAATGAGCAACTGAATGTTGCTAGGCTACTGTAACAACAAACATCCACTCACTGCACAACTTTTATTGTCACTTATTTTGATAGAAAAATCGAGAACGCTCTCAGGTAGCCTATCGTTGGACAAGGCAGATTATTAGGGAATATGATTTGCACTTTATATCGCAGGGCCATTAAAAATATTTGAGCCTAAAATTCTCTCTCATGCCTGGTATAATTGTACGCTGGTCAAGACCTCTCAGGCCTGATATAATTGTATGCTGGGCCTGATGTGGCCCACTGGCCTTTAGTTTGACACGTATGATATAGGAGTACCTTTTTTCTTTAAATTTACTAATGCTTCTTTTGTTATAATGTTTTTTTTTTCAAATGCATAACTTTGATGTAGACATTGGAGTCTTTGTTACATGTAACAATAACCAACACATATTTTCATCTTCAATGAGTCTTGCAGCTAAAGTGAAGTAGATGAAGTACATGAAACAGTTGAAGTACATGAAACAGTTGAAGTACATGAAACAGTTGAAGTAAATGAATAAAAATACTATTGTAAAGGGACAGTAAATATTATTATTTTAATACTTTGTTTTTTCACTTCCAGGTTATTGCATTCTACACAAGTGACTTGACGGTGAAATCCAATATGTTTCAGTAAATCTATATGATAGATTCTTGGTTGACAGCTGATTTTGCACCATATCTTGGCTGGCAGCTGAATATACACCATATCTTGCCTGGCAGCTGAATATACACCATATCTTGGCTGACACCTGAATGTACACTATACCTTGGCTGACACCCTAATGTACACCACACCATCTTGGCTGATGTCTGAATGTACACACCGTCTTGGCTGACACCGGAATGTTCACCACACCATCTTGGCTGAATGTACAACACACCATCGTGACTGACACCTGAATGTACACAACACCATCTTGGCTGAATGCTGAATGTACACCACACGATCTTGGCTGAATGCTGAATGTACACCACACCATCGTGACTGACACCTGAATGTACACAACACCATCTTGGCTGAATGCTGAATTTACACCAAACCATCGTGACTGACACCTGAATGTACACCACACCATCTTGGCTGACACCTGAATGTACACCACACCATCTTGGCTGACAGCTGAATGTACACCACATCATCTTGGCTGACATCTGAATATACACCACACCATCTTGGATGACACCTGCATGTACACCACACCATCTTGGATGACACCTGAATGTACACCACACCATCTTGGCTGACATCTGAATGTACACTACACCATCTTGGCTGACACCTGAATGTACACTACACCATCTTGACTCTCATCTGAGTGTATAACACACCATCTTGGCTGACACCTGAATGTCTCAACCCAAGTAAACAAATTTACCAAATTATTAATAAAATAAATTTCTACTAACAGAACTAAAATTTTTAGACTTTTTAATCAACCTGTTCATTGTTTCAAGCACTCAAACTTTAACATTAATGGTTTTAAACCTATGCTATTTTTCATTTCTAATTCAAATAAATGTCACCTTGTTGCTGTTTGAATGTGCTGCTCCACAAAAACTAATAGATAGACTGTAACACACATCTACTCTGACCTGGCGTGGGAGCTTATTTCTTATGCTGTGGGTTATGTCAGTAGTATGGTTACTTATATTAACACTTCAGGATGCCGACTCAGTCTTCTTCATTCTTTCACTTATTATTCAGGCACGTAAAGAAGAATACTCAATTCTAGTTAAAACTCACAGTACTTTATTGAACACACTTTATATTGATAATATTAATAAACAAACCTTGCATGAATGTAATTTCACATATATATCTATAGTATTCCATCATTAAGAAAGACACGTCCTCAGACTACTATAACTCAGCTCAACTGTCTAATCTCACAGCTCTCACGCTACTGTTCTCTACTGCTCTGCGCTCAGCTCTCTCTATCTCAGTCAACTCATACTTTATTACCAGCAAAGCGTGCAAAACAACCGCTCTGCCAAAAACATAATTTTACTCTCCAAAAACGTGGAGTTCACATTTGCATCTCAAAATACAATTCATTGTCCTCGTGGACAAAAACATGGTCAACACCATTCACTGTTCACTCATGCTACCTCTCTATTTTCATGTGAAAACATAGTCCGTTACATAGACTTTTTAATGACCCTAACCTGTCTTGGCATGAAGACTGAATGATAAAATGTATTACTTTGACCAGTTGGTTCAAATAGACTGATGAGCTGAATGATTTACCCTAATGCTGAGTTCAGACCATCAAATTCTCATCAAATTTTTGTTCATACATTTGATGCAATTTTTGTATGAAGCCTTGTCATAACTTAAAAATAACTATTTGATCATATTTTGATGGCGTGCACATTTTTAAATATCTGTATGATTATGCACCCTCCATATCACATGAAGAAACACTAAGAAGAATTTCATCAATCTAGGTCACTAGGTCGTGTTTACATTGACTAAGCTAAGTTATCAAAACAACAGCAGCCTCCAAATAATAATTAGTTTAGAAAAAGATGTAACAGAAACGTTAGACAATAAATGGGCGAAGGGCAAGATGTAATTGAAAGGTATTACTAAATTAAATAGGCTCATTATTTGTACAGCATTTATACTATAACCCTGTAACTGTAACAGTAATGACAACTTTGTACTTTCCATTGGATCAATGAGAAATTTTATCAGCTCGAGCTCCAGGCAAAGAACATATTGCTCCTGAGCTCCGTAACCCTGATTACAAATAACAATTAGAAATTTAAATCTCCTACCCACCCCCCTTTTTTGTTTTTAGTGCTATCATAGCAAATGGATGCCCCCTTAATTAAATTAAAGAGTTCAACTTTTAAATATTAAACTTACTATATGCGCAGTATAGGTTAGTTATTATATTGTTTTTCTGTGGCGACCCCTTAGGTCCACTTTTTAATAATTTCCACAGAAAGCATAAAATCTTATTATATGAGTCATGTTATAGACATTTTTTTTTTTTTGGGTAGAATGTAGAAAAATGAAAAACTTGACTTTAGATATAATAAATATTTAAATAAGGACCCTTCAAATGAGATATAATCATAGTAAAAAGCTTACATTTCTCAAAAATACTGTTAAATTGTACAAGTGTAGTAAAGCTCTCCTGAACATTCATAAATAAAAGTTCATTAATAAAAAAAATAATCCATATAATTTTTAAATTGATTTAATGGGAATTTTAGGTGCTATTTGACAAGTTATGAGATACCGGTAGTTAAAAAGAGAGTTAGCAGTACTCTTCTCCTTGGTCTGATCAACTACCAGTGGAAAATAGGCCATTAACTATTTCTTCTATTCTCTAGATATCTTCTCCAGCTCTTGACAATTTTTATAACCCTGTATTTTTGTTGACATCCCTTTACCAAGTTTAGGGAAATCATTCCTGATTTATGTATTAAAATAAACAGAACACTCATTTGTAGTACACTGCATTAGATTTTAAAAATTATATTGAGTACAATTATGTATACTTTTATATACTGGTACTCTAATTTAAACTATAAAAGATAATATTTTAGGGAGAGGTAATCTCCTTTTAATTTCAAGAAAAAAACACCTGATTTAAAACATACAAATACAAATACAAGTCCAATCACAAATACAAGTTCAATCACAGATTTCACAAGAACTCAGAAACAAAATTGTATACATTTTATTAAAAAATAAGCAGTGCTGAATGAAGTAATCAATAAGCACTACCATTAGTTGCAGTATTTGTATATTTGAAAATAGGATGTCACAATCATCTTTGACAATGAACATCTTGTTGTTGCATTGTCTCTCAAGTTAGGGGATTGTAAATGTGTCTCTAGTGTTTAATAATTTCTGAAAAAAAAAATATATTTTATTTATTACTCATAGAAATATATAAAATGCATACATTATAAAGTTATGATCAAACTCATTTTAAAGTAAAAACATTTATTTTCCCCAGTTATTATATGTAACGTTTATAACACAAATCACCAGAGACACATCACTAGACCAAGGACTAGCAAACTAATCACTAGCAAAACTTCACTAGGCAAAGGACTAACAAACAAATCACTAGCGACACATAACTAGACAAGTGACTAACAAACTAATCACTAATTACACAAGACTAGTCAATTGACTATCAAATAACTAGTGACACATCACTGTAAAAGTTACTAACAAACAAATACTAGACAAGTGACTAAGACTGGAAAGCTTAACGAGAAATTCATATTTATTACAACTCTAAAAAAGAATGTTCTAAGAACTATAACAATAGTTTTTAGTGAATGGACAAAAGGTGGCTTTGACTGAATGAATGATTTAACAAAAGTGCATCAGTTGTAAATTTGAATTTTTTGTTGATTATGATAAGAATCATGAAGATTTTCACCTATAGCAAGTAATTAGGTGTGGCTAATTTAAAAAATAAAAGCAGGGTGGGGGAAGGATGTCCCATATAAGCCTTTAAATACTTATAAAAATATTCTATCTTCAAAAAGTTTGTTATTTATGACTATTTAAAACAGTTTTCAAAGAGCAAATAAAAAAAGTCTAGCTAAATCATGAAATTTTTTTACACCAAAAACAGTTCGTAGCAATTAAAAGTTTATGTTCACAATTGTGCTTTCGATATGATCCAAGAGGATCCATAAGGGAAAAAGAAATCCAAGTGTTGTGGGACAAAGAACCAAGTGGAGCATGACATAATAAGTGTAACTCTAGAATTATCAATTTTATCATTATCGGAATGTTTAAATGAAACATGATAAATTTCAAATTTCTATGAGGGCTCTATTGAATGATAGCTTGCAGGGCAAGGTTGGGAACGCAATATGTTCCCAAATCAAATTGACCTTACTAATAAGGTTTAAACTAACTTGAAATTTTAAAAATAATTTAACAATCATAGGGTATAAATATGTGTTACCGGTACAAAAATATCATATCAGTTTATAAATGTAAAAAAAATAAAGCTATTTTTAATATTTTCTTGATAAATTATTTACACAAAAATAAAACATGCTTTAAAATCAAATTTACAACCAAATTTTAAAAAATTGAAGTTATAATAAATTGTACAAGATATCCTCTTTATAAATATTAAAGTCATATACTTCTATTAAAATGTATATTAAAAAGTATTTTAAATAATTAAAAAATGTAAAATTATTTACAGAAAAGTAACCCGTGAACAAATATAAATAAATTTAGCATAAAAGAATTAGAGATGTAGCGAAGGGGGGGCAGGGGGGGACAGATGTCCCCGGTTGGCAGCTAGTTAGGGCGTGCCAAATGAGCTTTGATATTATTTTATTGATAAAAATAATGGGTTTGAGAGTTAAAAAAAGAAAAGGGGGGTGCTTTAAAATGAATCTTGTCCCTGGGCGCGAATCTTGTCTCCGGGCGCCAAACACTCTCGCTACGCCTCTGAAAAGAATTAAATGTTAATTTACCGTACTGAATACTAGTAAAATAAATGTCTGAAAAAGAGATATTTTTTCTCCCTCGATTTTGCAAAATACGGTCAAAGGGAAGCAACCATTAAAATAAACAGATTTTTAAAGACGACAGCGATAGCTTCCCATTAATTATAATTTTATTTATACGATTCAAGAAAGTTAACTCTTGTCACCTTGATGAAAGATCATATTAACTTGGTTACTGTTCCCAATTTTATATGAAAGTATGGGAACTAACTGCTGTCACCTTGATGGACAAAATAGTTTTTTGAGTTGCCTCTAGTTGAGTACTCTTCTATACCAAAAGTTTTTAAATTCAACATAACTTTATTAGCTTTCCTTAGGATAAAGAATTCTTTTGTTCTGGTTCTGGTAGTGTTTGGTTGCTGCAGCCATGTACTGGCATCTTTGCAACGGTTGGGGGTATGATGTTGCTATTCTAACAGCGGTAAATTTTGACTACGATTGCCCAATATTTTCTCAATGGTCGCCATATGGGTTAACACGTCATGTGAAGTCATCCATCCCTATACTATGCCTAGCCTGAACCCTAAATCGATCCCTATGCCGCATGCCTAACCTGAAACCCTAACTAAATCGATCCTGGCTCCTAGCTGATTGCTGTGTTTTGAATTACTTTTCCTAAATTATAGATAAAGAATAATAACTTTTTCAGTAATTTTCAAGATACAAAACTAACATTAGTTTTGTTCTGTACTATGTTAAATGTGTGAGGAGGGGGGCACTGTTTGAAGTCAAATTGGTAATTATAGGGATAGGTGTAAGTTAATAAGATTAATTAAATTAAAAACAAGCTATTTAATTTAGTTTTCCACAAAATTTTATGTAAAAATATTTCTATTCCTTAATCCTTTACATTTACACAGCAATTGGGTGTTTTCAACTGGGTGTAAAACACCAGAAGACAGACTGTGATTGCTGATATCTTGAGTCTTCTTTTAATAACCTTTCTCATACTCGCCATAATCCACAAGGTAGTTGGAATGAACATCTCGGCCTTGGTGGATGCAATTGTATAAATTTAATAAGTTTAAAGTATAAAGCATGCGAAAGTGACTAATTTTTTAATTTTTTTTAGTAGGGGGGGGGATATTTTTTTCTACAGTCCCAAGCATAATTTAATAGAAGGAAAAAATTTCTAAACTGGCTTATGAACATTTTTGTTAGATTGTTTTTTGTTGATTATTTGAGTCTGTGTAGTCCATAAAATTAATTTAGAAAATAAATAAATATTCTGAATCAATTTGGGTACCAGTACTAACAATAATAACATTAAGATGTATTCAACCATTTCAAAGCAGAACAGTCACATGTACACATGGAAAATAGGGGCTTTGCATCTCGGCTTTGAATTGTCTTCACAAATATAAATATGTCTTAATAAGCTTGCTGAGTTGAAGTGGTTTGGGCAGCTGTTTTTATGTTTGTAAAGATTTCAAAACACTTGCGATGTTCTTCCTCATAATATCTTAATGCATCAGGATGGATCACCTCTACTTGCGGAAAAGTGCAACGTCAATATTGGCTGTCTGTAATTGGCTGCAGTGGATGCCAAGTCAACAATGTTGAAAAACACAACCAAATGCCGTCTTTTACTTTTTTGTATTCACAGAGAACACCTTAGCCATTTGGTCCATGGCATATATGCCTCCTTTGATTTTGTTGTTATCTCTGGTTTCTTGCATTCAGTTTCACTTTCCATATCTGGACATTTGTGTATTGTGTTCAGGAGCAATACAATTTTCTGCTTTGAACTCTGTTTTTTTTTACAAGGTTGTTTCCTGTCTGAACAAAAACACTGATTATTTGAGGAGCAGACATTATTGGGTAGGAACATCTTGCTCCTTTTCACTGTTACAACTATAGGATGAGTCTGTTCTCTGTCATTGGTTTAGCAAATTGTAGGGAATGAAATAATAGGCTGTTCTGAAATTGTGGCTACTTCCAATGAAGTTCCTTGGAGAGAAATCTCAATCTCTGGGGATATTCCAATATTTCTCTTTGCTTGCAGGGCATTTACATTTTATTTGAAGAGATATGGGCAGCTCTTCAGAGGATAGTTCGAAGACGATTCACAGGGTAAGAAGATTTTTATTCCATATTTTTCGAGCTTGCTTGGCATATATTGAATAAATCTGCACTGACCTCTGAAACCAACTAGTTGTCCACCTACTGTGATGTTCTCTCCAGGAACATAATACCTCACCAAATTACTCAGGAATGCTTCTCATACATCTCTTATGGGACCAAAGATGTCACGAGCCAGTAAGGATTGATCAACCATCCTTGTCAAAGCAAATATGAATCAGAAGTTTGCTGAATCTCTTCATTGAAAATGCTGCCATAAAAAGAGGATTTCCATCAACATGGCTAAATAAATTGCCACCGAAATGCTGTTCAGATAAAGAGCGCCTGTGTGTAGTAGTAGTAGGCTTTTATTTAGATCTCATCATTTATTTGCCTTTTGTCTACCTTCATTTTCTCACCTTCCCTGTTGGTGCAGTCGACTATTGTTTGTGTCATTTTATCATTAATGTACAGAAAAATTGCTTCAGTGGGAGATAATACCCGATTTATTAAGGGATTTCGATCTATGAAGGGAGTTCGGTTTCAAGTCAATTAAATCATGCCACATATTAAAATAGAAAAATAACAAAGAGAGCCATTTACTGTGATATAAGACTATGGGGGTAACCCATCCAGTTGCAAGGAATTACCAGAAACACTTTTTCCCATTATTATAAGTGTACGGGTGAGCTATACCCAATCACTAGGGCCATGGGCTTACGTCTATTTAGCCTATAATCTGACCCTTTCAAAAATACAGAATACACTATATAAAACTAGACAAGCAAGGCTATAATTTCTCTATTTACAGATTGTTTCTATCAACACATTGGATGATGACCTCAGATGTGATCTGATAGAAAACAATTTCTCTTGATTTCATGGTTGATTGACCCAGGTACTGATTATCTATTAAGTAAATGTATTTCCAGTTTTTAGTTAGTTTATTTTACTTGAGATGTAGTCAGTTTTTAATTTCTCCCAAATGATACTAAGTTTGAAAGAGTGAGAATTTAAGATAAAGACAAAAATATGTCATCATAATATATTGGAAACTTTAATATATAGTGAAATATTTTTTACAGTATTATTAGTATTCTCAATTTTAATTTGATCATCAGAAATGAGATGAACCCATGATTGGGTACAGCTGAGATACTACATCCATAATTGGGTGCAACTGAGGCACTACAACCATGATTGGGTACCATACAACTGAGATGCATTCATGATGGTGTACCACTGAGATACTACATCCATGATTGGGGTACAATTGATATACATCCATGACTGGCTACCACTGAGATACTAAATCCATCATTGGGGTAAAAATGATATACATCTATGATTGGGGGTACAATTGATATACATCCATGACTGGGTACCACTGAGATACTACATCCATGATTTGGTACAGCTGAGATTCATCTGATTGTGTAACACTGAGATACTGCATCCATGATTGGGTTCCATACAACTGAGATACATCTATGATTGTGTAACACTGAGATAATACATCCATGATTGGGTATAACAGAGATACATCCACGATTGGATACAACTGAGATACATCCATGATTGGGTACAACTGAGGTACATCCATGATTGGGTACAACTGAGATACATCCATGATTGGGTACCACAAAGATTTTTTTTCTCTGTAACACTAACAGAGACACTCCTGAATAGTTAAGTCTTTATCTTTTATTAAGTTAAGACTCCTTGACTTCCAAAATTGGACAACAGATAGTGTTTCCTTCCTGAACATTTGACCACCAGCGGTGCCAACAACATAAGCATTTGACCACCAGCAGTGCCAACAACTTGAACCATTATTTTTATTGTTGATAGTTATTGTTTTTACTGGTTTTACTTAACTGAATAAAGTGCCAAGGGGTCATCCATAAAAGACGTCCACACAAAAGGGGGGAGGGGGGGTTCAGCAAAAAGTGGACAAAGGGGGGGAGGGGGTTTAGGACAAAGTGGATGTCCACATTGTAGTGTTTTTTTGAGTGCAGCAGTTTGCATAAATTTACTGCCCGATCACAGTTACAGTAGCATGCCTTTTGATCTCTATTGTCCATCGGTGGCTGGAAGAATGTCCAAGAGAATATGTTTCTACTGTAAATATTTCCCATCACAGGCGGCAATGAAAAAACATAAGGTCGTCCATTGCAATATTCCTGCCAGTGAACATAATATGGCAGACGAATCAGACGAAGAGACTGCCACTCAAATTGAATTAGCAATTGAAAAGAACAAATGTTGTCATTATACGAAACATGTTTGAATGGCTGCAGTCCAAATTTTCCGTTGATTGAAGAATGGTGGATTATTTGTTTATTACATTTTTTAATACAGTGATTCAATAAAATGTTTTTGAACAGTTATTATTTAATTTAGAATTTTGCCTGCAAATAATTGGAATTTCTAAAAAAAATCTTTGTAAATATATACTCTTTATATTGTACATTTTCCCAAAATACATTAATTTAAGTTCGGTAAATTTTATGTTTTGGACGTCCACAACGGGGTGGTGTTGGTGGAGGGGTGGTGTTGGTGGAGGGGTGGTATTGGTGGGGGTGGTGTTGGTGGAGGGGTTGTGTTGGTGGAGGGGTGGTTTTGGTGGAGGGGTGGG
>CAXITT010000186.1:766816-784364 GCA_964033795.1 Lymnaea stagnalis | reverse complement strand
TAACTCACTGTATATCACCAGGAGTATTCATGTTTTCATCTCTTTGGAGATAGTCTCGCGGGGATATTTTTTGTTTTTCTCCCCCTAAAATAAAGAGCATTCATGTTTTCATTTTCTTTTTTTCAATTGAATAAATTTTAAAAAAACTTCAAATGTTTTTTCTTTCTTTTATTTTTATATCTTCTTTTTCTCTCACATACAATTAGTTAAGCTCCATCTATTTATTAAAGCAATGTACATATCTTCTCTTTGCCTCACATTCACATACAACAATAAGCACCATCTGTTTATTAAAGCAATGTCAGATATTGACTTTTCTTCATACTCTTTGCCTTGAATTGCTCGGCGCCAACTGAAGAAGATTTGAGTCTTCCCTCATAGTTTTTCTCTTCAATCCTTGAATGCCATCTGAAAATAAAAGAAATATTTATTAACTAAGATTTGTTATAGGTAAAATAACCTCTCCTTATCTATGCCCATCTTTCCCAAAAGGATATATCATTAATTACTACCATACTTAAAGCTAAAAGAACGAATTGGTTTAAATCTATGATAGGCATTTTCAAATCATCTTACGTAAATCAAGTCATGATAATATGATACAAATAAATTCAAGCATATGAAGGGCTCAAGGGAAAAACCAGTGATGTCAGGTTTTGAGAAAATTGAATTTAAAGTTTGAAAATTCCTCATAAAAGTATGAAAATATCAAGATGTCTACGTATTTATTTATTGACTAAGCTGCTTTTTCAGTTGGACCTATGTATCATATTATTCTATTAAATGGAATGTAGCCACAAAAGAGATAACATAGAAATTTTGAAAAACTGACATCACTGATTTTTCCCTTGAACCCTTCATATGTCTAATCACATTTATCGTTACATCTCTTCTTTTTGTTACGTCGTTAAATACAGCGAAATTAAAATAAATATTTTGATTGTGCTCTAGTTACATAATTTATAATAATTAAATGAAAACTTCATTTAAATTGGCAAATCACAAGCTTTTCAATTTCCTTCAGTGACTTTACTGATAATAATCATATCCCTCACCAATGACAGTTTATGGGTTCATATGCTAAACTCATTTCTAATACTACTTATAAAGTCTGATACATTTCTACAATCACAGGATCACCAATGATCCCTTTACATAAGAAAATATGGTAATTCAATCAGATCATTTTATCAGTCTTGCAAAACTTTTTAACTCTCGTAAAATAACCAAAGATAGAATATAAATACATTTGGATTACTTCATTAACATGAGCAGTGGTAATATCAGCTCAACTTTTCTCTCCCATTAGTTTAATAGATTTACTGTCGGTTTTGTTAGGGTCCAAGTTTCACTTGCTTATATCTTTTCACTTTTGAAAATTTTCTGACAACTGAAGTGTGCCCTATTTCCTGCCGATATTCTTTCATTTCTGTTAGTAATTCATTTCTTTCATTTAA
This sequence comes from Lymnaea stagnalis, assembly GCA_964033795.1. NCBI lineage: Eukaryota > Metazoa > Mollusca > Gastropoda > Lymnaeidae > Lymnaea > Lymnaea stagnalis. Next base: position 782,907 of record CAXITT010000186.1, on the reverse strand, counting down.
TAAAGATCCTAGGTATTTAAATTGATAAACCTTTTCAAAAGTGTTTTTTAATTTGAATGAGTTTATGACTTCCAAACCCTGCTTATAGTGATTTTATCATTGCGAGGATGAACTTGGATGCTTTAATTTTATTTGAGTTTTTAATTTTTAAACTAGAAATTCGATAGCTAATCCACTTTATAAAGTCTTCTAATTCAATAAAGGCTTTTGCTATATCTTTCCTACTTTTCCCTTACAGTGCTGAAAAAGTCGTCAGCATAAGCAAGATACTGAAGGTGTTGATTGTAGAGAGCGGGTCTTGGGTTTTCCTCTGATGTCAATATGTGCTCTTCTCAACCCATTTGGGAGTCGATTTGACGCTTTCCCAGGGGTTACCTAAGACTATCAGAAAACACACATACTCTACAGTTATGTAGTAGCAACGACAATAATTTTGTGGTAGGGTGGTCACCACAACATGAGGAACAGTATTAAAGAATTGTAGCATTAGGAAAGTTGAGAAGCACTTTTACAACTCTATTCAATTTTAGATTAAATAGAATGTATGACAGTGAGTCTCCTTGCTTAGGCCTCGTCTAATCTGAAATTCCTTTGAACCTTCTCCCTGAACCTCGTAAGCACTTTTTCAGTTATTTTATGTATCAGTCTTATAAAGATATTTTCTTTTCTGGTTGTTGCTGCATCCATGTACTGACATCTGTGCAACGGTTGGGGGTATGATGTTGCTATTCTAACAGCTCCTAGCTAATGCCAGGGTAGCATTGTCCAGGTGGTTCCATGCTATTATTCTGCGTGGGAAGAAAGATTGTTTATACTGCACTGTTGTGCGCTGAGGCACTTTGAAGCATTTGCTAATGTTTCGGGTGTAATTGTTTATGGGATTGTCAGTGGTGAAGTCAGTGTTTAGTGAGCGTTTTGCTCTCATCAGTCTACCCGGCTTCTGTGGGGTGAGGTACGTGCCTGCTGGGATGATCGGAACCAGTCCCATGACCACTTTATATAAGAATATCAGACAGAGTCCCTCTCGTCTGTCTTTAGGGGCGGCGGGCGATGATGTCAAATCTTTTTATGAGGTCAGTGACGAAGCCAGAAGTGGTGGATTTGTAGTATCGAGCGATAAAACGCACCGGACGAGTGAGTGATATGCATTTCGTTTGCAGGAAATTGGGCAGTGGCACAGATTTCATCAAATGAAACCTAGGGTGGAGTTGGCTTTTTTTTTAAATTTTGTTTATATAGGGCGACCATTTTAGCTTATTTGATGCTTGTTGGAGAATTGTATCGTTTAGAGAGTACATATAGGTTGATGTTTTTTTTCTTGAGATGGTCATTGTGTAGCATTTGGTTTCATTTAATTTCATGCCCCAATTGTCCGCTCAATTCATAAGGCACTTCAAATCTGTTTGGAGGTGGTTGTAGTCATCATAGCCGTTTATCTCCCTGTAGACAAGACAGTCATCTGCACACAGCCTCACTTGAGATGTTTATGTGACAGAGGAAGAGAAGGGGGCTCAGCACTGTGCCTTGTGGAACTCCTCAGTCTACGGTAGCTTTCCCTGATTGGACACCGTCTACCACTACTTGCATGGTACATTGTGTTAGGAATGTTAGGAGTGAAGGTTGCCGGTAATGCTGTAGTGGTGGAGCTTATATAGAAGTGTCCAAGGCCTTTGAGAAGTCGAGAATAGTCAACCTGGTTTTGATGCTGTCATATGGCAAAAGAGTTGATGTACTGGGATATTATGTTTGTAACATTTCTCTAATAGGCATCAGATCAGTCGTTGATCTGCTTTGTCTGAATCCACATTGGAAGTCACCTAGTATTTCTTCAGTGAAAGGCTGTAGCCTTTTGGCAACTACTTTTGTCAGTATTTTGTATGTAACATTTAATAGGGACATTCCTCTGTAGTTTGTGCACTGAAGTTTGGAAGCTTTCTTATGTATTGGGGTTATTAGTGCTGTTTGCCATTCTGTTGGAATTTTCTCTTCTTGACAAATTTTAGTTATAAGTTCTGCTGTGATGAGATCTTCTCCAGGGGCTTTGTGGTTTTTCTTAGAATTGATTACGTCTGAAGTTTCTTCTAGAGTTGACTAGTTTATTAAAGGGTCTGGTCCTCCATTTGGTGGTTGATAATCTTCATCTTGTCTATTGTCTGCACTTATTATGTCCTCAAAATTTATATTCTGGCTCTCACACATTTGTGGTCTGGCTTGGTATCCAATCTTTTCATCTTTTATCTTTATGTACATTGCTCTGATGTTTCCCTCCCTTGAAAAGTCTTTTTTTTTTTATTGAGCTTTTCCCCATGTCCTCTTTTTCTTCCTACACATTTCTATGGCTTTCCTCTGGCTTTGTTCCTTTCCTCAACAGTCTGTCTGCATTCATGATCAAATCAGCCTACTCTATTGTTTGATAGCTGCAATGCTCCTACTTTTTCTCATTTTCTGATGTTTTCACAGCATTTTTTTAACCCGATCCCATTGTTCATTTATGTTGTTTTCCCTGTTTCCTCCTGTGATGCTTCTACTTGTTACATCATTTTTGCAAAGTATTTGGTAATCACTTTTCTCTTTGATTTTGGCCATTGTGTATAATGCTCATTCTCTGCTTATATTTAACCCTTACAAGTAGATGGTCAGAGCCTGCATCTGCTCCTTGATAGCTTCTTACATCTAGTATGTCTGATCCTTAAAACGATTGATAAAAACGTGGGTAATTCAATCTGGTGAGTTCCAAGTAACTTTATGTATGTATATTTTTTGAGTGGAAACTTGGTGCTGCTAACTGACATCTCTTTTATTGAAGCAAAGTCTATGAGTCGGATCCCATTGTCATTGGATTCTTTATGCAGACTTTACCTTGCCAATAGTTGGCATTGAAGTCGTCACTCACTATTTTAATATCATGTCGTGGTGCCTCTTTGTAGATCTTTTCCAGTGTCTCATAAAAAGGATTCTTTTCCCCAACCTTCCATATCTTTGATGGGAGCATGAAGTTAATAAATGTAAGATTAAGCATTTTTCCTCGCAAAGAGCACAATCTTTCATTCTCAGATCTACTGCAGTTGGGAATCCAAGCATGGAAATATAAAAGCATCAGTTCTGAGTGGGATTGCCAGAGTTACAGGGATGGATGGAACAAGACCATAAAAACGACTGTTACATCATTAGATATAATATTAGCAGGCTACGGTGACCATGGTGACTGTCATGAAATTTTTCAGATATTATAATTAAAAGGTTATCCTCTAAATCAGCAGTTCTCAACCTGTGGGATTGCCGATGCCGATGGTCTTAGAAACCGATTGATTTGGTCCGGCTAAAAAACCATAAATTTTCATTATGATTGAAGACGAATTTGTTACGAAACTAGGTGCAATTTCCGTAATTAACAACACTGTCCGTAGAAAAACAGATGACATGTCTGTTGATATTCTTGATCAGGTAATCCAGGAAATTAAATCTGCTCCACTTCCAATATTTAGTATCCAGACGTTGCAAACTGTTCAGTTACTTGTTTACGTGAGGTATATTAATGACGGTGACCTTAAGATGAGTTTCTTTTTTGCAAAACTCTTGCAACGACAACTACTGCACATGATGTATTTGACACAGTTGGATTATTTCTGAAAGATCATAAGATCACTTGGGAAAAGGTTTGGGTTGTTTGCACAGATGGTGCTAGAGCTATGCTAGTATGTCAATATGGATTCAACGTTTAATACTGAATGAGTCACAAAAAGTCATCGGAACTTACTGATTGATTAATTGGCAAATATTAGCAATGAAGGCGCTGTCTCAAGAGTTAAAAGAAGTAACGAAAAGTTTTGTAAGTTCTGTCAATTTTGTAAAGGCTAGCAATTTAAACATTCAACTGTGCAACGAGTTAATGTGTCGAACATTGCTCTGCTATTTCAACATATCTTTGCGAAACAGGGTTTTCCAGCTTGTTGGTAATCAAGCCTAAAGATAGAAGTAAACTTGCTGTGGAAAATCACTATCTAAACTTTCGCACCGACGTTTGCTTTTACGCATACTGTCGCAAAATAGTTTACTGTTGTTATATTAAGACTGTTACCCATGCTACAAGACAAAATTTCATTTATTTGTAATCAGAAATTAATATTTCACAATATATTGTTTTTTGTGATTAATTATGTTCATTTTGTAACGATGAAAATGAATCCTGCATAACAGATATTTACATTACGATTCATAACAGAAGCAAAATTACAGTTATGAAGTAGCAACGAAAATAATTTTATGGTTGGGGCTTGCCACAACATGAGGAACTGTATAAAGGGGTCGCGGCATTAGAAAGGTTGAGAACCACTGCTCTAAATAACCATATTTTTTTATCATGACTATGAAATTTGATTCATTTTTTAATTTGATAAATACAGGTAACAATGACTATTGCTCGTTTCATTATATTTAATAAAATCTTAAATAAATACTATTGCTCATTTTATATTTACTATTTTTTTGTTTAAGCGCAAGTTTTCACTAAAGTAGTATAGTCGACCAATTGTTATGCTGCTAAAGGTATTATTTTCAAAATATTTTGCTGCACCGGTATTAATGTTGAACATTTCCTACACATTTACTATTTGCTATACCCAGGTGGCCCAACTTATCACACTCATTCATTTCATAGTAAAGTTCACATACCTTATTGTCCAAAGTTGTCATTTAATGGATTGATTTCTATGAGATGGAAGATCATTGGAACATGTCTTGTTGAGGTGCGGTTTCTCTTGACCATTCATCTTGTGATTGCTCTTGACCATTCACTCCTGTTGGGTGAAGAATGATAACAGCTCTTGAAGAAGGAATGCTTAATAAATTTAGCATGTGTATTAATATCATTTCGAATTCCTTTTACCCATCAAAATTTACTTCACATTTAACACACTAGCACAGTGGTTCTCAAACTTATTCAAATAAAGTTAAACTTTTCTTTTAACCAGGAGGGGTGTGCATGCACCCCCCCCCCCAACACATTACCAAATCCTTATCATAAAACCTGTATCATAATAATAGCAAATAAGGTTTGTTTACATTTTTCATTTCTACTCAACTCATACTGTGATATCTACTTCTTAGTACTATTATTAACTTTCTTCACGTTCCTGTAGTATAAAATTCGTAAATGGTTATAAAAAATAGAATGCATTATTTATTTGTTTTAAATTAACCCACGAACTATGGTCGGCCGATTCGGCTGAAAAAAATCGGCCAACATTCTCGTTCTGTGTCGGCTGAAAAAAATCAGCCGATAAAAACACAGTCTGATAGCAGATGTCGATGAGTATGATTGTGATGACAATGACTGTGGGGCTCAAAGTGGATTTGTGCATTTAGATCAGACATAAAAAGCATACTGCTTACTGATGAATTTTTAAACAAGAGAGATATAAGGAGATTTCAAAAGCAAATAGACTTTTTCAAACCCTAATTTACTGCAAATTTCGTTGCGTATATTTGATAGTACACAATGTGCAGGACAATGAACCAAAGAATCTTTCTGTTTTATAAAATTGTTATAACATAATTGAAGAGTTTTATCAACTAAGAGGATTTATTATGAATACAGTACTTATTCAAGCACTTATTTTTACAAGACTGTGGTCCAGGAAATCATTATATGACGAAATATGACTAAGGACAGATTCAAGGCCATGCTGAGTTTCCAAAAAGTTTCTGATACTGAAAATAAAGGAGACAAGCTGTGCAAAATTGGGAGACTCTTATGTTCCTTAATGCAAAATAAAAAGAACTGTATCAGCATTATGAAAATGTAGCAATTAATGAACACTTTTGGAAACATAGGACATTATGACATTTAGGCTGCGTTCTCTCCCCTGTACTGTATACAATATATGTTATTCAAAGCTCAAGTGACACCGTGACAATCTTAAAATTTGCTGATGATGCCACCATCATTGGCTTACTATCTGAAGGAGAAGGTTTATACCGCAACTTAGTAACAAGCTTAATCAATTGGTGCTATGAAAATTTTCTCCCGCTGAATGTCTCAAAAACAAAGGAAAGGTTGATGATTTCAAGAGGGAGGAACACCAGATTACAGATCTCGACATAAAAAATCAAAGTGGAGAGAAAGTAGATGCATATAATATAAGTACCATTAATAATAAGCTAATATGGCAGGAGCACGGCCAAATGCTGTATAAGAAATTCAGAAAGACTCACCTTCCTCAAAAAACTGTACAATTTCAACTTAAACTTATTCTACAGTTTAACAATTGGAAGCCTGCTCAATTTCAGTGTTACCTGCTGGTGTGGGAATTCAACGTCTGATATTAAAAACCACATAAACCAACTTATCAGGAAAGCTAGGAACATAACACAAACTAATCATCTTTCACTGGAAGAACTATTTGAAGAAAGATGTTATTGTAAAATTAAACACATTTTGGATGATACAACCCACCCTCTTCATCAGATACTTAGGATTGGCCCGTACGGTACGAATTATTTCCAACACGGCAAGGACTGAAAATTAGAAAAATTCATTTGTTCCCTAATCTGTACAAATTTACCAGCGTGCTCCTCCTTAAGTCACAAATCTTAATAAGAACTAGTAAATCCCTGATATGGCTAAGAGAACTCACTGAATGGCTGCTAGTGAAAAATTTATTACAAATGTCTTGTGTTCAAATTGTTTTTTATATGTGCTGAAACTGTACAATGCAATCATAAAACATTTCCATTTGTTTGGACCAATAACAGAATCTTATCTTATCTTTGACGATGTACCGGTTACTTTTAAGTCTGACATTTTTACATGTGCGCTGCAACATGACAATAACAAACAAAATTTAAATTGCATTTCCAAAACAAGGGTAAAAGGGTCAGATCCTTTGTGAGAAATTTTTATGTTTTAATAAAGAAAGAAATTGTTTTCAATAATGTATATGCATCATCTGGATGACAGATTAGATAATCTGATCGATATCTTTGATATAAAATAACAAATTAACTTATTAAAACATACCCTTTTTCTTAGCTTTTATTCTAATTTAATTCTTAATAATAATTTTTTAAGTGATAATTACATGCATGTTTTTTAAAATTATTTTTTTTAAAATTATAATTTTGACTTTTTGTGGCATTATTTCCTTGATTGATACGTTGTCCACAAAGTGAGCCTATTCTTTTGAAAATGAATATTTGTTGTAGTATTAGTAGTATTGAATATATGGTAATAAAATATAAAATATCAATTTTACTAATATAATTGGAAGCAATCTTTTTTTTTCCTTCTTTGTAAAGCTGTGATGTTATGTTTTTGTCGACTCAAAAATGTTTTGTTCTGTCTAAAAATAATAAATCAATTTTGGAATGTATATTTTGAACAAACACCTAATATCAATTAAAGAGCATCACCTAATATCAATATAAGAGCATGCAATTACCTTTAGCTACAAAATTACACCCATGAGACACTTTGATAGTTAGTTGCAATAAAAAAAAAAAAAGAAAAATCTGCTGGTTTTTTTAGAGTTAATAAACTGCAGTAACTACAGTAAATTAAGTTTTATAACATGCTCAAAATGAATGATTATTCCTGAGGATCTGTGTTGAATGCCATACTTTATAATTTGATGCTTTTTATTCACTTGCATTGTAAATGATTTACACTAATTTTACAAGTTAGAAGAGAAAGGTGATTTTATGATGAATTATAATATTGTAGGCTTACATAATCTATTCTACAACATCTCTTTGGTTAATGGAATTGTTTTCCAATGTGGGGCATACAACCCACCTTATGTACACACCCCACATTATGCATACACATCACAAGGTGACACCCAACTTGGTGCAGTTTGAAGATTAGAGAGAGCGAGACAAGCAAAAAAATATTAAAAATGGTAGCAATCAGGTTAGGTAAAAGGAACTGAGCAAACCTGAAAAAAGATGCATTGTTACGCTGCATCCCCTTTTCAGAAAATTAAAAAAATATAGTCAGTGTTGTTTACTAAGGCTGGCTAAACACTACCCTCCCCCCAGATTAAACAAGATTTTTGGAAATACATGGGAGTGCTGTGAAAAAGTTTTAAAAGAAATTTAAGCTATACCATGTTATATGTTTTACAAAGGCAAATGTATATGATGGACAGTGACGACCAGCACAAACGGTAAAAAACTTCTTCAAATCACTACAGTCTAAACTTTAACATGTTTTTAGGTTTTCATTCTAAAATATCGCCTATACTATAATAAGGGAAGATAAAAATGTTTTAATTATCACATTTTTTTTATAAAATAAAATAGCTTTCAATTAAGACATGGATTTGTTTATTCATGCATACAGCACAACTAGCAGCATTTATTAGGAATCCTATCAGCATTATAGATAAGGAACTGATCACAGAAAAGGTACTAGAAGGGCACAACAATTTGAAGGGATGCTAAATGGCTCTTATGGTGGAGCCAATGAGGATTACAAACTACCACAAGAACTGTACCCTTTGGTCAGCCAACCAACTATGAAACAAAAAGCGTGATCTTTACCATGAAAAATAATAAAGCCCCAGGAACCGACCTTATCACTGTGGAACTTATAAAACTAAGTGAAAACGAACTGCATAGACAAATATAGAGCTTCATATCAAGAATTTGGCAGGAAGAAGAGAAATGCCAAATAAAAAGGGGTACTGCGCTCAATTCACATGAGAGGATCTAAACTGGAATGCTCAAATTACAGAGGAATCTTCCTAATTAATGTAACCTACAAAATCATCAACAAATTAATAGCAAGAAAACTGAAAAGGTTTACTGAACATATTCTAGGTGACTATCAATTTGAATTCAGACAGAATAGACCCACCACAGATCATATTTTGACCACCAGATGTCTCCAGAAGAAATGCTAAGAATGAAACATCCCCATACACCAACCATATGTGGACTACACAACAGCTTAGACAGGAAATATCTGCAAAGTGCACTATAGAAACTTGGAGTTTCTAACTATAGAAACTTGGAGTTTCTCATATACTTACGTGGTTTATACATGACGATGGCTACCTCCAAAAAAGAATCAAAGTACAGGAAGAGTACTTGAGGAACTTTCATATTAATCAGGGCCACTGAGTCAAGGACACTCACTGGCATGTATCTTATTTAACATCCCTTTGGAAAGCGTTATGAGAAACATGCATGTGCGCACCAAATGAACTATCATTAACAACTTCCAGAGAAACATACATGTGAGCACAGGATGAACTATCACAAACAACGTATCAGAATCTCAACAATCAGGACACCAACCAACTTTAAAAAGCCCAACCAGTGCAGTACCTGGCATATGCAGACAACATAGCTTTACCGGGGAGAAGCAGCATTGATATAATTTAAGCATTCCATGAATTAGAAGAGTTACCTCTAAAGGTAAATGAAGCGAATACAAAGCGTATGTTAATGTCATGTATCAGACACGCAGGTGACAAAATCAAAGTAAACAAGCACACCAGAGAGAGACAGATGAAATAATGACAGAGATGAAAGAAAGGATAAAAGCAGGCCATTCTTCTTATTTCGGCCTAGGATTAAACAAGATTTTTGGAAGCAGAAATCTCTCAATAAAACTATGATGGCCCTATACACAACTTTTATTATCATAAGACCAGTGGTAATGCAAAACAGCCAGACAAAAGAAGAGAACCTGTTCTAATACCTGGAAAATCCTCAGAAAAATATACAGTCCAGTGTTAGATAATGATGAATGGGTATATATATATCCCGAGGCTCTGGTTGACAAGTTTGTAGTGGCTTGCTGGCTAAAGAGGTGCTGTCCCCTAGCGCAAGACTTGGACCAAAACCACCATTATTGCGTGAGCCTGTGCTGGCAGACAAAGAGTGTGCATAATATCTGCCGAAAATGGAAGCACTTAAAGGGCTACCAGCTGTGGAAAATCTGCAGCTGGAAATAAAACGGCAGAAACAGGGTAGGGAGCATGATTACATGTTGCCCTTTAAGGATACGAGGCATGAGGTGGGTAGTGGCAACTCATGCCAATGGTTCTATTTACATAGCAGTTAAGGTAGTTGTACCTAGGCAACCGTTTCGTCCCAGCTGCTTTGTAAATTAGTTTCAAGGTAGAAACCCACTGTAGAAATCTGTATCCAACGGCTTCGGGCGTTCCCAGGGATGGGCAGGGTAAGATTTTAGGATGTAAATACACCATCCCGACTCCTAATGCTGTGAGAGAAGCGTCACAGGCCTACCAGATGTCCTTGTGCTGGGGTGACCTCCACTGGTACTCGATGGAGTGAGTGCAGGCTGGGGCTGTCCTGGCAAAGGGAAATCTCCAACTTTCTGCTTCCCAGCCCGATAACTCAGGCTTGGGGAGTGAGGGTGTGTGTGCTTTGAGGAGGGCATAAAGAGCTAATGTACTAGCTCGACAGCCCACTGATGCAACTTCTTAATGAACATTTTCAGTACCGCAACCATCCGTAGTTGCTGCAATTTAAAGGTGCAGGCTGCTTTGGGCAAGAAACCTTGAGAGGATATTAGATTGTAGAGCAGCAAAAGTGATCTACAGATAGAAGCCTAGGGGGTTAACGGCTCATCCGTCGACCAAGACTGATATGGATTGAGTTGTAAAGGACTAAAATCACCTGGAAGTGTAAAGTCATGGATCAGCTTAAAAGGGAGGATGTTGTAGAGCAGATGAGCAGACCAGGCCCCTATGATGATGATGTCTGAATGGAAGGATGTGGTGAAACAGGCCAGGGCGCTACTAATGATCAGCGTTAACAAATTGATCTGTTTATCGATCTCTATTTCTCCCATTTAGCGGCATACTTATTATAATTATTTAATTTGAAATTTTGGATGATGTTTAAGAATGATTAACACATTATTAAGTCTAGACATGGCTATAAATCAAAATTCAGCATGTACTGTAGATCCCTATTCAAAGACCTATTTACACAAAAAATATTTCAATGGTATAAGTGGGATTTTGAGTCGGTCAAAGGAGGTTTTCACCAGGTACATTGATTCTATTATAGAAAACAATAAGATTGTGTCAGTGTGTGAGCATATGACTGATTCTGTTCAGTGTGGTTAATTAATCACACATATAGAAAAGTGAAGTGAGTCGCTGTTATAGATAATACTGAATGTTTAATAGTTTTAAGTCTTTTTAATAAGCAATTATTTTTAAGGTTTCGATGAAAACCTTTAAAATAATTTCCCAGCCAAAACTGAAAGAGTAGACTAATAAGCAGATTACACACTTTTCAGGGTTTTCCTGGCCAAAACTAAGATTGTGGTCGGCTTAAGATCCATTGGGGAATACATTTCCAAGATCCCAATAATGGCAAGTTACCTCAAGATTATTACCCAGTGTGATAAATCAAGCATCAAGTTAAAATGTAAAAAAATAAAACCCAACATTTTTTTTTTTAAATTAGTGGCATGGGTAAGGAAAATAAATAGAATAAAAAGGACTGGATTTACCTGAAGTAAAATGTTGACCAGTCATTGTCCTGGCATGTCATGATTCCTCCTGCACATTCATCATAAGAGCAGCTGTGAATTCTGGCAGTGATGGGGGTCTTCAAGTGATCTCTGTGAAAACAACAACTTTAACCTGGAAGTAAAATAATACATTAATTAGTAGAAGACAGAAACTTTATTATATTAGAGCGCAAGCTTGCATTAATATGAAGACAATATCCTATGAACAATTTTAACCTGAAAGTTACCATCATAAAAAGTACCAAAAAAATTAATCACACACTTGGTGTAATCATTGCTTTTACACCAGCCATGTTTGCATGGGTGTTTCGACAAAAAATTCCTGGTTCTCTAAGGGAAAGTTGAATAGCTTTGTTTATTTAATCTATTAAATAGTTAAAGTCCAACCACTATTGGAATTAGGGAGGTGGTGTTAAATGAACAAAAGAAAACCTTCAAAATGGTCACGTCAAGCTCAGTGCAAGATTTTAACTACAACTGCACTACAGTAGTGAATCTTTAAAAATTTAAATAAGATTTTTTGTCACAGATCAATGGTAATATAATTCTAACCTGCAAGATGTAACTCTTGATTATTACTACTATGATTTTAACCAAAAAAATGTATGCTATAGCGACAGATGAATCTAAATATAAGAAGCAATCCATCTAAATAGCTCTTTTGCATTTTTTAATTATTTCTTTTACAGCAAAAATGCACTCAATATGTCAGAAGGAAATTTAGATTTTTTAGGGATTTTTATCTAATTTTAACTAAATTAGGAATGTGCAAGACTTTACCCTAACCTAATCAGTGAAACTAACCATTCCAATACAGTCTTTTGATATTTCTTACATGCACTAGCTGGATTTATCTTTATATAAAGTGCATTCAAAGGATCAAGATACTAATATTTATTATTGGAAGGGGGATTAGGATGATGCTAGGTGTTAAGAGAAAATGTAAAGATATGTGTTTATTATGGCATGTAATTGACTAGGACAGAGGCTCCCAGACTGTGTCCTGCTGCAACCTGAAGTGTTAAAAAATGAATGGACTTAATGCAAGCCATTTATAATTAAGTTGGTATTTTTCACTAGTTCTCCAACCTACTTGGTACTCTGTACTTATTAAAGTAGCAGTTGGTTTTGTGCAGCGTCTATGCTGTATCAATTAAATATTGTTTTGATAGAGTCAAGTGAAGTTATTGAGGTATGTCTTCTTGTATAAGTATAAGGTTTCAAAAATGGATTAGATTGTTTAAAAGGTGCTATTTTACAGTGCACAAAGAATGTGGCTTAGAGCAAAATTGAAAAGACGTGGGTGCAGCAACGGTGCTGTGACTCCAAAACGCTTGGGAAACTCTGGACTAGGATATTTGAAATTCATGTACTAGCAGCATTGCTGGTAGGAGAGCTGGTCACACGAAAGCTTTTTTGTTAACCCTCTTGGGACGTAACCCTCTTGATTTCTCGCAGTCTAGCAGTGAATCTGACACTGATGAAAACACTGATGGAAAGTAATGAAGACAATCAAAATGATTAAGTTTACGATAATGTTGTGAATCCTTGGATTAGAATTTCTGAATTGGATAGAGATGACCCCTATGAATTTTTAGAAAAAATAGAGCCTTTAAATATGCCTCATGGGATAAGCACCCCATTTGAGTACTTATGCTAATTTTTACACAATATATCATTAAAATGTTTGTGAGAGAGAATAATAATAATAACTAATAAGTATGCAGACAACTTTCTCAGTAACACCCAGCTCAAATAAACCATAATTGGATGCACAATGGTGAAAAGGATCGCTCTGTCTGAAGCAACCGAGAAGTACCCCGAGGGCAGGAAAAGGAGAACTCTGTGCCAGGGGTGTCTAAAGGGCCTCCATGGGCCTTATTTCCCAAAACACATGTGTTAGGATCCATTCATGCGTCATCCATCAAAAAATTCACATAATTTACACAGGTAAGTTATGTTTATTCTCAGTTGAAATCGAAGAGTCTGTTTATGTGCAGAAAAAATCATGTCGGGCGAGTTTTGCCACAACAATGGGTCTCTGGAGGCATTTGTCAGGAGATTAGTGAGTGTTGCATGTTTTGTGTACAAGATAGATCAGCAGCTACACATCACACTTATGCCGATAATCACAGCACATATCCTGCTGGCACAACAGTCATGTCAGATCAATAGAGAGCATATAATGCAATTGGCACCACTCCGGGATTGACTCATCAAACGGTCATTCATTCTGTTAAGTTTTTGGATCCAAATTCAGGTGCCAATAGCCATACCCAAAGCATCGAACGTTTGTGGAAATCTGCAAAAGGGAGAAACAAGCGCCACAACGGCACACACAGACATATGCTCGACTGGTCAATGTGTGAGTTCATGTGGCGTCAATGTGTTAAAGTAAATGGTTTTTATGTCTTCAACGCCATTTTAGACGATATTGTTCAATTTTGGCCACTACAGTAGCTGAGGACCTTTAAAGAAGTATGTATGTTTTTATTTAAAATAACATTTGTTTTAGTTTTATTGGAAGTGTGAAGTGTTTTAAGTTTTAATGGAAACGAAGTGATTATTCACAGAGCTGTGTGGATAACTCTCGCCGTTATTCGCAGATTTCGGTCTGCCGATAACGCTCGACATTATTCGCAGAATGTGATAAATTAAAGTATGAATATAAAATACAAAGTTCAATTGTAAATATTTCTCAGTAGTGTAGTGGTCAGTATTCTCCACCTGTCACCCGGAAGATATGGGTTCGATTCCCCGTCGGGGTAGCTACTTTTTATAAATAAAATTTAAAAAAAATATACAAAGTTCAATTGTAAATATTTCTCAGTAGTGTAGTGGTCAGTATTCTCCACCTGTCACCCGGAAGATATGGGTTCGATTCCCCGTCGGGGTAGCTACTTTTTATAAATAAAATTTAAAAAAAATTTATTTAATCTTCATTTCGTAGTGTTATATTATAATTATATTCTTCATATAGCTTTCTTATTCTGTTCACATAGTTTTACTATTATTAGGTATATCGATACCCTCTCGCGCATACCGTTTGCGCATGACCGAAAACTGACGAAAAACTCTTGTGGCAATATAAACAGATGGCTTGGCGAGGCTTTCGTTTTTTTGCGTTTCACGTCACAGTTTTCTAATAATAAATTATTTAGTCATCAGTGACGTATAGCGCATATTTTTCTTAGCAAGCTGGTACCATTTTTACCACATTGTAAACATTGTGACCGGCAACGCGTTTCATTTCATACAGAGGTATGTACTTAATAGCTTATTACTTTTTTTGTGTAAATTCGTACAACAAAGTTGTTTACCTGTACCAATGCTGTGATCCTTCCCACAAAATAATAACTTTACTTTGTAATGATAGGTTATTTCAACAAAAAGTTATGAATTTAAAAAAAAATTTTTTTAAATGTGTAAGAAAATTAAAATATATCAGTGGTAACCCCCCTTTAAAAAAAAATGGGTTATCGGAAAGGGCTATTCTTATCAATTAAATATAAACTACAGAAATGTAATAATATAATAACACAATAATAATGAGCATTGCTTTACTTTATTACTAATAACATTAATAATATTACTATTATATAATTAATAATATTATTCCATATATGCTTTTTTTTTCTTTTTTTTTTTTAAATTTAAAGGCCCAGAATTGTATATTAAAAATTAAAATGCAAAATACAATAAAAATAGTTAGTTAAATAGTAATAAATTTAACTAAGTATAAGTAATAAATAAACATTAACATGATATTAGGCTTAGTTAACTTAGTTAAAGACCAGAAAAGTCATAAATAAATAAATAAAGTATGAAATGTAATTTTAAGAATAATCTTTTTATAGTATAGTATAGTAAAAATGTAGTAATTTAACATTTTGGAAATATTAATTAATAATAATAATTGTTATGATTTATATTATAAATTACTCAAAATTAAAAGTAAAATTATTGCCATAATTTCTTTTGAATTTTTCCCCAGCGAAATCAAGAATGTCTGTAACTGTTACCCTTCAGGATTTTGATTATTTGGTGGCAAGCTTTGCCCAAGATGTAGCCACTGGCATGTATAAGAATGGCTATGGATTCTAATTCTATACCACCTGTGCCAACAAGAAAGAGGGCATGATTGCTGCAGTGAGTGCACTTGATGAGGTCTTTATTAAGAAAGATCTCAACTATGTGTCAAATAAGAATGGAATATGTACTAAGTGTCAAAAATTGTTTACCGATATCTTATCTTTAAAAAAGCATTTCACTCTAAAATGGATGAGAATCCAGGATCTTTTGTTTCAGCCTTTTAGTGCGCCAGTTTCCAAGGAAAAAAGCATTTCACTCCAAAATGAATGAGAATCCAGGATCTTTTGTTTCAGCCTTTTAGTGCGCCAGTTTCCAAGGAAAAAAGATTGTGCCTTCCAGCTCTTCTGATGCTGCAACTCCATTAACAGATGAAATGTTTCTTCCACAGGTAGCTCAGCAGGAATTAAAGGCTCCACCAACACTTAAGAAGTTGCGCACTGATTGTAATCAATGCCACTCCATAAGGCAAGGGTGTACAGCC
>CAXITT010000186.1:691093-765863 GCA_964033795.1 Lymnaea stagnalis | reverse complement strand
CTTATGTTACAAGTTTCAATCTATTTTGTTAGAATGTTCATTCCAGTTTCATAAAAAAACTGTAAACAACATGGACATGAGTCGCATAAACCATGTTAAGTCAGATACAGCTGTTCTAACTGTTCATTGTGATATACTTTTAGCTCTTTTGACTGTTTAATTTTCTTTGTATAATTCCACTCATAGACTTTAACATCCATTTGTTTTTTCTCTAATAAACAAATTAATATTAATAACTTACTAATTCAAATATTTTAGATCTCAGAGTTGTGTATTAATGTTTAGCTGAAAAAATATGTCACATTTTATTTGTTTCATTTTATTTTCTAATAAGTATCATAATAAGTAGGGACACAATATGCCGCTCCAGAAATAGTTGAAATAAGACTTAGTGATGACAATGAAATTAACATACTGGTACCGTACTTAAATCATATCAATATCATTGACATCAACAATTTTAGCTCTTGTAAAAAAAAAATGTTGATAATTGAAACAAAAAGCCATACTTCCACTGTTGTAACTATGGGTCTAAATACAAAAAAAGCATACAAAAATTAATTGGAACCCTGCTGGTCGTAGGATGCATTGTGAGTCTTTGGGAAGTAAAGTTCCCTTGGGCAATTGAAGCAGCATTTACAAGTTTGAGTGTATGGCAAGCGCAATAACCAGCCAGCTTTAATTTTACCCAGCTAAGGCCAGAGCTGGGTAGACTTAGGGACACCCTCAAGGATCAGGAAAAAATACTAGCCTTAAACAGGATTAGATTCTGTTCTTATCGATGTAGGGCCTATATGCCCCTCCCTGTCTCTCACATGGCCGCCTGATGCAGACACCTCTCTGCATCATTACACTGTTGCACAGCATGTCAACTATTTCTGACAGAACATTTCTGGACTACATGATATATCATAGAGCTTTAAAAAAACTAAACGATATCCTATCAAGCTTTGACATCATTTAAAGATATCTCTACAGTGGGTGAAAGTGAGTCTACATGAAGAATACAGGTACCATTTTTATTACTGGTATAACATTTAATATGAAATACCAGAAAATTAGTTATGTCTAGGAGTAGGAGGTTTGACTGGTAACACTCTATTGGTCGAATAGACCCTATGTTGACCCCTAACAGAGCAGATGTAGGCACAATTAATTGTCCTATATCCAATATAGCCTATAGGCTATAGTTACGCCTATTAATTTTTTAAAATTTAACTTGTGCATACCACTCATACCGGTAGCTTCGGTTTTGAGATGTGTTTGTGCCATTCTCATTAACGATCGATATATCCTACACTACTTAAAACTACACCCCCACCCTGGCTTGGAATGTGATCCTAATTATTTCTAGAAATTTGCGTAATTATGGGAAAATTTCTGTCTAACAATAACGCTCGGCATTATTCGCAGATTTCGGTCTGCCGATAACGCTCAACATTATTCACAGTTTCACAGAGCTGTGTGGATAACGCTTCCCTAATGGAAATGTGAAATAATGTATAATAATTTTTGAATAAAAGTTTTTTAAGCTAATTCAGATTGATCAGGTTTAGGGATACATTTTAGGTTTAGGGATACATTTAGGGTTCAGGTTAGGTTTAGGGATACATTTAGGACATAAGTTCGTGGGTCACCGATAACCAAGATGGCGGCCGCGGGCTGATTTCTCCTAATTGTTTTTTATTCAAAAGAACATTTGTTTTATGGGAAGTGTGAAGAATAATAATTTTTGCGGTGAATTAAAATATCCACTTCTGATACCGGGTCCGAATAGTCGCAGACAAACTTTTCATTACAATTACAGATAAGACAGTAGCCTATTTATTTGCCGCCAAAAAGAAGCAACTTTGATCTTGAATCTTGATTGATGTCATGTTAATGATTATAGAACTATATTATAAAATAGAATTAAAAAAACAATAAAATT
Source organism: Lymnaea stagnalis (assembly GCA_964033795.1). NCBI lineage: Eukaryota > Metazoa > Mollusca > Gastropoda > Lymnaeidae > Lymnaea > Lymnaea stagnalis. The sequence goes on along the minus strand of CAXITT010000186.1, from coordinate 763,933 downwards.
ATAAACATAAACGTATTCTTACTTGCTTTTAGTTTTAGCTGTACGTCACAATGTTCGTGTCTTTTCAACGCCACATAAAATATGTTTTCAAAATATGTCAAATTTCTCGATTGATCATAATGGCTCTAAGATGGCTAACCAACAGGAAGTATCCGTCATAACCAGGGCTGCCACTCACATTTTTAAAATTTCCCAAGATTTGGTGAACAAATTTTTCAAGATTTCCCAAGATCATAAAAATATATAAGAGTTTTTTTAAAAAAGGGTTTTTCTATGTAATTAATGTAATTATAGATTGAATTAATGCCCCTGAAAAACATGGTACATTAATTGTTTGAAATTTATTGAAAAAGACATTTTTAAAAATGTTTATCACATAAAAGAAACAACAATTTGTTTTTTTTAAAATAATTTATAATCCAAAATATCAATACCCACTGAAGTTAGGCTACTAAATATTACCTCCGAATTCTCTGGTAAAAATATCATCTACAATACATGTGTAATAGAAGTCACTTGGAAACAAAGCTTACAAGGCTAATCAACACAGAATTCCTTTTACAAGGGCAAAAGGTTCTTCATCAAAAAATGATTTTTCTTATTGTAAGTCTGTTGATTAGAAGTGGGGTTTGCAAAGCAATGAAGCAAAATTTATTAATTATAATTGTAGTTAAAATGGATTGATATTATTATGAAAACAATAAGTATTTTTATTTTTTTCTTGTAAATTTATATCATAACGATTTTTTCAACAAAATAACATACTTTTAAATGTATGGTTCATTTATAATCCTACAACGTAGGCCTATACTTTTAATGGCTTAGTTACCTGTGTTTCAATCCACAAATATTTTTTTCCAATTGATGAAAATTAGGCTGGATTTTTTACAGATGCATTATATTTTGAATACATTGTATGAGTAATTGAAATAATCAAATTTTACTATGGTATGGATCCTTGAATGAACACTACTATCGTTCACTCTTCGGCTTGTACTGTTTTTCGTATGGTTGCTAATGTCTAATAAATAGCCTAATGATAAAGTTTCCGAGCCTACCCCCCCTCCCCTCTTTAATAAACAGTCAAAACCTGGATGTAATTTGTAAATCTTCAATTTTTTTTAAAAAATAGAAGAGAAAATTGAATTTTTCTTTAATTATTAACTTTGTAACAATTCGCAATAATAATAACTTTAATATCAGGAGAGTTTTTATTTATTTGATGAGTGGATTTAAAATTTAAACCAGAAAAGAAAATTAAAACAATTAATTTTTTGCTTTTGTTACTTTAAAAATTATTTTGCTTTATTTTCACTTTATTTTTTATCACATATTGTTGCGTTTTTTCGAAAAATATAATAAAATTTTCCCACCAGTTAAGATTTCCCAAGGTTTTGCCTGATTTTCAAAATTATTCCCCAGATCCCAAGGGGGGTCGTGAATTCCCAAGATCTTGTGAAATTTCCCAAGGTGTGGTAGCACTGGTCATAACCTTCACGTGACTTTTTAATAGCCACGGTTGTGTTATATGGAAAAAAGTTTTCACGCCGTCACCAAATTTGTAAAAAGGGGGATAGCCCTGTTAATGCAATATATGAATGGCTAGCTTCCCCTGTAAGGTTACATTTTTATAGTAACCACTTTTTACGAAATAATAAGAAAATAGAGTTACGTAAATATTGCAACATGACCGTGAAATATTCAGTACAGTATTTGATATCTTTACATTACTGATTATATGCCATTTACAAACATAGCAAACATTCTTTTTTATCTATGAGATGTGTGGGTCTTGATTTTAACTAGACTCATGGTTCAAGTAGTTGAAGTACTAACGGCAACAGGTGCAATCGTTACTTAATCGTTCTATTTTTTTTTTTTTAGTGATTTAATTTAGTGGATTAAAATTAAATTAATCAATTTAACTTCAATTATTTAAATATTTTAATTATCGTGCCAAAATTCATTTCTTTTTTTTTTCTTTTTTTTTTTTTGAGTATGTCACTTCACTGTGTCATCTGTATTTTAATTTAGTAATGACTACTCTACTCTAGTAATTTTTATTATTAAAATTAAAATAAAGGATTGTTTGCTTAGTCCCATAGCCATAATTAATTATAATATTATAAACTTATATTAACTAATACTAGTAACACTTTGGACTTTGTTGGTAATTAGGAGCATATTGGCATATATTCTATATTAATGAAATAAAAAAATATAGAGAAATCATACTATTAGGCAGGCATGATTCTGACTATTTGTAATTTTAATTAGTAAATTTAGTAGATAGAAAGGTAGGTAGTAGACTATTATTACTATTAAATTATTATTACTATATTTATTTTTTAAAAAAGATCTCATTGTAGCCTTAAGTTAGTCTAGTTGTTTTCTTTTAATTAAATATGGTTATTATTATATAATTATTGTGATAAAAATTAAAGAAATGTTTTTTTCCACCTCCTCAGTGTCAGGATCCCTAGAGTAGAACTATGGATGAAACAAAATTAAAGAAGGAAGAGGAAAAAAAGCCTTTGTTGCTAACTTCTGGTAGTAATACATTAAAACATTTTCTTTACAATATGTTGAGAATTTTTTCAATATGATAAGACCTTAACTTAAACTTAAATAATGGTGGAAAAATTCAACATCTAGATAATATCATGAAAATATAAACAAAAATCCATTTTTATTTTGATTAAAGATAGTGCCAGATATGGTTGGTACAATCAGCAATCAGTAACAAGCTCTGTCTGTGAAGATCAGTCTGATCAGATCACCACTTCTTCAAAATCTGAAAGTGCAAGTTCAAAATGTCGACCTAATGAAGATGTTGTAAATGGGGATGAAGAAAACAAGAGGTTTACAATCCGTCACCTGCCACGAAGGAAAAAGCTAGTAGTCGTTTTTCTAGTCCTTTCCAACTTCTTTGTTGGATGTGGGTTTTCTCTTCTTGCGCCATTCTTCCCCCAAGAGGTAATCATTATCAAGTACTTTTAATGTTTGTTTCTCATTTTAGAAAGTATAAAGCTTCTTGTCGTTGGTTAATTTTTTATAATGAAATAATTGTATCTAATCAAAAAGTGCTTTTGCAAACACATTACAGGTAATTTTAATTTGGTTCAGATAAATGCAATGCATCTATATATATGGCATCCTTCCGTCTTCGTGAGACGATGGAGTAGCTATATAGTTCTACACTTTGACTAGTGGCTCACTAGGCCAATCCTAGAATGGCAATCATGGCAGCATCTCTCGCAGGAGAATATTTTAAGTTGTAACTTTATTTTCTAAATCAGGTACAAAATGGAAAAAAAAATCTGTCATAATTACTTTTGCTATAGGTCATATTCACATGTTAAAGACAGGCTTTTCTCACAAAGTTCATTTCCACAGGCAGAAAAGAAAGGTGTTTCCAACACAGTGACGGGTCTAATCTTCAGCTCTTTTGAGTTTGTGATCTTTGTTTCCTCTCCAATTTTAGGCAACTATGTAAGTCAATTGAAAGAAATAATGGAAACCGTAAACAAACAATTTTATATATGGGATTTTGGGCAAATTATAAAAAATAACATTCCATTATTTCATCAAAACTTTGGATGCATTCCATAAGACTCTAACTTTTATTATATAAATCAAAATTTATAGAGAACCAAATGAAATTTCAGTTACAATAACAGAAAATGAAAGGAAAATAAAATCCTTTTACACCATTTTAATTATGTAATAAATATTAAATCTTTCTGATTAATTTCATTGAGGACAGTACTCAATTAGATATAATGTTATTTATCTAGGGTTGACCACTAATTTTAATTGTTTGCCATTTTTAATTCTTACTTAATAATTTTCTGAATCAGCTGATCAAATGACAAAAGTTCTACCGTTAGAATTTGTATATAATGTATTACAAGCCCAACATTTTGATACCCAGTGCCCTAACTATTAATCTCTCCCAGCTGCAGTAGTTGGTTTTAGTTGGTTTTATATCTAAAGAATTTTCCGTCTCAAATAAGTGTTGAATTTGTGTCATATACAGGGGAAACAACACTTTACAATTACCTCCTAAATATGGAGTTTTCTTATTTCCCTTGAAATGTTTTTTTAGGTGTTGAATTCTGATTAGTCAAACAGAGTTTGCACATTATTTTGATTAGGCTTTAGCTGTGAGTTGCTATCAATGCAGATATGAGTGTAGCAAAGGAAAAAACATTTCAAAATTCAACGAACATTTTCCATCCAGTTTATGCTTTTTAGTACAGATGATTTTATTCTTCGAAAATATAATCGTTTAACATCCATGTTTTTGTAAAAATCATTAGGAGTTTAAAAAAAAAATAAATATTTATCTATTAAATCTTTACAAAATATATTTATAGCTGAAATGTAATTAAGTTCAAATTTAATTTTAAATGTATCATTTACATTTTTACCTAATTATCTTGGGATAAAAATTTAAATACATAAAAAAAAAGGAGGATTAATTTATTGGTTAATATTTTAAAATGTGAATGTTATATTTTCTGTCCTTTTTTTTAAACTCTTATTTCTGCCTAAGGCTGTATCATCAGTTTATTGTAAAATATATTGTCTTAAGTTTAAAAAAACCATTAAAACAAAATTACTCTAAAAACTAAGATACTTGCATACAATTTTCACATACACTTCAGCAGAAACAGAAACACACATTGCTTCTACCTGACATTATTTTCTAATTTTAAGGTTGATTTGCTCACACTTCCATTCAGACATCACAATAATCATTTCAGCTGACACGGATAGGCCCCAAGTTCATGTTTGTTGTGGGAATGTTGGTAGGTGGATTCTGTGCCATTCTGTTTGGGTAAGTTGGTACAAAACAGAGACCATGACATGGTTCACTTAATATATTTATGTTCTATTACCTCAGTAAATATTAACCAAACATAGCGATCATCAACAGAGATTCAAAAGTTATTAAACTGACCATACAAATATTTTGACAGGTGTAAATTACTTGGTGTAAATTTGATTAACGTTTGAGCTAAATTGCGTTTGTTTCAGGACCCTAGATAAATGCCCACCAGGGACTCCTTTCATTATTGTATGCTTTGCCTGTCGCTGCATTGAAGCCCTAGGACTCTCTGCATTCATCACTGCAGGATTTGCCATTATCTCAAATGAGTTTCCTAATCATGTTGCAACAGTCTTTGTAAGTACAGCAATGAGGAGGATATGACTAGTCTTTGGAGCATGAACAGTAAAAAATGTACGATCCAAAATTCCCCTTATCATCAATACAAAAGCTATACAGAGATAAAGTTTATAACAGTTTTTGACTCCGTGGGTCAAATTTTTTTCGTCCGCAAAGCCGAGGGCTGTGCATTGCATCTGAAAAGAAAAATTTTGAAAATAAGTTTTTCAGAAAATTATTCAAATTATTATTACTTCTTACCTTATGCATAAAGAAACATATCTAATCGCATTATTGGCCCATCAATAATATTAAAAGAAAGCTAATAAAAACTATATCACTTATTTAATAAGAGATTTTGCTTTAAATTGTTCTTGCAATTTTCTTAATTTAAGGTAGTTTTCAGTAGCTGCTACTCTCATTCCATCCATCCCTGTTGTGCTACAGCCCTTGTAGGGCTTCGGCCTGCCGCACCACATCCTTCCACTCAGTCCTAATTGATGCTTTTACTTCTCCATGCTTTGATTCCGAGCTGCTGTAGATCCTTCTCCACATCATCCATCCATCTAAGCCTAGGCCTGTCTTTGAGCCCTTTTCCTTGGAGGTTTTGGTGGTGCATTCTCTTCACTTTTCCATCATTTGGCATTCTTTCTATGTGTCCAGCCCAGTGTAGCCAGCCCTTTTTTATAAATTTCTGCTACTAGTGTGTGATCCTGATAAAGACTATACAATTCCTCGTTGGTTTGGATCCTCCAGTAATTATACCCGACTCCCCACCATGCCTCCCATGTGCAAGCAGAGAAAATAAGAAGATAGTATCCAATTTCATGTCACTCCATGTTCCCGAATTGGTGCTCTGTTGATGTGCTTAACATAAATATCTACTTCCTGTCAAGCCATCCCACTCTTTAGATTTTTCTGCCCTCCCCCTTTTCCATGTTGCAACTTCTCCTGAGCTCGTGTGTGATTTCCAAACGATACTAAACCAATAAATGTTATTTGAAAATATTTTTACCCTAAAATTTAATTTTTACCGACATCATACAAATTTCTCCAGCTCTGGCTGGCCTTTTAAAATCAGTTCTCAGGCCTCATGTGACCAGCAGGTGGGACAGCACTGGTTGGAAGAGTTTAGCTTGAATAATACTTATTTTTATATTAATGATATTTTTGCATGCATCTTTGTAGAATCTGTTTCTCTATTTCAAATGACCATTTTACTTTGTTTCATGCATGAAAAAAATAAGAACAACTGCAGCACTTGATAAATTGTCTTGTAAAAAAACATTGGTCTACAGATCATAAACCTGATCACACATATAGGAATATGTAAAACTGTCCAAATGAAATTATTATTTATTTTCCACTTATTTTATTTTAAGGCACTTTTGGAAACAGCTGACGGCATTGGTCTTATGGCGGGCCCTGCCATGGGTGGTGCCTTGTATGAGGTGAGACAGTCACTCAATGAATCACTTACTGAGACAACTGCAGTCTAATTGCTCAATTTATATAATATAGAGAGCAGGATATGTTACAGCTGTAACAACACAAGGCAATAAAACAAGCATTTCGGCTGAATTCTGTCCTAAGTGAATACAATGATAAAGAAAATCAGACCAAAAAAAATATGAACATTTTGGCTGACCACCTTCCTAAGTGAACTCAACAAGAAAGAACACAAGAAAATCAGACCAAAAAATTTAGCTTAGCAAGTAACTTGACATGAAGTTGTTTGTAAGCCTCACATGAGAACTTTGCCTTTGACTACATAAGAATTGTAAGAATTTTGGTAATGGGGTTACTAAGAAATGTCAATGCTTCAAAATATAATTATTAAAAAAATCAAAATTTCCCTCCATTCTATTTAATGCTGCTCATGTGCATGCAAAGCTGGAGATGGACACAGATTAAAAAAAAAATTGAAATATCTTCTACTAGTACTCTTTAAACCAGCATTTCCCAAAATTTTAAGTTTAGTGGACTGGTGGACATAAAATTATACTTTATTTCATCATAAATATTCATGATCCACAGACTGGCAATTAAAGCTCACATACCATTGCCGATCTGCGGATCACCATTTGGAGTATGCTGCTCTAAACAATTAGTAACATGAACAATTTGTTAATTCTCCTTAGCTTGGAGGGTTTGGTTTGCCCTTCTTTGTGATTGGATCTCTGATACTGGCAACTGGAGTATCCATGCTTTTATTTCTACCTCAACCCCAGAGTAAGTGCCCATTCATCAAAGTTCTTTCCCATTTATCAAATCTCTATCCCGTTCATCAAATCTCTTGCACATTCATCAAGTTTCTTGCCCATTGTCTTGCCCATTCATCAAGTCTCTTACCCATTCAACAAATCTGTTTCCCATTCATTTAATCTCTATCCCATTTATCAAATTTCTTTCCTAGTCATCAAATATCTTGCCCATTCATCAAATCTCTTGCCCATTTATCAAATCTCTTGCCCCTTCATCTAATCTCTAACCCATACATCAAATCTTTTTCCCATTCATCAATTCTTTTACCCATTCATCAAATCTCTTGCCCATTCAACGAATCTCTTGCCCATTTAACAAATCTCTTGCCCATTCAACAAATCTCTATCCCATTCATCAAATAACTTGCCCATTCATCAAATCTCTTTCCCGTTCAACAAATCTCTTACCCATAAGTTGATCATCAAATCTTTTACCCATAAGTTGATCATCAAATCACTTGCACATTCCTCTTTCTCATTGATCAAATATCTGGCCCGTTCATCATTCCCCTTTCCCTTTCGTCAAAATTTCTTCCATGGGCTCATCATATTTGTACAGATCAGTTTTTGGAGTGTCTGTCACTAATTTTTTTTCAGCTAATATATTTCTACAAAGACACTTTCCTAGCTTTTTTACTGGGCTATTCTATTTCCTACTATTCAAATATCTTGAACTAGAGGCAGGATAATATCTAAGAAATATATTCACCTTATTTAATACTTTCCCCAGATAGACATGAAGAGAGAAAAGTCAGCATCTTCTCTCTATTAAAAAGTCCCATGATATGGTTCACTGGCCAGGCCATTGTTGTGGCTTCTATAGGAATTCTGTTTTTAGATCCTACCTTATCCAAACATTTACAACAGGTAAGTTCTAGATTTTTTTATTTGTGTTCCATCAACACTGTCAATTCTTAGTTACCTGGTGAGGGGCTACCCGATAAAGGAGTGGATGGCAAAGAACTAACTGATTTTTCTACACATCTACATGCTAAGAAATGAATTTTTTTAATAATACCTAGTAATAGTGAAAACCAGAAATGAAATTATTAAAAATTTATTTTGTATGAGAACTAGCTAATGTCTATGAGCAGTAGCTTATGTATAGCTCCTGAGTGCTGAAAAAATTGAACTCCAACTATCTCCTCCTCCCCCCCCCCCAATCCCCCCTAAAAAAATTAATATAAATATATTATATGTATTCTATATAATATATTATATAATTCTATTAAACATTACATTTTGTGCTCTCATTTTTTCCTTCCAGTTTGACTTATCCACTGCTGTTATAGGTCTGATATTTGTCATCTCTCCTGGCCTGTATGGCCTCACATCACCTATATGGGGTTATATCAGTGACTCCAAGGTATTTGGGGCTAACTTGATATATTGGTATGGGATTTCATGTTTATATTGATTTTCAAATAATTTCCGTCATGTCAGACACATTTTTTCTTGAGGTCTCCACACTTCACAAAGATGGTTTTAATTGTCACAGAAATTATCTTAACTTATTTATTATTAGTCTGTAATTAAATAATGTGATTTAGATTATAAACTGTTTTGATCTATGAGCTATTTCGCCAATCTTTAAATAATTATAATGCATATATAAATAAATGCATTGCAAATATTCTTACGACCAAAAAGAATCAGAAATTATGTATACATGTTTGTGGTTTGATTACATAAGGATTTCATTAATTTAAATCAACCCAAACTTGAAAATTCGAGCTAAAATGAAAATAATATATATAGTATATTTATGATGCGGTCTTTAATTTATGGTAGAACATGGCTATTTATATATCTGAATATCATGGCCATCATTGTTAATGACCCTTGGTTCTCTTTTTATTTTCTAGAAATTACGTGGCTCTTTGATATTCCTAGGGAACCTGATGTGTGGAATAGCATTTCTATTTATAGGTCCTAGTCCTTATCTTCCTTTCCTTCCAGAGTGAGTGAAAGTTGCACATTCAAGATGTAAAATGAAATTGTAAAATTTATTTCGTTGACTGTCATAAAAAATATGTTAATTCCAATTGTAAAATTTATATGAACACAATTTTAAAAAAAGTCTATTTTTTTAAAGCAATTTTTTTACTTAGCAATGTGACTATATGAGCTGGATGGGGGGCATACTTTCTGAAATATTAATTTTTTTTTAATGACTTTAATTTTCTATGAATTCATTTTACACTGAGATAAATCATGTTTATTTCCTAAAGCATTGTTTCTTTTTTTTTTGTTGTCAGTGAGCTCTGGGTTATAATAGTTGGGCTTGTCATCGTGGGAATCTTCATTTCTCTGGCTGTCGTCCCTACCATGAACTGTTTACTGATAGGTGCCACGTGAGTAGATCATGTTTGACGTTATTGATTACAGACACAAATTAACGTTTGCTTAAAAAGTGGCTTCTTATATTAATTTGTTAGTCTTTCCCTTAGCAGGAATACAGTTCGTTGAACGTTTCCCTTTCACTTTATTAGTGCATTGTATTTCACTTTTTTTTAATAAATGGTTCTTTATTCCTTCCAGTGAGCTTGGTTTTGAAGACAACTTAGATACGTATGGAGTCATTGCTGGCTTGTTTAATTCAATATTTTGTTTGGGGTGAGTTCAAAATAGCATTGCATTATTAATGTTTTTTTTTATTTACAGATTTATGTTAAGAATTAGCTCGGCCAATCAGAATGCATTATTACAAGTCAAACATGATTAATGGCAAGATAAAGTATTTCAAGTTGCATGCTGTTAGTAATATTCTTCATGTTCATCATTTCAATAAGACCTTGATAATCCAGATTAATTTTAGTTTGACCCCATCCTTATTAATGATTTATCAGGTTTTTGAATTAGCATACAAATATGTTGTAAATATTGAGCTCATGGCTTACCATATGACTCGTGAAAGGCTACTGTAATGGCGGCAGCTTGAACATCTCCTTTTTAGTGATAATTGTTTGTCATTTTTAGAGATGCATTCACTATTAATCACGTTGCGATTTTCACCCCACTGATTTTTTCTTCATTGTACCGTTATTTATGTTAGGATGTTGCGCACATTTTAGACCCTGAATTATTATTTTGAGAAAGTACCCTTGCGCTTTAATAGTTAATGAGTATTAATTTAATGACACAAATAGAGACTGCCATGGTAGTATTATTATTTTAACTTCATACTTATTAATGAAATGTTCGTCTTTCTGTCCTGTAGGAGTAAGAAATGAATATCTGACAAAGTATTGAACTAAAAGTGGCAAGCTATAAATATACTTTTACTAATCTACTCTTTACTTGTCTTACTGAGACATTTTGTAAGATTTCAAGCATATGTTGTATTCCATTGATGTGAGGCCAGGATTAAATTACAACCACCATGAACCCATCCCTCAACTGTCAAGTGGGAAAATAACTTCCGTGCTATTTTATCATGTTATAAACCCACTATCGCCACTATTGGAAGAGAATAATAGTATCATTCATATTTATTGTTGAAATACCCAGTAGATACCCAGTAAATACCCAGTAGAGAAACTTACATTAAATGTTACATCACCTTGTGTTATAATATATAGAGGCTAGAAATTTGTTTTTTCTATGGCTGTTGAGAGGGTGCCCAACCCCTAGACAACCTGCCATGCAATATCCAATCTTGACTTTCTACTTACGGATTATGGACATGAACTTTTTTTTAAGTAGAAAAACCAGAAACATATTTGTTGTTGAATACTTCATGCATCCATAATGGTCTAGTTCTTTCATATATCATTTTCATATTATTTGTCCTTTCCATTTACAAAACTCCTTTCATCTTTCCAGGTCATTCACTGGGCCCATGTTAGGGGGTATTTTAATAGAAGAGCTCGGATTCAGGTACGGAGCCACTGTTATAAGTGGAATCTACTTTTTTGTGGTAAGTCTGTGGGTCAAATCTAGACAAGACTTTAGGACTAGTTGATTGCACTTTCTGTGTGCATGTCAGGGATAATAGTTATCACTGAATTTTTAACATTTCCTCACACATCATCCTCACCCTTAAATTTCAAGAGAGAAAATCGTGGATCATTAGAAAAGAAACACTTTTATGATTGCAAAAGAAGTACCTAATCAAATATAGAGTGATATGCTCTACCATGTACTTTGCCCTTCTGTAACTCTGTGCTGTACTTGGGGTTCAGCTTTGTGCTTTACTGGGTTTGCAGCACTGCTCTACTGGGAGTACAACACTGATCTACTGGGTGAACATTAATATGTTCTACAAGGTGTGCAGAAATGTGCTCTAATGTGTGTGCAGCACTGTGCTCCACTTGGTGTGCAGCAATGCACTGAGCTACACTTGGTGTGAATACTTATGCAGTTTTGGCTCTACTTCTGCTTGGTGTCTATCATGCACAATCACAATTCCCAATAAATTTTGTACAGGTAATCGAAGTTTCAAAAGTATATTGTTTAGAAAATTTGAAATATGAACGATATTTTTTTAATCTTTCTGGATTTTTTCAAGTAATATTTATTTTACTTTTTATATCCAGATGTTTAGCTGCGGGTCCTATTTTTTATATCGCTTTTTAAGTGAAAGGTCAACAAAACCAGGCATTCTCAGTGTCCATTATGAGAGCATCAAATCAGCAGACGACGATGCCAACAACCTGACAGAAGACAGCCCAGTAGTTTGACAAGTGTACATGCCACTATTATTAATGTTAGAGATATTCCTAAGATACTTTTTTTTACCATCATAATTTGTTTCTAACTTATAATGTATCCAAAATTTATGTGTTGTGCTGTACTGATCTCAATTTTTAAACCTTTTAAAATTAAGCATGTTAAGTTAAAAATGTATAAGTAAGAAGGCCTGTTTATGTTTGATGATAAAATCTCATATTGCTAAAACACACAAAATGGCACTCGAAATATTCAATGGGATTCATTTACATAAGCTACATACAACTAAACTGTTTTAATATTCAGGTAGGTCTACTTCTGGATTTGGAGTGGATTATTACCTCAAATTTTAGCACAAATTTACAAATTATACTACCGCTTTTCAATGATTTATTAAGTCCTCATGCACCTACAGCAGTCAGTAGGTAAGCAAAGCCATTACTTTATTGGGTGCTTCTGTGGGAGCTGTCTGCGGTATATATTCGGCAGATTTTTCTCTATAGTAGTTCTACAGGTTTTTGGGGGTTTTTCCGAGCTTTCATGTTCCTATTGCTGTTGTGGAAAGTAAGCTTTCTTTATTGATAACTATTAATTATACTTATAATCTTAATCTATATATATAACTAACTATAACTTTTTAGCCATTTAGTTTTAAAAAAATATACCTCAACTTTTTATAGAGCAGGAGCATAAGTCCAGTGGGCTTCTACTTAAAACTGTATTTTATAGACCTGGTACTGGTCATGAATTTAAAAAAAACCACAATAATTTGCACTATCTTATCAGTTTACAAATATTTTTATTTTCCTTACCAATGGCATATTCTAGCAAATTGATTGACCAACTATTTATTTTAAAACACAGTAATCATCGCTTATAAAATGTACATATTTAAATATTTTAGCAGTAATGTAAGTAAATGGTTAATGTGTGTACCTTAAGAGTAGTATGAAATAACAAGTGTATTCTTTGTCCTTCTTGTCAACTTCAACAGAATTGCTGTAATTTTTTTTAAAAAGAGTTTACATTTTTTGTATTTGTATCAAGTACAAATAATTTGTTAAATTTAAAAGATAAAATTGGACATTGTAACTTTTCTCTATTCTGATATCACTGTTACTGTTACTATTGTAACTTGTCATGACCTGAGCGGATATCTTAGTGAATATCAGATAGGGGTTAACTACTAATTATTTCTCACATACTTGTGTACTAATACGAAGCCCAAGTCTTCTCATATAAAATTCTTATTTTTATATAAACACTACACAGAATAATATTCACATCAAAGACCGTAATACATCCATCTCTGTTTATAAAATGTGATGTCACACATTCATGGTATCCTTCTTTTTTTTACTCGTGAAACAAAGTCTTCGCAACTGGTTTTCCATCCATTACAATATGGCCGCTCAAGAAGTTCTTTACTCTCTATAATTATATATATCAATCAATACCCTGACATGAAATAGTGTTTTTCACTCAGCATCAAATGATCATCATATATCATAATGTTACAGACATTCTGTTAAAACAACTTTTAATTTAGATGCAACAAAAGATTTTTTTAAGGATTCCAATTTTTGACAGCATAACAGACAGCTGTGTTTTACCTTGAACCAATTATTTTAAGATAGCATTTACTTGTAGAGAAAAATAATTCAAGTCACTTGTTGTGTTCAATGTTGATGTAGCAGATTCATTTTTAATGCTTGTAATCTTATTTTTATATGATTTTTGCCCTGTGACGTAGTTATAAATTGTAAATCTCTAGCAGCATTTACTGGTCACTCAACGACATTAAAATTATTTTTGCATGGGCTTTCAATATATTTACGATTTGAATTGTCCTTGAGAACATTTTGTATAACACCTGTAGTTTTAATTTGTTTTTTACTTGCCATATCCTGATATCATGCCATGTAGTGACATTATACCATATTCTATATATGCCAACCTGTACGGTTTCCGCACTTTGAATAGTTTTTTTAAAACTTAAAACTTTGTACAGCTGTACAGTATTGTCGGGGCTTTTTTCCGGATTTAGAAAAAACAATTTATCACCACACACAAGTTCATAAACAGCAGTGCAATAAATTAACCTTTGTCACAAGGAAGCTTCAACCCTATTTGTCCGAAATTGCCTTTTGCCCATAGTTTTGGATTGGTAGGCCATCTAATTATTGATACTGAGCGCCGGAATCATTGATTTCTCTTGTTGATAGACAGTGTTGTACGGCAGTAACCACAGTGGGTTAGGTTTTAACTCTTAGCGTTGTCAATAAGTGACTGCAAGTGCTCATTTCATTTCTATTAAATAATCAAATATTTTTAATATTACCAACAATGAACAGCTCTAGTGTTACCATTAGGCTATTTATTACTAGGGCATGAATTATGTTAATGCGTCAACACTTTCTAAACCTTAAGCTGGTGCCACCTTTATTAAGTTAATAGATTATTTTGAGCTGAAATCAGTGAGATCTGTAAATCATCTTCTTTTTTATTGATTGTTTTAATTTCACTCCAGCTGCAAACTTACAATTTCAATTAAAGTGGCAAACCTATCTACAAAAAAGAAAGGAAGTTAGAATTAGTTTACACAAAGTTGGATTCTGTTTTTAAGCGAGTGGCCGAGCACAAACCAAATACACTTGAATTTTGGATGTTTTATCAATCAATTGATGCGGCAAACTGAGATTTCTCGATCACTCCATTATTTTTAAAATGTTGTCTGGCCTTGCCTCACAGCAATGCAGACTGTGAGAGATCTTTCTCAATGTTAAAGAAATCTCATCTCTTTTACAGTGCAAAATTAACAATGACTCCTATTATTTGGGTTTTCGAACTAATTCAGAAATTATCAAGAAGGCAAAGTTTAGATGCATTCAAAAAAGTTGATAATTAAATTTTAAAAGTTATTAATTGTACTTTGAGACCCCGGTAAGATAAAAGAAGATAAGATTCTTTTATTGATCCAAATAAATGGAAACAATAAATATGTACACAGTAATAAAAAAAAAATTCAGCACATACATAAATATTCTTAAAAAGCCAAACATTTTTTAAGCTAGAACTGTTTAAACACAAAACATCAAAGTATTTCTCAAGCGCAAAAATTAGCCATCATGTGCCATGGAACTTCACTCAGTTTCTGACAATGTTGGCTTTTAGAGTGATTATTTAGATTTTTTTGGTTAACTGCATGGAGTTTATGCTGAAAAATTTTGTAGATGGGGAAGAAATGAATTTATTTCTTTTGGTCCTTACTTTGAGGGAAAGAATTTGAGCTGATCTTAGGTATCTGTGATGAAGAGGGTGGGATGCATCATCCAAAATATTTTTAGTTTTACTAATGCACATTGCTTCAAATAGTTCTTCAAGTGAAGGTAGTTTTGTTAGTCTGTCTTTTAGTTGGTTTCTTGATAAGTTATTTTAATCAATGTTCGATGAGAAGAGATGGATTCCCACACAAGTACTAAATGCTGAAGCCCAGTAGACTTCCAGGTGTTACAATTTAAAATATTTTAATTGTTTTCACCAAAATTCTGTAATTTGTTAAGAAAGAAAAATCTTTGGTTAACTTTTCATGTAGAATGTGGGAGAGGACGTACCTCGTCATAACAATAGAGGTAAGTTGCGACAGGACGTAAGTCATTATTACAATAAAGGTAAGTATGACAGGGCGTAATTTGTTATTACAAAAGAGGTAAGTGTGACAGGAAGCAAGTTGCTATTACAAAAGAAGTAAGTTGCGACAGGAGGGAAGTCATTATTACAATAAAGGTAAGTATGACAGGGCGTAATTTGTTATTACAATAGAGGTAAGTGTGACAGGAAGCAAGTCGCTATTACAATAGAAGTAAGTTGCGACAGGAGGGAAGTCATTATTACAAGTGACTTTGTTTCTCTTTGCAGTCGGTATGATTTCTGCAGTTTTCCATAACTTTGGTATTGTATGAGTTTCGTAAGATTGATTAAATACGTAGGAACATTTGTATTAACTATTAACAAATAATCGGATTTTAATATTTTTCTGTAACTTTTTTGAGTGCATATTTTGCACAGTTTTTCATCCGACAAGTTGGCTTTTATGCATATTCTGACTTTACCTAACTATTTACTGAACTGTTTTGTTATTAAAAATCAATGTGTTTTGCAATTGAAATAAAAGATGTACATTGTATTTTATCTGTGGATATTTCTTTTTATCCACTATTGATTACAACCCTGTTTTCATTGACTTAATATATCTAGTATTTAGATACCTTTAGATCAAATTATGGGTAATTATATTTTTCACTTGTGAACCTATGAATTTAAAATATTCTTTAAAAAAATTCAGCAAGATGAAAGGAATATTTTGATTTGGCTTCCTCTGAGACATACACACACTCTGGCTGGCAACCCACCAAATCTTACTTAAATTAAGTAAAACGGTTGCTTGACCTAATTTTACAAAAAAAATTGATTGTCATTGTGACTAATAAAATATCAACGTATATTGACATATACATATATTTTATGTGATGTTTGGGTAAAGAGCCCTACAAATTAAAATATTAAAAAATGGATTTTATTTAAGGATGTGTTGTTTTTTTCTGTTAATGTTTTATTCAACTTCTGTTACCGGTACATCTAAAAAGCTGTCAAATTAAATGAACAATTTGGGTCCGTGCTGTCATACCCATGCTTAATTGCAAACAGGCCCTTTCACTGCTCGTGAGACAAGGTCTAAAAGTCCAATTTCAATATTTTAAAAGTTATTTTTTAAAATTTTAAGCAGTGATGAATGAAAATTGGCTTTTATTTGAAGTGTTTCTTTTTTTTTTTTTTTTTTTTTTTTTCCTTTTTTAAAAAAAAAAGGTAATCCAATAAAAAAAAATTTTTTTTTTTTTTTTAATTTTTTTTTTTTTTTTTATGAATTTTTTTTTTTTTTTTTTTTTTTTTTTTTTTTTTTTTTTTTTTTTTTTTTTCCTTCTTTAAAAAAAAGAGGTAGTCCAATAAAAAAAAATGAGGCCTATAATTGGAATTCTTAAAATATCTGTGACATGAAAATGAACAAGTCATGTGGTCTGAACTTCTGAAAGTTACTGATGGAGATATATATTTAGGCTATATGGCTATATAACAAAGTGCAAAATCTTAAATATGATCACTCAAATTCATTCATGACAATTTCAAGTACTCTTCATTAAATTTCAAGACAGCTCTTGAGCACCACGTATCCACGCAGTGAAGAAGCGAGTGAGCTATGTGATGCGTTGGACGGTCCTTGATGTTGTCGCCCCTGATCGATAAAAGCTGAACTCGAAAACAATAAATACAGACAAAATTATATTAAAAATTGCTGTGTAAGTATATAAAAGTGGCCCACAAATAAGTGTCTCCCTTTTGCGAACCAGTATGTTTGTAAACTTTTTATCAAATGCACTGCTGGTACCCCGGAGGAAAAAAAGGGGGAGGGGGGGGGGTATTCAAATTCCAGGGATGCATTTGGCACATACCTGAATTCAGTGTTACTTCCAATTTAATAGGTGGTCAGTGTTACTTCCAATTTAATAGGTGGTCAGTGTTACTTTCAGTTTAATAGGTGGTCTGGGGGGGGGGGGGGGGTATTCAAATTCCAGGGATGCATTTGGCACATACCTGAATTCAGTGTTACTTCCAATTTAATAGGTGGTCAGTGTTACTTCCAATTTAATAGGTGGTCAGTGTTACTTTCAATTTAATAGGTGGTCAGTGTTACTTTCAATTTAATAGGTGGTCAGTGTTACTTTCAGTTTAATAGGTGGTCAGAGTTACTCTCAATTTAAAAGGTGGTCAGTGTTACTTTCAATTTAATAGGTGGTCAGTGTTACTTTCAATTTAATAGGTGGTCAGTGTTACTTTCAATTTAATAGGTGGTCAGTGTTACTTTCAATTTAATAGGTGGTCATTTCAGGCGGGTTTTTTCTCGTGGGGGGGGGGGAGGGGCGTGATTTATCAACTAGTGAATAAGCCATTATGGCGCCTAGTGTCATACACATAATCCGAATTTATTCCATCAGTGGCCTAGCTAGGGTTAGAGCCGTTTGGGGTGGGCCTAGAATTTTGTCACCACCTCCTGCGAAAAAAATTCTGCATGAGGTAAAAAATTCCGCCCCTCCCCATAAAGAAAAGAAAGCGCCCCCTGGGGCTGACCGCCCCCCTTTCGCACCCCTTCCTACGGGACTGCATTCCGTTTTGTGTCGTTCCCCTTGGTATGCTCTTCTGCTCTGGGTGGTAAATAATAATCACAATACATTTAATAAGAAAATCAAAAAACTTGTTTACAAAAACTTAGGAGACCTACTTTTATCAACACTTTTAAAGCAAATTATATTGCCTTAAAGATCTTTCCTGAGAAGGAAATGGAGAAACACGTTGGTGCAAGAACCCAGTCTTGTTTCATTCCGCTGCTGACTGGGAATGCCTCTGAGACCGCGCCAGTCTTGTTTCACTCCGCTGCTGATTGGGAATGCATCAGAGACCGCGCCAGTCTTGTTTCATTCCGAAGCTGACTGGAATGCCTCAGAGACCGCGCAATTGAAGGTGACTATGCTGTGCATGTCTTCGTGAACTTACTATGATTATCATTGCGAGCATGCTTGCAAGATACTGAACAGACCACTCCGGCTTATTAAGTCGAAGGCCTTGCTCAGACATATGAAAGCAACGTAAAGAGACCTATGCTGTTTATATACTTCTCCTGCAATGGGGGTCATAAGAATACCATGTCTATATTTGAACGACCACACCAGAAGCCACACTGGGTTTCTGGGTAGATGGGGTAAGCCATTCTGCCATCTCTTTAAGGTGACAAGGCTGAAAGTCTTTCCAACTAAGCCAAGAAGTGAAATTTCTCAGTAACTCTTACAATCACCACAATCATCTTTCATTTTGTACAATGTTACGATGTTGGCGTCTCTCATGTCCTGGAGAATGTGACCTACTTCTCAACACAGACAGAGGAGCTCATGTAAGGGATGAAGTAATATAGAATTTCCGTGATTGAGGACGTCGTGATGAATGCCGTCTATCCCCAGGGCCTTCCCGTCAGCAAGGTAATCAATTGCTTTTTGCGCTCCAGCAAAGTTGGCTCTTCATCTAGTTCTTCCATTATTAACAAGACGGTGATATTATCCAGTGCGGAGACTAAATTCTTTGGTGTGTATAGTTCAAGATAATGCCCAACCATGGGCGCCCGCAGAAAACTTTCTGGGGGGGGGGGCAAAAAAATCAATTAACTTTCCAGGAGGGGCAACAATTTTTTACAAAAGTTTTAATATAGTTTTAATTTACTGTAGCGTATTTGTATGGTGAACGAACGGACAGGACATCAGCTTAGTTACTTTCTCTTTATTTTCTCTTTACTTTAATACATTTTTTGTCTATTTTTGTTTAATTTTTTTTATCCAATCAATCCAGGGGGGGGGGCAAGTGCCCCACCTTGCCCCTACCTGCGGGCGCCCATGTGCCCAACCCAACTCTGAAGTTGGTCGTTTGTCTTCATGTTAACGTGACCTGTCCTTGACTTGAAGGGTGTGATTTTTGAAGTGTGTGGGCTAAATGTGCCCTATTGTTTCTCTCTTATATGCCCCTTGCACCCCTGTGGACGGAAGCCAGTTGTAGGCCTATTTGTGGCAAAGATCCAACCAGTAAGTGTTGGCACATTGGTGGGAAGTCTCTATATATTTGCAGTCCCGAGAGCTTGTAGTGTACGAGCGCCAATGATCACAAATTTTACTAATGGAACGCGCGTGAAAAGGGGGAGAACACAGTTAATGTAATAAATAATGACTAGCTTCCCCTTTACGGATTACATTTTTAAATAACCACTTTTTTTACGAAATAATAAACAAATACAAAATATTGCCACATTAAGGTGAAATGATTTGATATCTTTACTGGTTGATTACATGCCCCGCCCCTTTATAAACACATCCACATTTCGTTGAATTCTTTGAGATGTGAGTCTTGATTTAAACTAGATCTAAGATAGGGTAATAATAACTTAACTTTAAGTAAGCAACTTTTTATCATCGAGTCTTAATTTAATAATTGACTTATTAATTAACTTCTTAAAACTCGTCTTGGTAGTCTTGATTGACTTATAATTATAACTTATACATAACTATAACTATAAGTAAGTTATATAGTGAGTGACTCTAGTGTTGTCTAATCTTAAATTTAAATAAGTAAATAAGACTTAAACTTAAGAAATATCAGATTTACTTACTTAATTACTAGTATTACTTTGTATTTTTAAGACTTAAGACTTAAGACTTAAGTCTTAAGTATTACAGTTAGTAAAAATAATTAATATTACTATTTATTAATACATATATAATATAATAAATGAAAATGATTATAGTGATTATTACTTTATAAATACTAGTATTACTGAATTATATATTATTAATAATAAAATTAGTATTATTTGATATATAATTACTAAGAAAATTATTATAACAATAATACATTTTTTTAATTAAAATTAAAATCAGTGACTAAAAATCACTATTAACTACAGACAACTGTATTAATAATTTTTAATATTTTTAGAAATTACTGTAACTGTATGTTATGTAATAAACTTTTGTTTAGTGTCATAGAGTAGACTAATCATTCAATGCTTTATAATAACAGTAGCTTATAGTTATTTATTATATTATATTATATCAGGATCACGAGTATAGAAATATGCATGAAACAAAGTCAAAGAAGGAAGAGGAAGATGAAAAAAAATATTTGTTGCTAACTTCTGGTAATAATACATACATATACAATATATTGCAAATTATACATCTTAATATTTAAACAATTTTGATACAATGTTTTCAGAATTATATTTTAAATATGGTATATCATATTTAAATGATTTTGGAAGAATTTAACAACTAGATCTTAAGAATGTAAACATTCGTCTATTTTTATTTTGATTAAAGATAGTGCCAGATATGATTGGTACAATCAGCAATCAGATTCAAGCACTCTCTATGCAGATCAATCTGATCAGATCACCAGCTCTTCAAAATCTAAAAGTGCAAGTTCAAAGGATCGACCCAATGAAGATGTCTTAAATGGTGATGAAGAAAATACGACATTTACAATCCGTCATCTGCCACAAAGGAAAAAGCTAGTAGTAGCCCTTCTAGTCCTTTCCAACTTCTTCGATGGATGTGGGTTTTCTCTTCTTGCGCCATTTTTCCCACAAGAGGTAATAATTATTGAATAGTTCATAGAAATGGAATGCTAGATAGCTCTGAGCAGTAATTTGAGTTTGAAAGATTTTAACCGTATTAACTGAATCAGTAAAGAGTAGCAGAAATGTAAAAAATAAAATAATAATATCATAATTATTTTTGCTTTTTGAAACTATTTGACATATTTACATTTTAAAGACAGGCTTTTCTTACAAAGTTCATTTCCCCAGGCAGAAAAGAAAGGTGTTTCCAACACAGTGACGGGTCTAATCTTCAGCTCTTTTGAGTTTATGATCTTTGTTTCCTCTCCAATTTTAGGAAACTATGTAAGTCATTTGAAAGAATAAAGAGAAACCATAAACAAATAATTATTCTAAATTCTTTATTTAAAACTTTTGATACATTGAAGAATTTAATTTCATTGTAATCAAAATAAAGCATATTTATAGAGAAACACAAAAGAAATTTCAGTGTCAACAACACATAATGAGAGCAAAATAAATTATTTTGACACAATTTTAAGTATGGATAATAAGTCTTAAATATTGGATAGAATTTTGATGTTTTTTTGTTTCTGATTTTTATTTTTTAGGGAAGCCTTTAATTAGGTATGATGCCATTATATACACTGTTTGCCAATTATTTAGCTGCTTTGTTGCTATTTTTTCATGTTTAACAATTCTCTGAATCAACTGCTCAAAAGACTAAAATTTCTGACTTACAAGGCCAAAGTTTTGATCCAAAATGTTCTAACTATTTAACTTTCTAGCAGAAGCTGCTTTAAGCATGCTCCACAAGCAAAGGAAACCTAGCATTTTCCTTATCAAAGAAGTGATGAACATAGTCACAAAAATTAATTTAATTTAAACAAGGGAAACAAAATGATACAATGAGTTGCTAAATATTTAGTCTTCTTATTACCCTTAAAATGATGAGTTCTAATGAGTCTAAACAGAAATTTGTTGCCAAGTTAACACTTAGTTTCAATTAGGCTGATCTATGTGTAGCAAAATAAAAAAATATCTAAATGCTTGAACAAAAGTTTCTATTTTTGAATCCAATTTATGGTTTTAGGTGCCAATAATTTTATCCTTTAAAAATTTTTTAAAAATTTGCTCTTATGGTATTTTTTTAATTAAAAAAAAATTTAATTAATTCATCAATTTGCGCTTTTTATAGGATTTTTTTCATTAGAAAAATCAAAATTGATTAATGAAAGGATTACATTTCATTTATTGCTGAAATGTGGTAAACGTGAAGTTTAATTTAACCTTATAAAATTTAACATTGGATATTTGTATCTTTTATTTCAGGATTAGGATTTACATATTATTATATCAGAGAGGATTAACTTGATTCATCCATATTTAGAATTTTCTGTCCTACAATTAAACTATAATTTCTACCTAAACATAAAGGTCATATCATCAGTTTATTGTAATTTTACATATCTTAAGTTTTAAGAAACTTGATATAAATTTATGTTAAAATTTAAGATAGATCACATGCTGTTGCTACAATCATTTCAGCTGACACGGATAGGCCCCAAGTTCATGTTTGTTGTGGGATTGCTGGTAGGTGGATTCTGTGCCATTCTGTTTGGGTAAGTTGATAGAAAAACAGAGATCTGTTTTGGTAAGTTGATAGAAAACAGAGACCTTGACATAATTTACTTTTTATGTTTTTGTTCTGTTACCTCAATAAATATTAACCAAGTATAGCGATCATCAAACTGAATATTGATACAAAAGTCATTAAAGGGATCATATAAATGTTTTAAATTTCTCAGTGTAGCTCTAAATCATGCTATATAATGACATTTAAACAAAACTGTGTTTGTTTCAGGACTCTAGATAGATGCCCACCAGGGACTCCTTTCATTGTTGTATGTTTTGCCTGTCGCTGCATAGAAGCCCTAGGACTCTCTGCATTCATGACAGCAGGATTTGCCATTATCTCAAACGAGTTTCCTAAACATGTTGCCACAGTTTTTGTAAGTACAGCAATCACAAGGATGTGAATTGTCCTTGCAGTGTCAACAGAAAAAAAAAATGTAATATCCCAGTTCCCCTTATCATCAATACAAAAGCTATAGTGATAAAGAGAAACAGT
The DNA here is from genome assembly GCA_964033795.1 of Lymnaea stagnalis. Classification (NCBI taxonomy): domain Eukaryota; kingdom Metazoa; phylum Mollusca; class Gastropoda; family Lymnaeidae; genus Lymnaea; species Lymnaea stagnalis. The sequence goes on along the minus strand of CAXITT010000186.1, from coordinate 740,486 downwards.
TTGAATAATTTTGATGAAGCAATATTTGTTTTAATGATACAAAAAGTTTTGTGTTCATCTTTGTAGAATTTGTTTGTCTATTCCAAATGCCATCTTACTTGGAAAAATAAATAAGAGCAATTGCTGCACTTAATTTTGAATTATAAAAAATTTGGTAGACAAATTATAAAGCTGATTCACACATACCAGTGCCAGTAAAATACCAAAATGAAACTTTTCTACTTATTTCATTAAAAAAAAATTAAGGCGCTTTTGGAAACAGCTGGTAGCATTGGTCTAATGGCTGGACCTGCCTTGGGTGGTGCCTTATACGAGGTGAGATGGTTACTCATTTGATTACTGAGACAATTACAGTTTAAATGCTCAATGTATATAAAGATTTAAAAAATGATATGTTACAGCTGTAGCAACAACACAAGACAATAAAACGAACGTTTCGGCTAAATGCCTTCTGTGCTGAACACAACAATAAATAACACAAGGAAATCAGATGGAGCATATTTACAAGGTTAAAGGACATGTGTTTAGCATGACTTCATTCACTTTGATAAATTATCCATTTTCCAAGTCCTCTAACCAGGTGAAAATTTGATTAACTCCCATCAGCTTGGAGGGTTTGGTTTGCCCTTCTTTGTGATTGGAACTCTGATTCTGGCAACTGGAGCTTCCATACTTTTATTTCTACCTCAACCCCAGAGTAAGTGCCCATACATCAAATCTCTGTCCCATTCATCAATTCTTTTACTCATTTATCAAATCTTTTGCATATTCATCAAATCTCTTGCCCCTTTGTCAAATCTCTGCCTTGGGCTCTCACATTGTCATAGATATATTTATGAACATTTTGTCTCTAATTTTGTTCAGATAATTTATTTCTAGAAATATTCAGAAGCTTTGCTTGGATGTTAGTTTACTTATGCATTGCAACATGTTAGTTGGTTATTTATCTGTTTTCTTAGCCCCGGATGCTACATAGATAATAAATCATTACCATATTTCTATTACTTTTAATAAAATAAGAATTAGTTAGAAATATTTTTTCTGGACGTTAATACAGTGGACTAAAAAATGAACCAGAATTTAAGTCAACAGAATAAAATTAATAGGTGCATTAAATCAGGGGAGGCCAACCCAAAACACTTCGAGGGGCCACTTTGATCTTGAGTAAACTGTTCAAAACTAATAATAATAATAATAATAAAGTTTATTTCAAAAACACACTTCATCCCCAAAGGCTCGAAGCGCGGTACAAAGTAAAAAAAAAAAAAAAAATTATAATTTACCACATTTAAAACAGACGCAACACTACAAAAACTAATTACAAGCATACCAAGTCAAAGTCTTTCTACCCATTTCAAACCTAAGCAACACAGCCAATATGCATTAAATGGAAGATATGGTAGACAATCATCCCAGAAGGTGTTTTCGAAATAGATGTGTCTTTAAATCGGTTTTAAAGGACTCCAATGTCTGGTTGTTTCTGAGATCGACTGGAAGGAAACTAGCTAATGTTTGCACCTTCTTTTAAAATAAGCACCTACAAAATAAAATATACAATACAATATACAAATGTTTATCTATTCTTAATGCACATACTGAAATGCTAAAAAAGAAAACAGAATAAAGCTAAGCTGATGTTACATCAAATCTCTTACCCATAAGTTGATCATCAAATCTCTTACCCATAAGTGGATCATCAGATCACTTGCACATTCATCAAATCTCTTTCTCATCGATCAAATATCTGGTTCCCAGATAGACACGAGGAGAGAAAAGTCAGCATCTTCTCTTTATTAAAAAGTCCCATGATATGGTTCACTGGTCAGGCTATTGTGGTGGCTTCTTTAGGAATTCTGTTTTTAGACCCTACCTTATCCAAGCATTTACAACAGGTGAGTTCTAAATTTTTTACAGTATTTGCTCAATGCTGTAACTTCTGGGTTTTCTGACAAACTGTTTTTGCTTGTGATGAGTGGAGGTGATCTGGCCTAACCAAGTACACCACAAAAATGCTGTACTTTGAAGTAAAGGGAAAATTTAATTTAATTTTCAATTACAAAATGATCATTGTCTGTTTTAAGTTATTGGTTACTATTGATATGACTGTACTCTGTAGGCATCTTAATTGTATTGAGAAAAAGGACCACAGATGTGTGCTACAAATGTTTAGACAGACAGGAAGACTAACACTGTGTCAGCATCTGATACAGGGCCACATGAGAAAGGGCTACCTGATTTTGCTACAGTCTAAATGCCACGAAATGAAATCTTTAATGATCTCTAGTTATAGAGCAAACCAGAAATGAAAATGTTAATAGTAAACTTTTTTCCTTCCAGTTTGACTTATCCACTGCTGTCATCGGTCTGATATTTGTCATCTCTCCTGGCCTGTATGGCCTCACATCACCTATATGGGGTTATATCAGTGACTCCAAGGTATAGGGTACTGAATTGTTATACAATGTCATGCTCATATTGGTTTTCAAACATTATTTGTATCAAGCCAGTCACATTTTATCTAGGAGACTCTACAATTAACCAAGTTAATTTTTATGGCCACATATATTTATTTTTTAAAATTCATCATCATCATGTCCCTTAGTCCTCGGACCGTTGGGGTGCCACAGATGACATAAAAACTATCCTTCTCCTTTCCTCTTTGTTTTATGCCCTTTGCACACCATCGCCCAGTTTTAGTCCCATCCACTCTTTGATGTTATCTTCCCATCTTTTTCTCTGTCTTCCTCTTCTTCTCCCTTATCTCGTTGTGCCCTGCATGATTTCTTTTTTTTAAATTGCAAATTTTTTATTCTGACACTAAAAATTGTTTGGCTCCATATTCCAATTTAAGGTTTTTTTTTTTTATTTAACTTTAATTATTTTCATTTGTTTTAATAATTTTTTAAAAAAATCATTTTTTGTTTCCATATTCCTATTTTAGGTTTTTTTTTTTTTTTACTTAACTTTAATGATTTTCATATGATTTACAAAATTTTTAAAAAAATCATTGGAAATGTTTTTGTAACCTTTCCAAATCATAAATTATATATACATTTTAGTGGTTTGATTTATCTTTTTTTATCAACCCATACTATGATTTTTAAAACAATAATAAACTATCTTTTTAGAAGTAAATGCATGATGATGTCCTTAGTTTATCAAAGAACATATCTATTTATATCTCTTTTTAAAAATGAAATATACTTTCTCTATTAAATTTTCTAGAAATTACGTGGTTCCTTGATATTCCTAGGCAACCTGATGTGTGGAATAGCATTTCTATTTATAGGTCCTAGTCCTTATCTTCCTTTCCTTCCAGAGTGAGTCAAGTTGCACATTTAAGATGTTAAATTAATTTGTCCATTTCAGTAACTGTCATAGAGCACTTTTTTTTTATTCATCTTTCAAATTTAATGGATAAAACAATTGAAAAGAAATGTAAAAAAAAAAAAATTGTTTGAAAAATGACTCTGTGAAAAACTGTGAGCTGACTGGGGGTATACCTATGAGCTGGCTGGGGGTATACCTATGAGCTGGGAATGGGTGGGTATACCTTAACGGGTGGGTGTACCTTATAAATTATTAAGGCGCTATTTTTTAGTTGTTTTTTTAAGTTAAGTTTTGTATAGTATATTTTCTTGGAAGTGATGAGTAAATAATGTTTTTTTTTATTGAACCGTTTCTTTCTTTTTGTTGTCAGTGAGCTCTGGGTTATAATTGTTGGGCTTGTCATAATGGGAATCTTTATTTCTCTGGCCATGGTCCCTACCATGAACTGTTTACTGATAGGTGCCACGTGAGTAGATCTTGTTTGACGTTATTATATATAGACACTAATGAACTTTTGCTGTAAGCTGGCTTCTTAGCTGGGAAGCTGCATAATGAGAAATAAAATTAAAAAATTTTTTTGTTGGTCATTGATAATAATAATAATAATAAAGTTCATTTCAAAAACACGCTTCATCCCCAAAGGCTCGAAGCGCAGTACAAAGTCAACAAAAAATATCTATAATTCACCACATTTAAAACAAACGCAACACTACGAAAACTAATTACAAGCATACAATATCAAAGTCTTTCTAGCCATTTCAACCCGGAGCAACACAGCAACACATGGAAAAGAAGGTAGACAATCATCCCAGAAGGTATTTGCGAAATAGATATGTCTTTAGATCGGTTTTAAAGGACTCCAGTGTCTGGTTGCTTCTAAGATCGACAGGAAGGGCGTTCCAAATTGTTGGACCAGCAAATGCGAAAGTGCGCTTTCCGTAAGTCTCAAGGCAAACACGTGGTGTCGAGAGTTTGCCACTATCGGATGAGCGGAGCTCTCTACTGGGTACATAAGGCGTCAGCAGGTCTTTCAGATAGGACGGCGCCAGGTCATGTAAGCAGCGGTAGCACAAAGTTGCGATTTTGTACTCTATTCGAGCACGCACCGGCAGCCAATGCAACTCTCTCAGAAGGGTTTTTGCATGGTCAAACTTGCGTTTGCGGAGAACAATGCGAGCCGCATTATTCTGTGCTATTTGAACTTTATCCAGGAGCGTAGCTGGAAGACCCACCATAAGAGCATTGCAATAGTCCATGCGTGATAGCACAAATGCAGACATCAGCCTCTTTGTTGCATCAATTGTTAGGAAGGGCCTGATGTGACTAATCCTGCGCAGCTCCAGAAAAATCGCCTTGCATAGCATGTTAATATGACTTTCAAAAGTTAGTCTTCCATCTAGGTAGACACCCAGGTACCGCACTGTTTGAGCTAACTCAATACGCACACCTGAGAGAGTAATGGATGTAGTGTTATTTGCAGATTTTTGCTTCTGAGCGGTCGCGATGGGGAGCAGCTCAGTCTTATCATCATTTAATTTGAGCTTGTTTATGGTCATCCAGTGCTTAACCGACTCCATTGTCTTCTGTGTCATACTGAGCAGCTGAGGGAACTGAGAAGGGATCACGGATTGATGAAGTTGTGTATCGTCCGCGTACATGTGATACAACATGTCAAACTGCCTGATCTCTGCGCCCAGGGGCTGAATGTACATCGTGAAGAGCATCGGGCCTAGGACCGAGCCCTGGGGTACTCCGAATTCGATATTAGATTTCTTCGAAGTCAAGCCGTTTGAAATAACTGACTGCACCCGATTAGTCAGATACGATCGGAACCAACACAGGACGGTATCAGTGAGACCGAACGTTTGTTGCAGACGCTGAAGCAATATGCCGTGGTCGAGCGTATCGAAAGCTGCCGATAAATCGAGTAAAGACAAAATCGATACCTTGCCCTCATCACAAGACGACAGAAGGTCGTTTACGACGCGCAACAGGGCTGTCTCAGTAGAGTGATGCACCCTGTATGCTGACTGGAATGGTTCAAACAAGTTAAACTGAGTGAGGTGATCCTGGAGTTGGCGGAGAACGACTTTTTCTAAGATTTTAGAAATAAATGGTAGATTTGAGATGGGGCGATAATTTTCCATCACATTTGGATCAAGATTTGATTTCTTTAATAGTGGAGTAACGATTGCCTCTTTAAAAGATGATGGAACAATACCAGTAGTTAAGGACTGATTTATAATATAAGTGATGATGGGGACTATTTCATCCAGACATTCATACAAGAGCCCTGCTGGAAGAGGGTCAAGCGAACATGACTTTCTTGGGGTATCAGCGAGGATTTTCCTCACATTCGATTCACTGACCTCAACAAATTCAGCCATAGAAGAACCATAGATTCATTTACCTCCCTAGCAGGCATACCGTTTGTTAAACTTTTCCCCCTTCACTAAATTAGTGCTTATTTTTTATCTAAAATTTTATTTGCTTAAATGTAAAAAATTTACAGTGGAACTTCAGTTAATGAAATTAATTTTGTTCATTGACTTTTTTTCTTAGCCAAACTAATTTTTCCTTTGGAAATTAAAGTAATTTCAATTGATCTGTTCCAACCTTAAAAATTTGTAACTGTGACATTATTAAATATTGCTCTATAATGAAAAGTGTATATTTTTATCTGACCTCTCCATATTTTATAAAACTATGAATTTCACTTCTTTGATGAGATTTATCCCACCACCCTATTCTCACTTTAACATCTACAGCTTCATCACTGGAACTCTTTGTTTTTGCCAAAAAAATTACTGTGCGGCTGTATTAGCCTTTTCACAAAATATTGTCTCGCTAACATTACTGCTTAATACAGCCTGCTGATTTCATTGGTCCATTCTTACAACAGTTGTTCCACTTTCTTTAGTGCTTTGCACACACACTCACCCATCATCCACATCAGTCACTCCATCATCCACATCAGACACCCCATCATCCACATCAGTCACTCCATCATCCACATCAGTCACTCCATCATCCACATCAGTCACTCCATCATCCACATCAGACACTCCATCATCCACATCAGACACTCCATCATCCACATCAGACACTCCATCATCCACATCAGACACTCCATCATCCACACCAGTCACTCCATCATCCACACCAGTCACTCCATCATCCACACCAGTCACTCCATCATCCACATCAGACACTCCATCATCCACATCAGTCACTCCATCATCCACATCAGTCACTCCATCATCCACATCAGACACTCCATCATCCACACCAGTCACTCCATCATCCACACCAGTCACTCCATCATCCACACCAGTCACTCCATCATCCACATCAGTCACTTCATCATACACATCAGTCACTCCATCATCCACATCAGACACTCCATCATCCACATGAGTCACTCCATCATCCACATCAGTCACTCCATCATCCACATCAGTCACTCCATCATCCACATCAGTCACTCCATCATCCACATGAGTCACTCCATCATCCACATCAGACACTCCATAATCCACATCAGTCACTCCATCATCCACATCAGACACTTCATCATCCACATCAGACACCCCATCATCCACATCAGACACTCCATCATCCACATGAGTCACTCCATCATCCACATCAGACACTCCATCATCCACATCAGACACTCCATCATCCACATCAGACACTCCGTCATCCACATCAGACACTCCATCATCCACATCAGTCACTCCATCATCCACATCAGACACTCCATCATCCACATCAGTCACTCCGTCATCCACATCAGTCACTCCATCATCCACATCAGTCACTCCATCATCCACACCGGTCGTCTCTATTGCCTCTTTGTTCTTTATAATAGAACAAATCGTCAAATTAACCATATTGCATTTGCTGGCAATGTTGCAAACAAGAAGGCCATTATCATGTTATCATGTAATTTAATTCTTTACTTCTACACTAACACAGTTCTTAACTAATAACACTTTTCTCTTTATGTGCCATAATGAGGGCTAAAATAAAACTTTTCTCTTTAGGTGGCATAATGGGGGCTAAAATAACACTTTTCTCTTTAGGCGCCATAATGAGGGCTAAAATAACACTTTTCTCTTTAGGTACCATAATGAGGGCTAAAATAACACTTTTCTCTTTAGGCTCCATAATGAGGGGCTTAAATAACGCAAAAAATTACAAAAGTAGTGTTTTCTCAGCATTCGAACAAGCGATATGAATGCACCAAAGCACCACTCAGCCATTGGGATTGCATGAAGCATGCGTATGTTTGTAACCTGAATTATTGTTCATTAACAGAGATAAAATATTTTAACCAAACTTGTTCATTGACTTAATTTTTGGTTAACCAGGGTGTTCATTATACGAGGCTCCACTGTGTTTTAATTTTTTTATATTCATTTCTTTATTCCTACCAGTGAGCTGGGTTTGAAGACAACTTAGATACTTATGGAGTCATTGCTGGCTTGTTTAATTCAATATTTTGTTTGGGGTGAGTTCAAAATAGCATTGCATTATTAATGGTTTTGTTTATTTACAGATTTATGTTAAGAATTAGCTCGGCCAATCAGAATGCATTATTACAAGTCAAACATGATTGATGGCCAGATAAAGTATTTCAAGTTGCATGCTGTTAATAATAATCTTCATAATCATCATTTCAATAAGATCTTGATAATCCAGATTAATTTTTTTAACTTCATACTTATGCTATGAAATGCTTGTCTTTCTGTCCTGTAGGGGCAAGAAATGAATGTCTGACAAAGTATTTAACTGAAAGTGGCGAGCTATAAATATACATTCATTTATCTCCTCTTTAAATGTCTTATTGAGACATGTTGTGTGATTTCAATGATGAATAAGTTAACGGCCACCATGATCCCATCCCATCAACCATCCATCAAGTGCTAACCACCACCATGATCCCATCCACCATCCATCAAGTGCTAACCACACCATGATCATATCCACCATCCATCAAGTGCTAACCACCACCATGATCTCATCCACCAGCCATCAAGTGCTAACCACCACCATGACCCCATCTACCAGCTATCAAGTGCTAACCACCACCATGATCCCATCCACCATCCATCAAGTGCTAACCACTACCATGACCCCATCCACCAGTGCTATTTCACTATTCTATAAACTGGCTATCAGGAGGAAATTAACAGCATTCATGTTTGTTGATATACCCAGTATAGACAAGAAATAAATGAACTGCCATTAACTGTTCAATCATCTTGTGTAAACATTTACATATCAGCTCTATAGAGGCCAGACATTTGTTTTTTCTGCAGCTGTTGAGAAGGGACCCAACCCCTATACAACCTGCCATCACTTAGGCAATATCTATTTTCTACTTCCAGACTACGGACATCTAACTCAAACTTTTATCTTAGTAAAAAACCAGAAACATCATGTTTGTTGTTGAATACATTGTGCGTTCATAATGTTGTAGTTGTTCTTTGATATATTATTTTCAAATTATTTTGTCCTTTGCATTTACAAAACTCTTTTCATCTTTCCAGGTCGTTCACCGGGCCCATGTTGGGGGGTATTTTAATAGAAGAGCTTGGATTCAGGTACGGAGCCACTGTTATCAGTGGAATCTACTTTTTTGTGGTAAGTCTGTGGGCCAAATCTAGACAAGACTTTAGGACTAAGTGATTCCAATTTCTGTGCATGTCAATGACAATAGCTATCTCTGAATTAATAATAAAAATTACCCATACCTCTCTCTCATCAATTAATTTCAAGAAAGGAAAAACAGCTCTTTCATCACAAAATAATTTACCACATAAAAGATACAGTTTGATATGTTCTATTTTGTGTGTATCATACAAAAAATCTGTGCTCTCCACACTGCATACCAATGGCATTAATGCTGTGTTCTACTTGGTGTGCACTACTGTATTCTTCTTGGTGTGCATCACTGTGCTCTCCTGGTTATGCAGCTCTGTGCTATACTAGGTGCACATCATGCACAATAACAGCTGCCTGAATGAAATCAAAGTTTACAAAATATATTTTTTTTATAGTATATGTCAAGTTGAATGATTTTTTCAAGAAATTTTTATTTTCCTTTTTATATCCAGATGGTTAGCTGTGGGTCCTACTTTTTACATCGCTTTTTGAGTGAAAGGTCAACACCAGCAATTCTCAGTGTTCATTATGAGAGCATCAAATCATCAGATGAAGGGGCCAGAGACTTTACAGCAGACACACCAGTGGTTTGACAAGTGTATGTGTCACTATTTTCAATGTTTAAGTTATCCTGAGGTATTTATTTGTCATAAAATTTGTTTGTAAATTTCATATTGAATGTTATACAAACTTTTTTTGTTGTCATTAATTGAGCTCAATTTTTAAACTTTGTGAAATTCAGCTTCCCTATTTAAAATGTAAGGATCAGTAGGCTTATTGATTTTGAGAGGCCTTTCTGCTTAAGTGTGTCATTAATTGGTATATTGTGAGGGGCTTACATTTATCCATTATAAGGTTAACAATTTTTAAAATCCTTTATCTTCGCTTTTGTTTGTGGCTGGCTGACTGACTGGCTGGGTGGCAAATTCTTCAGACAGCTAATTGGCCCACTTCCCATCAGACTATCGAACTAAAATTTGGCACAAAGACTCATTGCCAATGACAACACATTTGTCATGACCAGATTGCGTGATTTTGTTCTTTGTCTGTTTGGATGAGGTTGCGTGAACGAGAGTGATTTTTTCCTTTTGATTTACCCATTGAGTCCCACAAATGGTCTCAGCCACATATGACCATTGCGGTGTGTCTTTAAAAACCACGTGAGGAAAAGAGTGTGTGAAAAGATAGTTGTTTTGAGATAGTGACATTGTTGTGGATGGAAGAGGATTTTAAAAAAATTTTTCCCTAGGAGTTGTGTAACTATATTTTGTAATAGCATGTGTAAAATTTCTGGACAGGTCTATTTTATTCTGAACACCAATGATTATTTCTTATGCATTTTATCACTGTCACGCATATGAAGCCAATAAGTAATAAGAAACCTGAATAGTTTCACAGTTTGTTTTGTTACTTGAAACATTCAACACATCAGCTCTGTAGGGGCTAGGGGGTCATTCAATACATCAGCTCTGTAGGGGCTAGAGGGTCATTCAACACATCAGCTCTGTAGGGCCTAGGGGGTCATTCAACACATCAGCTCTGTAGGGGCTAGGGGGTCATTCAACACATCAGCTCTGTAGGGGCTAGGGGGTCATTCAACACATCAGCTCTGTAGGGGCTAGGGGGTCATTCAACACATCAGCTCTGTAGGGACTACCGGTACAAAGAAAGGTGTTCTGTCACTTATTAATTGTTCTGTGGCTATAATGCAGGGGACCGACCTCTAGGTGATGTACTTTTCTTCACAACAATCTTCAAATTTTCAGCCCCACTCTCCAACTTCCAAAAAATCAGGTAAAAGCAGATGGGTCATTAGTATATTAGCATTGTTCACTGGGGTGAAAAAAATGTGCGGTTGCAAGCCTTGAGGGGGGGGGAGAGGGGGAGGGACTAATTGGGATTTTTATGAAGTGCATTACTGGTATGCATGTTTTATAAAATTATCAAACTAACCCCTACATTTCTCGATATTACATTTTATATAGTATTTATACGAAACAATATGGGATCTAAAAGTTTATTCAAAATTATTTGTTAGGCCTAATAATTTACTTTTATTAATTAAAGAAAACAAATTTTTTGTAAATAAAATAAAATAAATATTAATTACGGTATCTATTTTCCAAATCATTAACTCAACTTTTTGGGAACAATTGCCTCTCACAAATTATTGGGACAGGATTCAAACAAAATTTTTTATTATTTGGTAGGTAGAACACCACACAAACTGCCAGTTAACTTGAACAAACATTTTAACAACTTTTCAAATTATTTTCTATAAACACATTTTAAAAATATATCCTTTCTTTGTTTTTTTTTTCAACAGTTATTTCAAGAAGGAAATGGAATGCTACATGTTAGCAGATATCTGTATCTGAAGTGAGCACTTGGCTTGGTCAGCAGATAGATATATATATATGAAGTGGGTTCTTTGCTTGGTAATGGGCAAGAATGGGCATTGTTAGGTCAGTTTTGATTATACCAAATTTGTAAAACTTGTACAGATTTTTATTAAAACAATATATTTAAATAAAACCAATTTATACATATTTTTTTTGTTGTATTCATACATTTTTATTTTTATCTTCAAATGTAATTTAAGAAATTATTTTCTATTTCTAGCTTCAACTATAGATGACATGATTAAAACCATGGGCAGCTACAATAACGGATGACCCATCAACAACCACTGTTTTAGATCCAATTGATGCCCCATCAACACCCAATGGATAACTGACTCCTCATCATCTGATGTTAGCTTCAATTTTTAATTCTAAGTCTATACAGTTTTTAAGGACTATGTACATTTTACTTTTTAAATTTTATTTTCATAAAAAAAACTAAAAAACATTATTGAAAATCTAAACATTGATTCCTGCATGATAAAAAGCGTAACTATTTTAATATATATTTATTATAACCATGTCATGGCTGTATCTTAATGTCTGGCTTTATCCCTATATTCTAGGTTTGAGAACATCTGAAAAAATTCCAACACAATGCTGTATTGTTGGAATATATCAGATCTCATCATGCTTCTTTTTCTTTTATGAGTGTAAATCTCAAGCAAACAGCCTGATAATATTTATTATTATACAATTTATTCGATTACCCAAATTTCTTATTTTACTTAACTGGTTCAGTAACTCCTGATTTGGCAGCCATTTTTATATATTAAAAGCATTTGTGAAAAATCAAATCTCTTTTTTATAAATAATGTGTATAAAGAGTCAAGATATTGTTCCAGTTAATTTTAAGATATGAAGAGTTACAAAATAATATAAAATAATAAATTGTTTATGGTGTAAATATACATAAACTAAAACTTACATATTCACTTTTTACAATACCCTATTTTCATAAAATTTCTTTCTTTCAACGTAAGTGATTTTCTATTTTAATAAATACTTTTCTTACATTAGGATAATTCAAACAAGTTGACAATAAACATTTTAAAACTTAAAACAGTTATTTATAATTTACCTAAATTTAACAAATGCATATTGGTAGCTAATGCTGGTTTTGATTTATAAATGAGAGGTTTTAATTTTATTTGATCAGTTGTTATTGGGATTTAGAACAATTTGCATTCACAAGTGAAAGATTTTTCCAAAGTTTCCCTTGAGTGATTGACATAGATGATATAATAAAATATTTAGATTACTAATCAATTTGTTTTGGTTTGTTTTTATTTACACTGTTGTCAATGCTTCTGGTATTTTGGATGTTTTAACAATTACAACTTTGCCGATCTTATGGAAAATAAGGCTTGGACTTTTTCATTCATTTCATTAACTGTTTTACTCTTTACTAATTTTTTAAATTTTATTTTTTATAAATATATATATAAATATATTTAATTTTATATAGATAGATACTAAAATCCTTCCCACCCCAACCCCAGAAAAAAATACTGTAAAGTGGTTCTCTATCAATATCTTACAAAGGTTAAAGTCAGTGGTAATAAATTTTTATTATTAGACCTAATCCACTTGATAAAAATCAGTTTTTGGTGACCCTGTGCCTTAATTCATAAATTTAGCGTTTTCAAATGCAGTAAGGAATGTGTGAATCTCAGTCCTGCTGCTAAGTTCAGCTGTGACAATTAACATCAGGAATAAGGAAATAAACCTTGAAAAACAATATAAACTCACTATTCAATTTAGGAATATTACTAATTACAATTAAGCAACTAATATTAGCTATCACTGAGTAAATGAGAAACATATCAAACCACTTAAATTAATGGTTCTAAAGTTTTAATAAATTCCTTACATTATTCTTATTATATAAGGAGAAGATTTAAATTAAATAGATTCTGATTTCAATTTTTTATAAACTTTCTACTATCAATTTATTAAATACAAATTATCAGGTAGTAGACTTCTATAACCATTCATTAAAAAAAGTTATTTAATCATACTATTATGGTCAGCTGTCATATTCTTAATGACCTCAAATTATCATGGCATGTGAGATAAGTTATCTGTTCTTATTTCTGTTTTAAAATAATTTTTAAAAATTCTATGCAGTGAAGGATGAAAATTGCTATTTTAAAAAAATAATTTGCAATTTTACAGAATTTTATAATTAGGGCCTAAGTTGCCATGAATTAGGCATAATTAGGGTTCAGGTTAGGTTTAGGGATACATTTATCTCTGTTATTTGAAACCCTTGGTTAGGTTTGTTGAAACATTATATTTTAATTCAATATTTAACATTTCTGGTGATTAGATATATATCTAAGAAGAGTCGTTTAAGTTTTAAAAGTACTTGAGGGAATTATATCACCCATTCAGTTCTCACTTTGACATGTCATGTCATGTACAAAAATTAAAAAAAAATAATTTTTTATTAAGAATTGTATCACGATTGATACATGTAATCAAAGTTTGAGAAACACTGCATTTGCATGGCTATAATTTAATAAATATATCTTATACTTATATTCAAACAGAGATTTAAAAAAAAAAAGCAAATTAGAAAAAAAAAAAAAAAAAAAAAAAAAAATTAAAAAAAAAAAACAAATTAAAAAAAAAAAAAAAAAAAAAAGAAGCAACGTCTCCGTCATTTTAAATTCTTAACTTAGAGTGCGATTTTCTTTTAAAAATGCTCTCAAATTCCTTTTCACCGGATTCGCCTTTTTGTTGTGATACGAATTAAATTTCGACACGAAGTTCGAAGACAATTCACTGTATTCAGTATGGTTGAATTTCAAGTTCTACGATGTTCTAAATGCAAAACATTTCAAGTGATGCAAGTTACAAAATCTCCTAAATGGAAATGTAAATTATGTGCAGAAAAGCAGTCATTAATTAAGGTTGTAGTAGACTAATTTTATAAAATTAATCTCTATCGGCGTCGCATATTTACACAAAAGTAAAAGATCAATAATCATCCTTGCATTCCTATTTATTATTTACTACTTACTATTTTGGCTATGCCTATGCGTAGACATAGCCTCGCAAATCACAGTCACAGTACTTCAGTAACTCGGTAACCTTTTATTACCAATAAACTAATAATTAATAGGTCTATAGCCTATTTACTTTTGGCTTTGGTCTTTTGCTAACTAGGCCCTGAATATATGCTATACTATGGACTATAGAGAAGAATATATATTATATTATATTATTATTATATATATAATATATTTATATTTAAATATATATGTATATAATATATATATATATTATTATTATTAGTGGTTATATTATTATTATTAGTGGTTTTATATAGTGCGGTACCCCAGCTGGGCTCACCACGCTGTACATACAATATAACAAAAATAATCATGAACTTAAAAATTAACATACATTATCATTAATTAAATAAAACAAAACAAATGTATATTCACTCAACACATTTAAGAACTATTTGCATGTCAAGCCATTGACCCAGCAGCATTGTTTATCGATCAGAGTGGGGGAATCAGGATAGGAAAGTATAAACTTTATAAAGAAATGTGTTTGAGTGCAGTTTTGAAGGCTGTGCTGGTGGGTATATAGTATATTGCGAATGTGTAGTGGAAGAGAATTCCATTGTTTGGGGGCACAGAAAGAGAACGATCCTTCATCGTATGTTTTTGTTTGAGTCTTGTCTTAACTCTCAGCAGACATATTCTTTATTGATTTTATTCATTCGGTCATTACCGATTTCTGTTTTTTTTTGTTTACGTGAGGTAACATAATCATAGCACAGACCCAGTGAGTCTAATTTAAACAAATAGGCATTCCATTCTTTTCGAGATGCAACTTAAGGATTATTTGAAAATCTACCATCATTTATTTCAGCACTGATCTGAATAAATTTGTTACATTGAAATATATGTATTTTATTTTATATAATTGTTATAGAGCTATGGTCGCGGAACCGGTGCAGACTGCAGGCGACATGTTCAGAAGCTCAACACACTTCAAGGACAGATAGATGAGACTATAGAAGAAAACTGCCTAGTGTCGCCACGTTCATTCTCTAATAATGTCCGGTCTATTGATAGCCATGAAAAAAATGATACTGATTTTAAGTGTCTCAAACTCAAAGAGGTAAGAATTACAGTGCAAATGGATCTTATTAAACTGTAAAGTTTTTAACATGCTTTTTGAAATGTTTTTAGATAAAATGAAAATTTGATGTAGCAAAGCCTACAGTATTAGAAGGAGTGCCTTCATGCACAGCTGTTTAATGGTATCAAGTTCTTTTAATATTCTAAATTTGTTTCTCTGAAAAGAGTCGCTGGTCTCATTTTATGGAAGGTGCACAGGATGAGGCTGAGCCTGTCGGGGACAGTATGCACTGCCAACATCTTGCTCTATCTACTTATGATGTTTCTGATTTCCACAAAAGAAACAAGAGAAGAAGATTGCATAAGAGAGATGGGTATGACATGTTAATTGTTAAATGCTTTAACTTTTTTTTTCATAAAAAAACAACAACCCAGGATCATATGTACAGTTGCTTTAACCAATAGGGTCTTATACTTTATGAGATAGTGTTTTGACCTTTCCAAAATGTCTGATTTTGTGTCAGTAGAAGTAAGGGATGTTTTGTTCAGCCATTAAAATCAGTGGCATGTTGGGACTTTTAAATTAAAGTCTCTTACTATTTAAAACATGTCTTTATATTTAATATGAAATATTACCTGATCAAATTTCTCTTTTGTTAAATCCTTTACGTTAACTTTGCTTTTGTTTGTGGACAGCTGGTTGGCAAAATCTTCAAACGGCTAATTGACCCACTTTCTATCAAATGATCAATCTGAAAGTTAGAACGTAGACTCATTGCCAATGACAAAACATTCTTTCAAAATTTTCAACCCCAACCCTCAAAATCAATATTTCCTGTTTGTCAAGGGGAACATGAATGAAATATGATCTCGAAAAATATAATTCCCTATACCTGCTCTAAATGAGATTCTTAAAAAAAATTTATATTGCTTTTGGTGCGTAATATTTTATTTTGTTTTTCTAAGATAATTGTTGAAGCAAATCTGCGGTGTAAAAGCGGATGGGTCATTAGAATATCAATATAGTTCAGGGGCGTGAAAAAATGCACGGTAGCGAGGCTTTGGGTTGGGGGGAGCACTATTTGGGATTCATCTAAAGTGGGTTACTTCAATTGTCGAATTCTCAGCCCCACCCACCATTGCTAGATATTTTATTTTATAAAGGATTTTTAAGAAAAACTTTCTTTCCTGGAGTTGTTTTCTTTTCTTTCTGCTGCCTATTTACAATACTTTTTTGTTTTCACAGTTCATCTGAAATGTCCGCCAATAAATTTCAGGAGATTAGTGATGAGTACATCGGGATTGACGGCTTGAAGACTGGCAACTCAGTGCAGTGGAAACACCATCTGTACCCCAATTCTTCCATCAGCCAAACTCACCGTGCAGGTGCTAGGGATCCCGGACCGCAATGCGCCAGGTCTGCTGTTGAATCAAACACATTTGTCAAGTCTCATGGGTTACCTCCACCACTCTCAAACATTGGCAGGTCAAATGGCTTCAATGCTACAAGGCTGCTGACTCTTCAAGGTTCATCACTGAAGGGTCAAGTTGACCTCGTGGACCATGACCCTAACCTTGATGACAGTCACCCTCCTGACACTAATTCAGTTATGGTCATTTCAAATCAACTGAAAGTTCAAGGTGACAATCAGGCAACATGTAAAAGTAAAACTATTTCTAAGCAAAAGAAAGAGAGAAACTCGACACAGAAGGTATCATTGAAATGGGCAGCTTACGTAGAAAGTGATCCCAGTGAAGAAGATGATGATGATGATGAAGATTTTGGGAAAGCATACAAAGGAGGTTTCTATTCCATTGTTGCCACCAGCAGATCTGATCTGAATAATGCAGTAGTGACGACATTGCCTGCAGGAGAAATGGATCCTGCTAGCACTGGAACAGGGCAGGGCCATGTTAACCAATCTGCAGGAGAATCTATGCAACATTTCATACATGAACCTGTGCAAAATTTGACTGCCCCAACTTCAAGTTTCACACATCAAGAAGGGGTTTGTAAAAGTGAAAGTGTCAATTTTGATCTGGGGTATGATGAATGTGATGGCCTTGACCTTTGAAATGTGCTTTTTAATTTTTTTGAGGGGGTTATGTCTCACATCTTTTTGAGATTTTCTGTGAATTATTTTTTATCAGTATTGACAAGAGTGGGGTGAAAAATACAGATATATTGTGCTTGTTATGTTACTACTGCCCATTAGCTTGTGCCATTTTTTTTCACTCCAACAGTCAAAGACCAACTAAACATTATGGCTTAAAGTATTGCATGGGCATTTTTACATTGGATAAAGAAAATGCTACTTTCTTTAAGAAAGCTACTACTAGCAAAAGAAGAAGGTGAAGCTAAGGGAAAATCCAATGGAGAGAGAAGAGACTGGATGTTCAATAGCAACAAACAAGTACTGCAATAACACAAGCCAATTTAACTGAATAGCTGTACATGAAGAAGACATCAATGACCATCAATCTAAAAATGTACATTGTTTAATCAGGGAAATGATCGATGCTGACTTAGAATAATGTTCTGCTGTTTCTCATTTGAGAGTTCAAAGTTTGCTCTCAAACACAATGCTCGCAACTATTCCCAGCAAATAATACTTAGATGCAAACACTAGTCCTGATACTGATACATTCCAAAAAGTGTAAAGAAATATTTAGAAACTGGTTACTGATGCCAACTATATATTTTTAACAAATGATATTTAGAAAAGTTCTACAACCAATTCTTCATTTTCATCTTAACACTTGGTTGACAAATGTGTGGGCCTCATGACTGAGCTTTGTGATGCGCAAGCAATGACCGTGGAATAAAAAAACATATCCTATATCTCGTTCTGAAGTGTCTTTAAAACTGTCCCATTGGGGCAAAAAAAAAGTGAATTTCTCATATGTAGATACACCAATGGTAACAACTATAACATATGTTATTATTAGCCATACTCACTTATAATTTCAACACTGCCTTATAGAGCTTTATTGAGATATCAAGTGTGTTAATTTATCCAAGCCTTCAAACATAAATTAACTTTTACATGAGTTCATAAAACAAGTTCCCTTAATGAATTTTGTATTAAATGATGCAAAGTAACTGGGCTTATTAATTCTGGCGTGTTCTCGATAACATATAAAGTGATTATTAAGGATGAGTACTACATATAGAGTGCTTATTAAGGATGAGCTCTAAACTTGTACAAGTTTGACAGTGGCTTTTTGAATATACTCTCCACGAATCTCATCTAATGATGTTTTGATGGATCGGGACCCACGGAGTACCCCAGTATCAAATCCACTAGGACCCCCTCAGCCATCAACCATCTAACAACGGACATAATATTTTCCCCCTCCAGGATTCTGACACCTCAGCCACCAGGCAACGCCGGCCCTTAGGGTGTGCGACCTGTGCCCTCACACAGGGCGCCATGGCCATAAGGGCGCCCAGTAAATTCCCTTAGTTTATTATAGTGAAGTGTGAAACTCAGGTCAGGGGGGACAGTTGCCCGGGGCACTGTGTGCTTAGGGCGCCATCAAAGATCTTCCAAAATAGGAAAAAAGCATTTTTGCTGATCTAAAGGTTAGAAAAAAAATGTCAACACTAGGCTAACTGTTCATACTGTCCAAATACAAGTTAATAAAAACAATATCATTGTTCATTGTTAAAAAGAAAACAACATATGTACCTAATAAACTCATTACCCAATAACTCGTTTTTCCTTTAATGATTATGCTTAAAAGGGGTGCCAAAGCTAAGCTTGCACAGGGCACCAGCAACAGCCGGGCCGGCCCTGCACCAGGACAGAAATGGACAATGGAACATTTTTTTCTACCATGCATAAAACACATTTAATTATCATATGATGAGCTTTATCATGAACTTTTTAATTTTGTCATTGGTTCATATTGTCAATGTTTCAACAATTTGCCTGTTGCTGTTAATTGTTCATGCATTTTCATCATAAATAAAATAATGTTTTTTATTTTAACTTTTGTCTTTTCAAGTCTGTACCTCAGAAATGGTGAGGTAATGAGGACAGGGATGGTGAGGTATTGAGGAAAAGGATGGCGAGATATTGAGGAAAAGGAAGGTGAGGTATTGAGGATAGAGATGGTGAGGTATTGAGGACAGGGATGGTGAGGTGTAACAAAGTCTCAATTCTTTTTATAACTATTAATCACTGTAAATCAGACAAACTGAAATTTCCAATTTTATTTATTTATCAACCTTCCTAGTGCCTCGACCCTTTAATACAGTTCCTCATGTTGTGGTAACCCTCAAACATAAAATTATTTTAGTTGCTACGTCATAAATATGTGTTTTCCGATCGTCTTAGGCGACCCCTTTGTAAGCGTCGTTGGACCACCAAAGGGGTCGCCACCCACAGGTGAGATTTAGACTGTCATTCTGTACTTTGTCAGGAGCCAATTTTGGCCAAGGTGGCGTTTCTCAAGGTGGAAAATTTAATTTAACGTGATGTTGATTTGTTATAATAATATAAGAACTGTAACGAAATTACATCATAGGAAGAAGAGTGAAAAGTGATATGTAGAAAATAACAAACTATAGAAAACTGACCCATTTACACAAAAAACAAATATAGGCTCTAAAGCATGTGTGAGTTGACACTTTATGAGACAGAAAAAAATTTGATTGCACCAGTTTCAAGTGTCATCCACCAAGAAAGGGATTATATAGGCTGAGGTGTCTTTTTCAGATTTGGAGAGTGACTTCCATACTGAAAGCCCTTGATTTTGAAATGGAATATAATGTTTTTCTTTTAACGTCTCTCTTAAGTGTAGATTTTATATGAATTTCTTGCGTCGGAGAATAAAAAGTGAGGGGCTTTGGGGGGGGTGGGGGGGGGGGGGGGGGGGGGGGGGGGGGGGGGGGGGGGGGGGGGGGGGGGGGGGGGGGTAGGGTGTCGATGAGAAATTTCCACTGAGACCGGCCTCAGTATTCATACTTGTGGGGGAATTTGTGGAGTGAAAAACCACTGTCATAACTCGTGGATACATTGTTACACTCTGCTTTAGCCGTACACAAACTCTGCTTTAGCCGTACACAAACTCTGCTTCAGCCGTACACAAACTCTGGTTCAGAAGTACATAAACTGCTTTAGACGTACACAAACTCTGCTTTAGACGTACACAAACTCTGCTTTAGTAGTACACAAGCTCTGCTTTAGCCATACAAAAACCATGTAGATTTGGCGGGCACCCCACTTTATTATCACAGAGTCACATCCCGTGGCTAAGTGTTAGTGCCAACTTCCCACCGGGACGAGACAAGCTATTGGTCCCCTCACTTCCACGAAAAAAAAAACCATCTGCATGTGGCCGAAAATGCTGCCCCTCCAAAAATTTGAGGAAAAGAGGAATGTCCGAGGCGCGGACCGCCCCCCCACTACCTCCCCCCCCCCTCTTTACTATTGGTTACGCTACACATTAAAAGAAACACATAGATGAAAAACAAAAACTCAATAGCTTTACAAAATACAAGGTATGCTATATTTTGGCACGTCAACAACCCAATAGCTTTACAAAATACATGGTATGCAATATTTTGGAGGGCTATCATCTTCAACAGTTCGCCATTTCAACGTACACAAGCCGGCCGCAGTTACGTGAGTTAGGGGCTCATACTGGCAATGGGATACAACGTAGTATGTTAAAGGCAATCGCGCTTTTTTGTTCCTTATTTCGGTCAAAACGTTAAATGATTTTTAACATGCAAATCTGTAATAATTGACTAGTCCATCTACTCGACTATTTTAATTGATACTTGACTATATCACCTACTTGACTATTTCATCTGACACTTGACAATTCCATCTTACAGTCTTACACTTGACTGTTCCATCTGATACTTGACTATTCCATCTTACACTTGACTGTTCCATCTGATACTTGACTATTCCATCTTACACTTGACTGTTCCATCTGATACTTGACTATTCCATCGGATAATTGACTATTCCATCTGATACTTGACTGTTCCACCTGGTACTTGACTGTTCCACCTGATACTTGACTGTTCCATCTGATACTTGACTATTCCATCTGATACTTGACCATTCCATCTGATACATAACTATTAACATCTGATACTTGACTATTTCATCTGATACTTGACTATTGTATCTGATACTTCACTATTTCATCTGATACTTGACTATTCCACCTGATACTTGACTATTCCATCTGATACTTGACTGTTCCACCTGATACTTAACTGTTCCACCTGAAACTTGACTATTCCATCTGATACTTGACTATTCCATCTGATACTTGACTATTCCATCTGATACTTGAATATTCCAACTGATACTTGACTGTTCCACCAGATACTTGACTATTCCACCTGATACTTGACTATTCCATCTGATACTTGACTGTTCCATCTGTTTTTGACTATTCCACCTGATACTTGACTATTTCATCTGGCACTTGACTGTTCCATCTGATACTTGACTATTCCACCTGATACTTGACTATTCCATCTGATACTTGACTGTTCTACCTGATACTTCACTGTTCCACCTGATACTTGACTGTTCCACCTGATACTTGACTATTCCATCTGATACTTGACGGTTCCACCTGATACTTGACTGTTCCACCTGATACTTGAGTATTCCACCTGATACTTGACTGTTCCATCTGATACTTGAATGTTCCACCTGATACTTGACTGTTCCACCTGACACTTGACTGTTCCACCTGATACTTGACTATTCCATCTGATACTTGACTATTCCATCTGACACTTGAATATTCCATCTGATACTTGACTGTTCCACCTGATACTTGACTGTTCCACCTGATACTTGAGTATTCCACCTGATACTTGACTATTCCATCTGATACTTGACTGTTCCACCTGATACTTGACTGTTCCACCTGACACTTGACTGTTCCACCTGATACTTGACTATTCCATCTGATACTTGACTATTCCATCTGATACTTGAATATTCCATCTGATACTTGACTGTTCCACCTGATACTTGACTGTTCCACCTGATACTTGAGTATTCCACCTGATACTTGACTATTCCATCTGATACTTGACTGTTCCACCTGATACTTGACTGTTCCACCTGATACTTGACTGTTCCATCTGATACTTGACTATTTCATCTGATACTTGACTACTCCATCTGATACTTGACTATTTTAATTGATACTTGACTATTCCATCTGATACTTGACTGTTCCACCTGATACTTGACTATTCCACCTGATACTTGACTATTCGATCGGATAATTGCCTATTCCATCTGATACTTGACTATTCCATCTGATACTTCACTATTAACATCTGATACTTGACTATTCCATCTGATACTTGACTATTGTATCTGATACTTGACTATTTCATCTGATACTTTACTATTTCATCTGACACTTGACTATTCTATCTGATACTTGACTATTCCATCTGATACTTGACTATTTCATCTGATACTTGACTATTCCATCTGATACTTGACTGTTCCACCTGATACTTGACTGTTCCACCTGATACTTGACTATTCCTCATCATACACATACTCGGACATGTTTTGTCAGGGGATTCATCATCATACACATACTCGGACATGTTTTGTCAAGGGATTCATCATCATACACATACTCGGACATGTTTTCTCAGGGGATTCATCATCATACACATACTCGGACATGTTTTGTCAGGGGATTCATCATCATACACATACTCGGACATGTTTTGTCAAGGGATTCATCATCATACACATACTCGGACATGTTTTCTCAGGGGATTCATCATCATACACATACTCGGACATGTTTTATCAGGGGATTCATCATCATACACATACTCGGGTGCAAACTGAAATATTCTTACATATATATTGTAACTGGATGAACTCATTGTAAATTATTAATGCAGGAAACGTTCCTACACATATTTGGATAATACGATGTCGCTATTTGGGATTATTGCACTGGTCTTTAACAAACCAGGTCCACATGTTGTCGCCAGGGTACCACTGGATGCCAGTGTCTTCGCTCATCTTATCGCACAGCTGGCACGGCCATTTTCTCTGCCTCACATGCGTGTACTTGTTCTTCTCTCTTAGCATACGCAGGTATCGATCCTTATCCCGCGACAAATCTTTGAGATACTCGCCCAGAGCCTCGGGCGAGTCGAAGTCCGAGGCGTCTATAAACGTATCGGGCGGGAAATATCGCTTGTAATCGGCTCCGCCCCGAACCACGGGGACGACGTCGGCACTGGTGAAAATTTTGAAAAATTTCTCGGTGACGTAATCGTTGCAGATCGAGTTTTCAAACGCCAGATAGAAGAAATACCGTTTGCTGAGCAACGGGAAACACTGGTCGTGGTCAGATTCCTGCTTGCTCCTTCCCTTACGGCAGCTGAGGTTGCCACAACGTCCAAAGATGTGCACGTCGCTGACTTTCTGCATCCGTTTCACGTAGGGCATCCGCCTGCTTTGTGTGGAGCAGTGGCTGACGAACCAGGCGGCGGTCAGGTTTTTGCCGGAATAGAGGCCGTCGTAGTCTTTACGCGGAAGTGAGGTCAGGCGCTTCAACTTGCCGTAGAGAAGAACGATGTCGGAGTCTAGGCGAAATGTAAGACTCCAGTTGAACTGGCCTGAAATAAGATACGGGGTTTAAATGTTGGAGCCTAGAAAGAAAAAAAATGACAGGTAACGCATACAGGTTTGAACGTCTGGTCCGTGGAATGGGCCAGGTGATACAGACTGTTGGACTATCATATTACCATACCACCATATTACCATACTACCATATTACCATACTACCATACTACCATACTACCATATTACCATACTACCATATTACCCTACTACCATATTACCATACAAAATATTACCCTACTACCATATTACCCAACTACCATATTACCCTACTACCAAATGACCCTACTACCATATTACCCTACTACCATATTACCCTACTACCATATACCCTACTACCATATTACCCAACTATCATATTACCCAACTACCATATTACCCAACTACCAGGCGCGTCCAATCCAATTTGAGAAGGACATCTCTACTGTGTCTTCTTGGTACGTTTACACGCAATACTCCGGAACAAAACCAACCACATAATGCAGCCTACCACTGGGGATTCATGGAGGCCGATACCCCAGTTTGAGAATCAAATTGTAAAGGAAAGACATCCACTTGACCCCGACATAACACCGTGGGGGAGGAAGGAGAAAGAGCGGTCACTACCCGGTGTCGCTGTCCCAAGCGTTTGTCCCAGATTAAATTCCATTGTTCTGGACGACGTCTGTGTGTCCTGTTTAAAATCTAAAAACTGCAGTAATGGCCGTTCAATGACCAGAGGAAAGTCATAGGCGTGCTTGCAATGTGACCGCATGTTTGACATTGCCTGTAACAGACCTTACAGTTTCGCGATACATCAATCAAGAATAATATCAGTTTTTTTGTTTAAAAGTTGCTTTGTAAGGAACAGTTTACAATGACAATGTTATCATCGATTTTTTATTTCCGCCACGAGACTTCTGACGTAGACGTGACGTGTTTTCATGTATCTGTGACGTAGTGTCTCAGCTGTCCTTTGAGCACGTGCTATTAGTTTTGGCAGTTGCTGTCTGAGCTCTGAGGGAGCAGGTTCTATTGTTTTTCAGTAGCAAATTCACTGCGCTTCACGTGTTTGCACCATCGTACGACCCAATGACAGAAAAGCCTGGATTAAAGTTTACGTTGTTCTTAAAATATAATTTTTGTTAAGTTTAAATGAGATGACGACGCATAAACTTGTGACCGAATTTGACGTGTAAAACGCAATAATTACCGACGCAATAGGCGAGTACGAAAGTGGGCGACAGACCCCCAATCTAAATCCAGCCTTTTCCCCCGGCGCATCTTTTGCTTTTCCCAGCCCTGCCCACGACACACCGGTCGCACACCGCATTATTTTCAGTTGTTAAAAGTAAGAAAACTGAACAGGTTTCCCAATAACACTTAACCTAGTTCATCCTTGGTCAAGACTATGATTTGTGACTCAATAGTTTTCAAAACTGATTTTTTTCCCCCCTTCAGTCAAAATGAATGAAATCACACCCACCTCAAACCGCAAAAATTCGTGACTCCATCAAAGCGCCCCCAACCCAAATGCGATCCCATTAGATCCCCCCCCCCGGTATATCAATGGAACAAAACATGGTAGCCAATAATTTTTTTGTTACCGTAAAACAACGGGGATTGGAGTCCGGCAAAGTGCCGAGATCTGCAAGGTGCTTCCTCAACAAAGCCCCCCCAACCCAAATGCGATCCCATTAGACCCCCCCCCCCCGGTATATCAATGGAACAAAACATGGCAGCCAATAATTTTTTTGTTACCGTAAAACAACGGGGATTGGAGTCCGGCAAAGTGCCGAGATCTGCAAGGTGCTTCCTGTGTTCTCATCACCCAACGTTGGCCAGGTCGTCTCGGGAAGTCCAGTTGTGAGAACTTTGGTCCAAATCTAAAGATATTGGAATTCAAAAGGGATTTAACATAGATTTTTGTATACTATATGTGTTGCTTTGTGTCTAACAATCCGCTGTAAGCTATTACAAGTCGTCGAACTAGTTGTGTGCAATAATTTTTATATGTAGCCTATCACCGGTACTTAATAGCTACCGCGTGCTGTACTGTTTGTTTACATGAAACATTAAAACATCATCAATAAGTGGTGCACTAGCAGTGTACATAGAGACTATTTAACAATCGTCTACACGTGGTGCACTAGCAGCGTAAATAGAGTCTATTTAATAATCGTCTAATAGTGGTGCACTAGCTGTGTAAATAGAGTCAATTTAACAATAGTCGACAAGTGGAGCACTAGTTGTGCACATAGAGTCTATTTAACAATCGTCTACAAGTGGTTCACTAGCTGTGTAAATAGAGTCAATTTAACAATAGTCGACAAGTGGAGCACTAGTTGTGCACATAGAGTATATTTAACAATCGTCTAGAAGTGGTGCACTTGCTGTGTACATATAGTCTATTAAAAATAGTCTACAAATGGTGCACTAGCTGAGTACATAGAGTCTATTTTAAATCGTCCATAAGTGGTGCACTAGCATTTTACATAGAGTCTATTTAACAATCGTCTACATGTGGTGCACTAGCTGTGTTAATACAATCTATTTAACAATCGTCTACAAGTGGTGCACTAGCTGTGCACATAGAGTCTATTTAACAATCGTCTACAAGTGGTGCACTAGTTGTGCACATAGAGCCTATTTATTTCGTGTGACCACCTACTTATAATAATTCTTTCGCCGTTTTGAAAGTTTAAAAAAAATTCACAATTTCAAAATTTTGCTCTAAGCCTATACTTCACCTACTTAACAGCATCAAACACCAGGACGTCAGCGTCTCGCCAGTTCCAGGTGAACTGACAGTTGGTGTGCAAGCAATCGCCCACCACCTGAACCACCCGGAAACAGTTGACGGAACCATTCAAACAAGGAGCTATGGCGGAGAAGGTTCTCGCTTTTACCGCTTCACCCCGACTTCCTTTTTCAATCAGCTTCTCGGCTGAACGTCGGGAAATTGTCCACACGGCTCGCTGGACAACCACAGTGCAATGACTTGTGTCCACTCCAAGACTTCGGTTGTCGGCATCCACCAAACACATGTAGGGAGACGCAAACTCAGACGAGGGGGTGGCTGACCCTGTGATCGGTGGTAAAAAAGCAGAGGTTGTGGTGATGTTTTCTAAAGATGGCCCGGCCTGAGAGGTGGGTTTAGTTATGTTGACTGACAGACGGCTCGTCGGTGGCCTTGCCATCTCAATAGCTGGATCATCATAAACTGTTGGGATGTGTAATTTGAAAAATGTTTATAGGGCCTTCCACGGGCACATACAAATAAATAAATACATAAATTAATATATATATATATATATATATATATATATATATATATATATATATTTATATATATATANTATATATCTATATCTACACACACAAACACACACACACACACACACACACACACACACATATAAATATATATATATATATATATATATATATATATATATAAATTTGTAACGTCTCGGTATCTTGTACTCTCGTCAAAGATCTCGTAGTCCTCGAGCCTATATAAACATAGTCTAAATACCGAGACGTTACAATATTCGAAGTACAATTCTTGACCAAACCTCTCCACAATAAATGTTCGTATAGAACCCAAGTTATTCAACTCTCTCCTTGTTGTGCCACGATAAATCTTCGGATAGAGTAATTAAACCCTCTCCTTGTTTTGCCACAATAAATGTTCCTATAGAACCCAAGTAATTCGAATTGACAGTACGGGGTACCGCAGATGGCCTTAAAAATTAGTAACGAAGATGAAAAGTTGCAGTTTTACTAACAGAGACAGACGCCGACGAACGTCCCACCTGATGGCCCCCCATAACAAAGGCGGCAACATAATATTAAATACCAGTTGGTACGCATAACAATATCCCAGTTTGTATACATAAAATATACCAGTTAGTATACATAAAAATGTACCTGTTGGTATACTTTATATCATTTGATCAGAGCTGTCATCGTGATACCTTGTGGTGGGTAAAACATTGGACTTTGCTCTTCTTTCGATATTGAACAATGGGCCACAATTTGCACATCATCTTCTATAAAATGCAATTACCGAATGTAAAACATTCTCCATCTAAAAGCCTCGTTAAAATGTTAGCGTCAGGCTTTCAATTTCTGTGTAAAAACACAAGGTTTGATTTTTCCAATGAGCAACACAAAAATTTGGTTAGTGTCCATAGAGAGGTAAGATTAGTTATCCACACTTAGAGATGAATATTTCCCCCCCCCCCCGCTTGTCGTGTGTTTTGTGTGTTGGGCTTAAGGAGGACCCCCAAGAATGGGGCCCAATGGCAGAAAACAAATGGCGTTTAGACACCAAACTCCCTTAATTAAATATGATGTCTTAGGACTTAGAATGACATCCGTCTATTGTTTTCTTCAAATAGCTAATCATAACTGTACGACACAGGACATGACGATGGAACAGATTTTCATTGTTCATAGAGACACAAGGAGACTTTGAACTCTGAATATGGTTAAATTATTGATTCCATTCAAGTGAAGGTGGCTAGCCATAATTTGGCGTCGAGTTTTGCGTTGAATAAACAGGCAGTAACTTTGTGCGTGGTCAGCACGTACACTCAGTGCGTGGTCAGCACGTAAACCCAGTGCGTGGTCAGCACGTACACTCAAATGATTTTTAAAAAATTACGTTAGTTGTTGGTGGAAAAAATTGAAAGTAAATAAATCAAAATTCGGCTAATTGAATGAGCATAAATAAGTGGAAGACTCCTGCGTAACTCTAACTGCATGAGTCCCAGGAGATAGGTAACATTTCCCACTACTGTCAAACACTGTCTGCTACTGCCAAATACAGACCACTATTGTTCACTACTGCCCATTCTTTACATGAGTGCCTACTACTTCCCAATACTTCCCACTACTGTCCACTTCTGCCCACTGCTTCCCACTACAGCCCACTACTTTCCACTACTGTCCACTACTGCCAACCACCTCCCCTCCCTAACCCACCTCATTGTTTGATCCTAAATAAGACATCTCTCCCTCCCTCAAAGAACCCCAATTCCTCCGACAAATCCATCCACCCACCCATCCCTTCAGTCATCCATCCATCCATCCCTTTATCCACCCCTCCACCTATCCACCCGTCCTTCCATCCATCTCTACACCCACGCACGCTTACTTACACGCTTAAACACGAACATATTTATTAACTACAAACACACGCCCACGCTCACACACATGCACACATACAATCACACACAAACACACATGCACAGAGACACACAAACAAACACACACACACACTTACATTCACAGAGACACACACAAACAAACACACACTCACAGACATGCACAGAGACACACACAAACACACACAAACACTTACATGCACAGAGACGACACACACACACACACACACACGCACATACAGCCACCCGACCCTAAATAACCAATGAGAATGGCAATGAGTACTCACGGTCAACTAAACACGCACTCACCCAGTACATTAAAATTTGCCATGTCGCGATGAGTTTGAACAGTCGACAACGAGGTCCGGAAGAGGCACAGGTAAATTAGGAGAGTCCCACTGCAAGAAACCAGCACACAGAATGCAAAGCTCGGCAGTATGAGAGAGCCTACTTTCATTTTTTTTTTAAATCGACAAAAAGGCGTAAAGTGTCCACTAGAGAGTCACCATATTTTACCCCCTGGTGCATTTACTGACGGCGCTCACACTCGCATATAAAGCTCGCACATTTTTTTGGGGGGCGGGGTTGCATTACCCAACACGTGACGTGGTCGATACACAGCTCGTCAGGACGATCCATCAACAAAAGGAAAATAATCATAAAAAAATAATTAAAAAAAGACCCAGGACAACTTTGATCGTGAAACAAAGTGAACATCAAGATCCATCATAAAAAAAAAATAGATCTTCTTTCACCATCTAACTAAACAACCACATCACCCCCCACCCTACACCCCTCACCTGTCAATTTGTGGCGGTAGGTGTAGGGGGGTAATGTGGGTTGAGGGGGGGGAGGGGAGGGCGCCCTAGAAGTCACCGCAAGAAACCATGATAACAAAAGTACGGAACATTTATATAAAAAAAACAACAACAAAACAACACCAAATGTTGTATTGTCTTTTTGTGTGTACTTTGTAATAGATGCCATTAATAAATTGCACATCAAAATTAAAGATCTCTTCCTTGTTGTGATGTTGGACAGTTCTCAAGCTAATCAAAATTTTAAAATAAAGCATTGGCATTCATTGTTTTTGAGTGAAACCCCCCCCCCCCTCGTTCCTCCATTCATTTTAATAAATTGCACATCAAAATTAAAGATCTCTTCCTTGTTGTGATGTTGGACAGTTCTCAAGCTAATCAAAATTTTAAAATAAAGCATTGGCATTCATTTTTTTTGAGTGAAACCCCCCCCCCCCCTCGTTCCTCCATTCATCCCCCACCCCCCTTTTTAATCGGTAGACCAGCTGTTGCCAAATCTATTGGCTGACCTGATTTTCTGCACACAAATTTAAGATGAGCCTGCACATAAAAATTGTCTGAAATTATATCATGACGTAAATCACAAATAAAGAGTTTTGATCAGGTTACGCCCAAAATACGCTTCATGATAAATGAATAATAATTCATTTCTGAAAGAGTATCTAAAACAATAACAACGCATTAATTCTAAAACTTTAATATTGCTAACGTATCATAGCGGCGTCCCGCTACCCCCAATAGAAAGAACTCTTAAACTTTTAATTTCTCTCAATGTCCCTTACATTTAGTGTGTTCATTTGTTGCGTTCATTTGTTTCGTTCACTTGGTGCGTTCATTTGGTGCCTTCATTTGGTGTGTTCATTTAATGTGTTTATTTGGTGCCTTCATTTGGTGCCTTCATTTGGTGTGTTCATTTAATGTGTTTATTTGGTGCGTTCATTTGGTGCCTTCATTTGGTGCCTTCATTTGGTGCCTTCATTTGGTGCCTTCATTTGGTGCCTTCATTTGGTGCCTTCATTTGGTGCGTTCATTTGGTGCCTTCATTTGGTGCCTTCATTTGGTGCCTTCATTTGGTGCCTTCATTTGGTGTGTTCATTTAATGTGTTTATTTGGTGCATTCATTTGGTGCCTTCATTTGGTGCCTTCATTTGGTGTGTTCATTTAATGTGTTTATTTGGTGCCTTCATTTGGTGCCTTCATTTGGTGTGTTCATTTAATGTGTTTATTTGGTGCCTTCATTTGGTGCCTTCATTTTGGTGTGTTCATTTAATGTGTTTATTTGGTGCCTTCATTTGGTGCCTTCATTTGGTGTGTTCATTTAATGTGTTTATTTGGTGCCTTCATTTGGTGCCTTCATTTTGGTGTGTTCATTTAATGTGTTTATTTGGTGCCTTCATTTGGTGCCTTCATTTGGTGTGTTCATTTAATGTGTTTATTTGGTGTGTTCATTTAATGTGTTTATTTGATGCGTTCATTTGGTGTTTTCATTTAATGGGTTTATTTGGTGCGTTCATTTGGTGCCTTCATTTGGTGTGTTTATTTGGTGCGTTCATTTGATGCCTTTATTTGGTGTGTTCATTTAATGGGTTTATTTGGTGCGTTCATTTGGTGCCTTCATTTGGTGTGTTTATTTGGTGCGTTCATTTGATGCCTTTATTTGGTGTGTTCATTTAATGGGTTTATTTGGTGCGTTCATTTGGTGCCTTCATTTGGTGTGTTCATTCAATGTGTTTATTTGGTGCGTTCATTTGGTGCCTTCATTTGGTGTGTTCATTTAATGTGTTTATTTGGTGCGTTCATTTGGTGCCCTCATTTGGTTTTTTAATTTAATGTGTTTATTAGGTGCGTTCATTTGGTGCCTTCATTTGGTGTGTTAATGTAATGTGTTTCTTTGGTGCGTTCATTTGGTGCGTGCGTTCATTTGGTGGGTTTATTGGTGCGTTCATTGGTGCATTCATTGATACGTTCGTTTGGTACGTTCATTTGGTGCATTCAGTACGTGCGCTCATTTGTTGTGTTTTCATTTGGTGTGTTCATTTGGTATGTTCATTTGGTATGTTCATTTGGTGCATCATTCCAGTGCAGAAATTCTTTTCATTGAATTTCATTGTCCAATTCAATTTGATACGATTTTTTAGATTATATTTCTCCAGGATCAGGAGTCATTACAGACTTACAAACTCAACAAGGCCAGCTGGTCAAGGCTGGGTCATGGTGTCCAGCTGGTCAAGGCTGGGGCATGGTGTCCAGCTGGTCAAGGCTGGGTCATGGTGTCCAGCTGGTCAAGGTTGAGTCATGTTGTCCAGCTGGTCAAGGCTGGGTCATGGTGTGCAGCTGGTCAAGGCTGGGTCATGTTCACCACAGAAACTGCCTGCTGGAGTGGCTATTTCACGGTCTTAAATTCTACTCAGTTTCTGTGTCAGACTAATTTAGAATTGACATTTTTTTTCAAAATATTTAGTATTACACACTTTTCAATTTTTCTATTTAAAAAAAAACTTTTTGAAAAGTGGGGTCCAATGTCAACACGATGGCTGTACCACAAGTCATGAAGATGATCTCATTTGTGTGAACTTTTAACACATTCGGAACATAGCCTAGCACTTTATACTATCACCGACAGACACATCGTCAGATAACAAGCTGTTAAAAATACCATTTAACGTCTGATGTTAGCTCACATTATTTGAGTCAATGTTTCTTCAATGCCTAAGGTCAAAGGTTACATGTTGATGAAAGTTACTGATTTTATTTTAAGGTTGATATAGGCTACATGTCTTGAATGATGATATAACTATGTATGACAAATGATACGCATGTAGGTAAGGGTGTCATTTATATAAATAATTCATATGTTTATAATGATGATAACACTTTTTTATGTTTATATTCAGATCTCAAGTAACAAATACAATTACGTTTATCAAACACATAATAAAACAAAATTAAATTGAAACACGATTATTAGTTTCAGTTTATTTTTTTTGTTTGTTTAATACACAACAAAGTTTCATCTCAAACAATATACCCCCCCCCCGTCCCCCGTTTAAATACCTAATTCAAGAGTTCATCAAATTGACAAAATTCAAATGGTCCTATGATAATAAAATCGCGTCATCATCAATTGTGAGTCCATGTAAATGGTAATCATTGTGCTTCCGTTTAAAACTATACCCTCAAAGACAAAGTGTCGCACTTCATAATTTGGTGCGAGACTCTCAAAGACAAAGTGTCGCACTTCATAATTTGGTGCGAGACTCTCAAAGACAATGTGACGCACATCATAATTTGGTGCGAGACTCTCAAAGACAAAGTGTCGCACTTCATAATTTGGTGCGAGACTCTCAAAGACAATGTGACGCACATCATAATTTGGTGCGAGACTCTCAAAGACAATGTGACGCACATCATAATTTGGTGCGAGACTCTCAAAGACAAAGTGTCGCACTTCATAATTTGGTGCGAGACTCTCAAAGACA
This sequence comes from Lymnaea stagnalis, assembly GCA_964033795.1. Taxonomy (NCBI): domain Eukaryota; kingdom Metazoa; phylum Mollusca; class Gastropoda; family Lymnaeidae; genus Lymnaea; species Lymnaea stagnalis. The sequence goes on along the minus strand of CAXITT010000186.1, from coordinate 706,880 downwards.
ATGTGACGCACATCATAATTTGGTGCGAGACTCTCAAAGACAATGTGACGCACATCATAATTTGGTGCGACCCCCTCAAAGACAATGTGGCGCATCTCAAAAATTTGGTGCACTTCAAAGTGGTGCCCGTCACAGGCACGTGCTGCTCTTGGTGAACGTCGTGCTGTCCTTGACGAACATGAGGAACACCTGCTCCAGTCTAGACCGATGGACCGTGAAGCTGGTGAAGCCGATCTGCCGCTGAGCGTACTGAAGTGTGACGAACACCTGGTGAAGCGCAATGCAGTGTGGAATCAGAAAGCAGAGGTATTCCTTGAGGTGGCAAAAAATCTGTGCAGAAAAAAAAAAAAAGGAAATTAAAAAAAAATAAAATCAGTTAAAATTTAAAAAAATCATTACAAAGTTTTTGCGTATAAAGCCTTTATTTGCACTTTTTATAATTTTCTTTTATATTAATTTTCTAATAAACCCCCCTCATTTGAACCGAACATTTATTTCAACCACTATTTCCGAAAAAAAAAATCAAAAGAAAATATTACGCGCATTGAAGAAACTTGCGATATATTAAAAAAATAAAACCCCCTCTCATTTAGTGAAGTTATATGGAATGTTATTTCGTGAAATTAGTGGCATCATACTTCCTTCATCTGCCCCACAAAAAGCAGAAACTATTCTTTTTTTTTTTTGGAGGGAGGGATTAAGGTTGGGGTGGGGCTGGACATGTGACGAAATGTGTTGTCATCGGCAACGAGTCTATGTGCCAAGTTTCTGCTCGATAGGTTGACGGGTAGTGGGTCATTTCGAATTCCGAAGATTTTGACAGCCAGCCACTAACCAAAGCGAAGTTAATATAAAGGATTAAAAAACAACAACTCTGGGTTGAAAAAAATTAAAGAAAATTTAGTGCCACTAAGTTTTTAAAAATTAAATATATGGTATGATAGTAAGTATGAGTATGGCATGCAGTCCTTCATTTATTTAAGTATGATAAATAGGGCACATATATTAGAAATGTAAAGAACAAAAAAAAAAAAAAAAAAAAAAAAAAAAAAAAAAAAAAAAAAAAAAAAAAAAAAAAAAAAAAAAAAAAAAAAAAAAAAAAAAAAAAAAAAAAAAAAAAAAAAAAAAAAAAAAAAAAAAAAAAAAAAAAAAAAAAAAGCAGGTTTCAATGGCGAAATGTAGAGCTCCCTATATTTGAAGTTTAAAGAAGAGAGGCGAATGGCTGGCAAGTATTGACCGAAAACGACGCCGGATTGATGGAAAGACCTTGAATGTCGTGACGGCAAACATGCAAGCTTCCAGCTTAGCCCTAGACTCCGCCATGAATGTCGTGACGTCAAACATGCAAGCTTCCAGCTTAGTCCTAGACTCCGTTATGAATGTCGTGACGGCAAACATGCAAGCTTCCAGCTTAGTCCTAGACTCCGTCATCAATGTCGTGACGGCAAACATGCAAGCTTCCAGCTTAGTCCTAGACTCCGTCATCAATATCGTGACGGCAAACATGCAAGCTTCCAGCTTAGTCCTAGACTCCGTCATGAATGTTGTGACGTCAAAGCTTCCAGCTTAGTCCTAGACTCCGTTATGAATGTCGTGACGGCAAACATGCAAGCTTCCAGCTTAGTCCTAGACTCCGTCATGAATGTCGTGACGGCAAACATGCAAGCTTCCAGCTTAGTCCTAGACTCCGTCATGAATGTCGTGACGGCAAAGCTTCCAGCTTAGTCCTAGACTCCGTCATGAATGTCGTGACGTCAAAGCTTCCAGCTTAGTCCTAGACTCCGTCATGAATGTCGTGACGTCAAAGCTTCCAGCTTAGTCCTAGACTCCGTCATGAATGTCGTGACGTCAAAGCTTCCAGCTTAGTCCTAGACTCCGTCATGAATGTCGTGACGTCAAAGCTTCCAGCTTAGTCCTAGACTCCGTCATGCATGTCGTGACGTCAAAGCTTCCAGCTTAGTCCTAGACTCCATCATGAATGTCGTGACGTCAAAGCTTCCAGCTTAGTCCTAGACTCCGTCATGAATGTCGTGACGTCAAAGCTTCCAGCTTAGTCCTAGACTCCGTCACCCACCGGAACCGTAAGCGTTGCTTACCATGGTCCACACGAACCGAAACTTAACACTTACATTGAGAAGACCCCAAGAAGCGAAAGAAGCCTACCTCCACACTATCCACTATCCACTATCCACATTGTCCACTTCATTTAAGAAAACCTTTATTGTCATCCGTCCTGAGCGCTTCCATTTCTTGCTCCGGGCTATTACAACACGATCCCATCATATGATAGAAAGTTGGTTAGAGTATGAAAGAGGTCTGACTTACCCCGGCGCCGACCAGGTGATCTCGCACGTACAGCATCACTTGGCTCGAGTCGCCGGCCGAGCAGTGGATCTCAAGCGTGTATCCCAGGGAGTACTTGTCCTTGAGATAGTCCGGGCCGCCGAGGCACATGAGCTTCCCTCTCATCATGATGGACATGCGAGAGCAGAGGCGCTCTATTTCCTCCATACTGGGGAGGGAGGGGGGTAGAACCAGGTGACAACGTGTTATCGAAATTAGGAATCACAACCCATCGTATTGATGAAAAGTTTAAACCCAGGCATTCAGCCGTTATATGTTAAGACATTGCTCTAAGGGCGTGCAATGACGAAGTGAATGGGGTGGGTAACTATGTGAATGGAGTGGTTGACTATGTGAATGGGGTGGGTGACTAAGGGAATGGGGTGGATGACTATGTGAATGGAGTGGTTGGTGACTATGTGAATGGGGTGGGTGACTATGTGAATGGGGTGGGTGACTAAGTGAATGGGGTGGGTGACTATGTGAATGGGGTGGGTGACTACGTGAATGGGGTGGGTGACTAAGTGAATGGGGTGAGAATGGTTAGCGGTGACATAATTTATGGTTTGATAAAAACCTAGCTGCGTCATTGCGTCATTACTTTGTTGCCGTCATCATCGAACTTTACCGATTCGAAAATGTAACGTCACAACTGTGGGCCTGACGTCACAACTATGGGCCTGACGTCACAACTGTGGGCCTGATTTCCTTGGTGTAGCATTGCGTTTTATCAGAGAGAATTGAGGAGTTTAATGGGGCACACGACCCAAAACTCCAACGAAATAAGTAGGAACAGTCCACAACAAAACAAGTAGGAACAGTCCACAACAAAACAAGTAGGAACAGTCCACAACAAAACAAGTAGGAACAGTCCACAACAAAACAAGTAGGAACAGTCCACAACAAAACAAGTAGGAACAGTCCACAACAAAATAAGTAGGAACAGTCCACAACAAAACAAGTAGTAACAGTCCACAACAAAACAAGTAGGAACAGTCCACAACAAAACAAGTAGGAACAGTCCACAACAAAACAAGTAGGAGCAGACCACAACAAAACAAGTTGGAACAGTCCACAACAAAACAAGTTGGAACAGTCCACAACAAAACAAGTAGGAACAGTCCACAACAAAACAAGTAGGAACAGTCCACAACAAAACAAGTAGGAACAGACCACAATAAAACAAGTAGGAACAGACCACAACAAAACAAGTAGGAACAGTCCACATATTTACACGCGGTTCTAGTGGGCACGACTCAATACCAAACAGCTTTTCAACACTGCTATTCTAAGTCCTAAGAATATTGTTTTCATATTTTTTAAAAAGAAAGCCCTTATTTTTATATATTCGGGGGCTTGAGAGATGTTTTTGTGGCTCTGCTTTTTCTATATTTTCTTGCGTTAAATTCACGTGACTTACCCATTCATTTATTTTTTTTTTGTTAAAAGTTTGCAAGAGAGAACATTGAAGAAAATTTATATTCAAATTCGCAATTGTTCAACTTTCAGCCCAGATTTCCGTCTCACCTTTGACTGGCCAGTAAAATTGTGCGTCCAGATTCCTTCACCATTTTTAATAGGTTCCAAATGGCCTCCTTCGACGCCTGGTCCATTCCGTTGGTCGGCTCGTCCAGCAGCACGACGAATGGGTTCCCTATCAAAGCAATGGCCACACACAATTTCCGTTTGGTCCCCTTGCTGTGGAATGGTGGGGAAGGATGGATTAGTTAACGCCCTTGTCCTAAAGATCAATTCAGACTCACAAGCAATGTGGCTGCCACAAATATCTGTAGATTATTATACCCAGGATGTCGTGTGTGACGGCTGAAGTTTAAAATGACCCTAGCTGATTTTTTCTGCGACCATTTTCCTGTGACTTTTTCCCTGTGACTTTGTCTTTGACTTTTTCCCTGTGACTTTGTCTTTGACTTTTTTTCTGTGACGTTTTTCTTTGGAACAGCCGCACCCCCCCCCCCAGGGCCGGCCTTAGGCCACTACAACCTAATCGGCCGCAGTGGGCCCCGCATTTTCATAGGCCCCAATTTCTAATACAAAATCTTAATTTTCCCTTATTATCCTTATCCCTACCCAGACTGGGCCCCGCGCAATCCGTTTCGCATAGGGCCCCGCAATAGTTAGGGCCGGCCCTGCGCCCCCCCCCCCCCGGAGCGGGGTCTCATAAACCGTCATTTTTTTTACCGTTTAATAATATGTGATGAAATCATTTTACTGGTCCATTGTCACTAATGTAAAGACACAAGGTGTTAGCCCATAGGGAATGTGTAGCATGCCATTAATTAAGATGACGTTTATGAAGATCTGCAAGTATCCGTCTGTCAGGCGCTAGCTGAACCCGAAAAGATCTCATCACTGTTTTTCATGAGTTAGTAAAGAATTTAAAAGTCACAGACCCAACTGTCTCCCCCAAAATGACATGAGATTTGCAACAACCCCCCCCCCCCAAGACTCCCCCAAGAAAAAAACAACAACAAAAAACAAAAAAAAAACCCAACAAAACAACAAAACAAACTAAAGGCTTCCAACAAAATTATTACTTTAATATTCGAATCTTTTTTGGCCAACGTGCGAATTAAAACCACATGCCTTCCTCCCCCATACTTTCAGATCATCACATGTCAATAGACTTATTGATCCGCTCACATTATTGCGCACCGCACTCTGAGCGCAAAGACAACACTATAACAACTCGAGTTCTTTTGATCTACGTCCAATGAGTTGACCCTCTCACGTAGCCGGTGTGGGAATCAACGGTTTTGGGGGTGGGGGGGGGTGGGGGGTGGGGTACCCCTCCCCGAATGGCTTAAACAAAATTACGCCCTAGATCAGCTCATGATTTGACCTGTATAAAATAGCTACCGCGGCCCAACATCACCTGTAAAACTTTGTGAGGGTGTCCATGTCATGCCGGAGACCGACCAGGTCCAGCATGTGGCCCACGACCTTTCGCAGTTTATCTGCAGGTATGCCCTTCAGTTGTCCATACAGCTCGAGTGTCTCTCGCCCCGTGAGCAGGTCGTTAAGTGCGTTGTTTTGAGGGCAGTAGCCGGTGATGGGAAGGATCTGTGGTGGGTGACGGGGGTGGGGGTGGGAAGGGAGGGGGGTGAATGTAAAAACAAACTCAAACATAGCCCTTGAGTTAGAAAGAACTAATTGATGGGCGGGTGAATAGTGTTAAATGGATCTGGTTTGATCGCAAGGTGTATGGTGTTAAATAGGTCTTATTAAGGTGAAGGTGTATGGTGTTAAATATATCTGACTGAGGGGAAGTGTTTGGTGATAAGTAGATCCATTTTGAGCTAGAAGTGAATAGTTTTAAATGGAACCTAAAGAGGGGAAGGTGAATAGTGTTAAACAGAACAAAGGGTGTTTGTCAGCACTCGATCTATAATGCCCCTGTATCATCTGCATCGCCGTCAAGATCGCTTCGCTGAGAGATGGTAGGGCGCTCTTATATGGATACATTACCGTATCGGCTTTTTTCTTTGAATTCCGAAAGGATCTGCTCGATAATAGGGACATCCAGATTATTGAAGATGTACACATTGTTTTGCAGTGGATTTAAGTTATACCGCAGTTATCTGACCTTCTGTTCTAGTGCCTCTAGTTATTTATTATATCCACGGGAAAAGTCCTGTTCCATCGTGATGTTGTAATGACATCTTTTTAAACACATCATTTAATTTTTGTTCTAATTTCACAATTTCCCAAATAATAATTTTTTAATATCAAAATTTGTTTTCAAGTGATAAAGAAGAACAAAAAAATGTGTCCGATTCACCTGTTTAAATTCTGTCCTGACATTATAACCGAATATGTACGCGCTACCAGAACTGATCATGACGTCACCCGTCAACATCTTGAACAGGCTCGTTTTACCGGTGCCCCCTTGCCCCAGGAGACCGAAGCACTGATACAGCCGGATGCCCAGACTGATGGGCTCCACTCCGTTGATCAGCCGGCAGTGGTCGGACAGGTAGAGCTTCTGTAACTGTCGCATCAGAATGACATCTGAAAGTCAAAGGTCACGGAAAGTGAGTTCAGAAAAATTACATTAAACACCCCCCACCCCCCCCCTCTTTCTCACCACCCCAATCACTGTACAATTTATTTCAATCGCTATTCTCAGTGGTTCACATTCAACTGCTGGTGGGGTATAAACACAAGACGTTGCTATTCGTCGAAGTTTTCTGTTGCAATTAATGAAAATAAATATGGCATTTAATATTTGCCAGATTTAGAAGTAAGAAAAGAACAATTTAAGAATCTTAAAGTACAGTGAAATCGTTTAACACGAAACTGAGGGGACCGAACTATTTCTCCGTGTTAAAAGGATTTTGTAATTAAACAATGCATACAAAAAACAAAAAAAAATATAAAAAAAATACTGGGGCCCTCATTATTATGTCGTGTTGACCGATTTTTTTTTTTTGTGTTAATCGTTTTCGCGTTAAACTTATTTCACTGTACAAGATGTTATTTAAATTAAGGAATAGAAATTTGGCTGGAATAAATCATTTAAGAAATATACTTTTTTTTGTTGTTTTGTTCTCATGGTCAAGTCATGCCGTGTAATCAAATTGCGAACACTCCCCGTGCTATGACGCTAGCCGGGGGTTATACTTTTGGAAATCGATTACATCAAGAATCTAATCGGACCACTACATACCTTGCGATTACATCAACAATCTAATCGGACCACTTCATACCTTGTGATTACATCGACAATCAAATCGGACCACTTCATACCTTGCGATTACACCGACAATCTAATTGGGCCACTTCATACCTTGCGATTACATCGACAATCTAATCGGACCACTTCATACCTTGCGATTACATCGACAATCTAATCGGACCACTTCATACCTTGCGATTACACCGACAATCTAATCGGGTCACTTCATACCTTGCGATTACATCGACAATTTAATCGGACCACTTCATACCTTGCGATTACATCGACAATTTAATCGGACCACTTCATACCTTGCGATTACACCAACCATCTAACCCCACCAGTTACTACCTGGCGATTACATCACCCATCTCATGGGACAACCTCTTACCTTGCTTCTTCAACAAACCCAGGTGTGTTTTGTCCACACGGTCACTTTCTATCAGCACGTCGTCATAATCATCCTCATTGTCTTTCAAGCCGTAACCAGGCTCAAACTCCACCGTCATCTGGGTGTACGAGAGCCCCAGGTTGTATCTGTTGTCCAATATAGCATATGATCTATAGTCATTGGCTGTAATCACTATACTGATGGAAAAGAACACACACCGACCATTTCGAAAAGTGTGTTCATGAAGAAGATATGTGAGAAAAGTGTGGCCAAATGTCTTATATAGGCGGAGACATGAAATAACATTAATGTTGTGTAGATTATCACTTCATATATCGTCTTAATAGTTGCATGGACGAATAATGTGTTTAATGTGTGAGCATTAAAGAGACTATAAAAGAAAGTATTTCCCAAGACTTTCATGACTCCATAAATACTGCTCAAGGCAGGCATTTCTATTCTTAAACTAAAATATCGTGGACAGGACAGAAGAGCATTCAGAGAAGTTATACTTTAGTCATTATAATCTGTCCTACTTGATATAAAAAGCTTACTGTAGCAAATTGATCGTGGGCCCCTCAAATATAAGAAGAAGAAGAAGAATGACTTACTTGACATAGGATGTTTACTATAGCATTGGAGTGACTTCCTTTAAAGTATAATGTTGTAATGTATTGAGATAGAGAGTAACCATAATAATTAAATGGCTCACTTCATTTTCTGAAGGAGCCCATATTCCACGCACATCAAGAAGACCCAGGACAGCGCACCCTGGCACAGGAGGCAAACCATCTTGATGATAGGGATCGTGTCGTCACGACCAGAACCAACCAACCAGCGATGGTCAACGAACTTATCTGGAAGGAAGAGCAAATTTAAAGTGTTCTTTAGACCAAGACTGGAAACCATATAGAGACCAACACGGGAAACTATATAGAGACCAACACTGGAAACCATATAGAGACCAACACTGGAAACCATATAGAGACCAACGCATATAGATACCAACACTGGAACACATATAGAGACCAACTCGTATAGAGACCAACAACACAACCCATATAGAGACCAACACTGGAACACTTATAGAGACCAACACGTGAAGAGACCAACAGTAGAAACCATATGGAGACCAACAATGGAAACCATATCGCATTTGAAGCATAAAGAAAACTAGCCGGTATCTGTGATACATTATCTCTATAAAATAGACAAGAATAGATATCATCACCGCATCACGTTGGTCTCCTCTTGACACTGTAAGGGGTGCGTGTGACTTCTCCAAATGGATGCTCTAAGCCAGCCAGTCATCCTCAGCCCAGACGGTCCACTCCACCGACTGGTAACTAATTGAGTGGTGACTCAAAGTCCGACATCCTCAGCCTAGACGGTAAACTCCACCGACTGGTAACTAATTGAGTAGTGACTCAAAGTCCGACGTCCTCAGCCTAGACGGTAAACTCAACCGCCTGTTAACTAATTGAGTGGTGACTCAAAGTCCGACATCCTCAGCCTAGACGGTAAACTCCACCGACTGTTAACTAATTGAGTGGTGACTCAAAGTCTGACATCCTCAGCCTAGACGGTCAACTCCACTGACTGGTAATTAATTGAGTGGTGACTCAAAGTCCGACATCCTCAGCCTAGACCGTCAACTCCACCAAGTGTTAACTAATGAAGTCGCGACTCACATTTTATTTTGAAAAAAAATCTCAAAATATTTGCCGTTGTAAAATTTGGCGACAGAAATATTTTAAACCGCAACTACAATATAATGTCATGAACAGAACCACTGGAATAAAGCTGTGTGTAGAGTGGTGTGGGGCTTGACTTGTAACAAAACAATCTGCAACATTACATTTTCACACACACACACAACAATTTGGAACGCCCTTCCTGTCGATCTCAGAAACAACCAGACACTGGAGTCATTTAAAACCGATTTAAAGACACATCTATTTCGCAAACACCTTCTGGGATGATTGTCAACCTTATTTTCCAGTTAATGCATAATGGCTGTGTTGCGTATGGTTGACATGGCTAGAAAGACTTTGCCATTGTATGCTTGTAATTAGTTTTTGTAGTGTTACGTTTGTTTTAAATGTGGTAAATTATAGATTTGTTTTTTATTGACTTTGTACCGCGCTTCGAGCCTTGGGGGATGAAGCGTGTTTTTGAAATGAACTTTATTATTATTATTATTATATATATATATATATATATACACTGCGTGAGCTCTGCATTAGGTAGAGCAGTCGCTAGCAATAAAATATATCATTCGTAGTTTAGGTAGATTATTTCTGGGTAACGTTTGCCCTCATTTCAGCCCCCTGAAGCATTACCTTTGTTGTCTGGCGCCTTTATATCTGCCAGGTGATTGAGACTGGACTCTAGGGCGTACTGAGGGCTTACTATGGTCATGACAATGTCCAGGAGGGCGACGTTCTGGTCATCTTCACTGTAGCTTGCCAGGACGTGACAGAGGATGCCTTGCAAGGAAGAGGAATTGGAAACGGCATGTTGAGATAATGAGGACATGGGAGCAACTGAAGCTGTCCAAAAATGAAGATACAATAAAGCTGAATATTTATTTGTTGATTTTTTTCCTCTCGCTTTTTTTAAAAAAGAAATTAAGAGAAACCGATGCATCACATTCTCTTGAAATAGATGTTTATAAAACTGTGTGGGGACAGACGAGTGGTGTTGTGTGGCGTGGTGGTTGCATACAATCTCTTTATAACAAGAATCATATGTATTACTTATATTCTTTTTTTTAAATGGGACTCATAGTCTTTATTGTTAACGGACAAAAAATGATCTATAGTCTCATTGTTATCGGATACATAAATATTATATAGTGTCACTGTTATCGGACATAATGATTACCTATAGTCTCACTGTTATCAGACACATTAATCATCTATACTCTCACTGTTATTGGACACAATGATTATCTATGGTCTCACTGTTATCGGACTCAATGATTATCTTTAGTCTCACTGTTATCAGACACAGTAATCATGTATAGTCTCACTGTTATCGGACACATTGATAATCCATAGTCTCGGACACACACAGTGATTATCTATAGTCTCGGACACAGTGATTATCTATAGCAGGGGTCGGGAACCTTTTTGTCTGAGAGAGCCATGGACACCACATATTTTGAAAAGTACTTCTGTGAGAGCCATACATTATGTTTAAAACTAAAAATTCAAGTAAATGTGCGCATCTTGTGTCATGTCAACACTAAAAATGCAATAATTACGTCTCTCAATTCTTTTTAATAACATTGTTATGCTGTTGCTAATCAATAATGAGTATTTCTTACCATTAATGCGACTTTTTTTTTTAATAATCGAACATTTGTCTGCGACCCAGATGCAGCCATCTATAGAGCCACATCTGGCTCGCGAGCCATAGGTTCCCGACCCCTGATTTATATATAGTCTTGGACACAGTGATTATCTATAGTCTCATTGTTATCGAAAAAAAGTCATTACCTAGGGTCAGTCCTTCAATGTTTTCTGACCTAGCTGTTACATATGAATCAAGCCTAAAAGTTATGTGACCTAATTATTACCCAATGTAAAGTTGATCAGTACAATTCCAACAGCACCGCTAGATGGCACGTCAAATACGAGCTGGACACAATAAATGTAGGGTAAGATGGCCCCGCCATACGTCATCAGTAAACAAGGTGTGACCAGCCAACGGTCACCGTCCAGCAACGTAAATGGTAGGTACCAACACGTCCCTAGCACGAGAATCATGATGGTCGTGTAGACAATGAGGTCAAAGACAAAAGTTCCAGTCCAGTAAGCTATCGGCGACAAACCGGTGAAACATTCAAGATGTTTTGCACCAATCTAGAGGAGAAAAGTTAAACCATCCTGGTATTTTTGTTCCAATCTGAAGAGAAATGTTAAGCATTAAAGATGGTTTGTACCAATCTGAAGAAGAAAAGTTAGACATTCAAGGTGGTTTGTACCAAAATGAAGGAGAAAAGTTAGACATTCAAGTTGGTTTGTACCAATCTGAAGGAGAAAAGTTAGACATTCAAGGTGGTTTGTACCAATCTGAAGGAAAAAAGTTAGACATTCAAGGTGATTTGTACCAACCTGAAGGAGAAGAGGAAAAAAACACAACAAAAAAAAAAAAAAAAAATTAAGTGGTTTATTGCTTGACATGGCTGTGCAAGAAAGAGCTGCGCCCCGGTCAAAGCCTGAATTAGACGCCCTCTTCCCCACAAAGGGATATATTAATAAGGTTACTTTGCATGAACAATTGTTATTTTGGCGCCTTCTGAAAATGACAACCGGTGCGTTAGCCCCCTTCGCCCCACCCACCTTCGCACGGCCCTGTTCTTAGATACCAAAATATAGATTTGAACTTAGATTGCAATACCATCTCCATCGTGAGGACAGCTGGTGATCGACCAATACGCCTCCGATGTATTCTGAAATCAAAGAATTTTAAATCTACACCAGGAAGTCAACACCTAGAGTAATTCTTGTGCTATTTCTCGCCCTACTTATCGACGCATTTGTATTGTTGAATCCCAGCCAGTTCAACTTGTTAGTAAATTAGCAGCGTCCATGTAGCTCAAAATAAATAGTTTATTAAAAGCCTGAAAGAAACATGACACTCCACAGGTCAAAACCTACACTATGTTTAGAGATGCGAAAAATAACTTCACTTTAAATCACATCGAGATTCTCGCTTCATGATTTTTTTAAAAATGATTATGCAATCCGGGTTCTCGATGATCCGGATTTTTAACTTCCGGATTTTTAACTTCCGGATTTCCGGATTTTTAACTTCCGGATTTCCGGATTTTTAACTTCCGGATTTCCGGATTTTTAACTTCCGGATTTTTAACTTCCAGATTTTTATCGCCGCATTACCGTGCCAGTATTTCAGGACCAACACAGAACAACTCTTGGTATGGGTCCCCGTGTTAGAGGCACGTGCCGTATGGGGAACTACGAAGGATGCTATGCTTACGGCTCTATCCGCTATGGGGCTGTGGATGAAGACGCCTGGCAGCGTCGCCATGACGACCGTAAGGGCGAGAAACCCGTGACGCAGCACGGGGACGAAGCGCTGTTTCATTCTGTGGAAGACTCCCGACTGAAGAGAGTAGCCTTCTCCTAGATAGAACCTGACGTAGGCGTTGATCATCAGCTGAACCTGTGCATGGATGATGTTCGTAGTAATTCATTTGGATTTGAGCAAAAAAAACAACAACAACAAAAAACCCAACACAATTCACAGTTCTTCACACTACATGATGATGGGGTTAAATTCACAGTTCTTCACACTACATGATGATGGGGTTATCATACTGTTAAAAAAAATATAAATTGGAATAATTCATTAGATGTAGAGCTGCAACACATGAAATAATTTATACATTCGGTGTGTAATATGGTTTGGGGAAATCGATGTAGCAAATTTATGTAACCAGCTAAAGAAGACGACTACAGTAATCAATGGGCAACACAGTCTAAAGCTTTCTGCGTGCGATCTACTTACTGTAAGACCCTGGGAGTGCAGGGCGTTTGCGTGGTAATATCCAACACTGACATCCGGGGATTCCCGTAGAGCTGCGCCGACGACGAACCTCCTGTCCAGCCTGTTCTTGGCCCAGGCGTTCAGCTCCTTGACCATATCACTGTTCTTGCAGAAAAGAAATCAACAAAGAGGAAGCAAGAGTTTGTAAATGGAGACACAGTTGTGTGTGATGTCTGGACAGGTCAAATCGATCCTGATACTGTACATGGCTTAATTTAAAATGATTTTATGACATGGGAATAGGATGTTTGCGTGGAGCGGTCATCGCCATGGAATAGCCGTGTCCATGGAGACTGTTCGCGCTCCTGTAATGGTCGCGTTTTATAGAATGGTTTTAGCAATTTATTATCTTTCATAAAATGTTATGTTATGACGGTTATAAAAAGTAGGTGGGGTTATTTAAGTCGTAATGGCTGGTGTGTGTACTTTACTTTGGCTAGCGTGATAACTTCGTTAGTTCCACTGAACTGACTTTTGTAGGCGTCGACGAGCGACTCGGGGACACCGGGCCCAACTTCCAGTAAGGAAACAGACGAAGCGATATCGTCGACGGAAAAGAGCAGCGACTGGTCACGTCTCGCCGGATTCATCAAGTAGTCCACCTCCGCTGCTAGGAAAATCAACAGCGGCGGCACAACCAGCAGCGCCATAGACGACAGCGGGGTCCGCTTGAAGACCACCCATTTCTTGGTGAACACGGCCACGAAGGTTTGAAGCATGTACTCGTAGCCTTCGTTTCTCTGGTACTCAATTTTGCGTGTGTATTCTGTCGTGAAATCCCCTGATTCCTTTTGCGCTGACAAAGAAAAGTGAAAAAAAGGGTATTCGTGTCTTTATTCGACGATGCAGATATGGGGCTATGTTTATAAATGAATAAAGCAAGGTCTTATCATGAAACGCGGTATCTTACCCGTGATTCTACCATGATCTTATGTTACGACTAGTTCGTTTGATAAACATATGATCCTACCATAAAATAGGGATGCACAATTTTGTCAGACACATGTTACCGCGACAAAAGAATTAGCCGCGGGCAAACAACGTTGGAGCATACCAGTTACCCGCATAGGTCATTAAATACTTTCGAACAAGCTGTCATTTTTTATGGCAGGGACTAAAATACAACACGAGGAGACGTGTAATCACAACAGCTTCAAGTGCGACACACAATATTTCAAGATACAAGAGCAAGACAGCTGTTCCCGTGTTAACGAGTTTGCTACCGAGACAAGTATTTACTACTATTGTTTCTTGGCCAATCAGAGTATTGGACATTTTCTATTCGTTTCGAATGCTAAGAGGGAAAAAAACCAACAATTTAATTTATAAGTAAATTCCGTATAACCATTTTAACAATATTTTATTTCATTTTAATGTTCTAACGTCCCACCAGCGTTTACACCGCAAATTCATTTCACCAACTATTTCAGAAAAGAAAAAGAAAATATTACGCAACAAACGCACTGGCGATATTAATAGAAAAAAAAAGAATCTCATTTAGCGCAGTTATCTGCAATTTATTTCGTGAAATCAGTGACATCATATGTCCTTCATGTTCCCCTTGAAAAACAAGAAATAATAAAAAAAATTTTTGGGGGGGGGGGGGGGGGTTGGGGGTGGGGCAAAAAATTTTAAAGAAAGGTTGTTTTTAGAACTGAGTCTATGTGCCAAGTTTCAGCTCATCAGGTTGAGGGGAAATGGGTCAGTGAGCTAAAAAAAAAGTGGGGGGGGGGGGGGGGCGGTTGGGGGTGGGGCAAAAAATTTTAAAGAAATGTTGTTTTTAGCACTGAGTCTATGTGCCAAGTTTCAGCTCATCAGGTTGACGGGAAATGGGTCAGTGAGCCGTCCGAAGATTTTGCCAGCCGGCCAACCAAGAGCAAAAGCGAAGTTAATATAATATAAAGGATTTAAAAAGACCTGTAGTTATAAATATAGCTTCATCACATTTGATCGAGATACTAACTTGTTGATTTTATCTGGTTTATTTGATCAGTATGTGTGTAGAAATAGTTGATCTACTTGCAGTCCACTGGTTAATGATGCGTGAAATGATGCTATTAATTCCTATAGACGCTCCATTTATTGTGTATGCAGTATAAAGGAGCAGTTACATTATCCCTACAATAATTACCTATGTAAAGCTGGTCAACGTCGGCAGTGTGTATGGGAGTCGGTGACTCTGTAAATAAATCATTAACTGGGAGTCATTATCTGGGAGTCATTATCTGGGAGTCATTATTTTTTACAACGTCACTTTTATGACAATTTTATAATGATTAAAAAAAATAAATTAATTAACCAATGTTTTAAACAGAGGCTATCGGTATGTCATACATGCACTTAGGGACTAGCAGTTGAGCCATCACCTCTCATACGTAGATGTGACACCACAGGTACTAGCGATTGAGTCATCACCTCTCACACGTAGATTTGAAACCACAGGGACTAGCGATTGAGTCATCAAATCTCACACGTAGATTTGAAACCACAGGGACTAGCGATTG
Source organism: Lymnaea stagnalis (assembly GCA_964033795.1). Classification (NCBI taxonomy): domain Eukaryota; kingdom Metazoa; phylum Mollusca; class Gastropoda; family Lymnaeidae; genus Lymnaea; species Lymnaea stagnalis. The sequence goes on along the minus strand of CAXITT010000186.1, from coordinate 691,369 downwards.
AGCCATCACCTCTCACAGGTAGATGTGGAACCATAGGGACTAGCGATTGAGCCATCACCTCTCACAGGTAGATGTGGAACCATAGGGACTAGCGATTGAGCCATCACCTCTCATACGTAGATGTGACACCACAGGTACTAGCGATTGAGTCATCAAATCTCACACGTAGATTTGAAACCACAGGGACTAGCGATTGAGCCATCACCTCTCACAGGTAGATGTGGAACCATAGGGACTAGCGATTGAGCCATCACCTCTCACAGGTAGATGTGGAAC
>CAXITT010000186.1:677589-690926 GCA_964033795.1 Lymnaea stagnalis | reverse complement strand
CCCCCCCCCCCAACCATGCAAAGGTTGGTGTCAGATTTGTGCTTTTTTATTTTTCAAAGAAGGGAAGAAAAAATGGGGGAAAAAGGGGGGGGGGGGCTTGCACTTGATTGTATTTTTAAAAAAAACAAAACAACATTAATTTGTTTCATGTTTTTAGGAAATTCTTTTTATTTTCTAACTTTCAGGAGATGGTTTCATGATTTTAAAAAAAAAAATAATAATACAAAAATAAAATAAAAATAGCAACCAAGACACTAGGGGGTGAAATGTAGTCAAGATTTTTAACGTACAATTTCTTTACCCGAAATTCCCACCGGAAGTTTAAGACCGGAAACTTTACATTTTTTTTTATCACCGCGCAAGAGCGGATGCCTTGGAGATAATACTCTATCCGGGGCGAGGTGAACACCAGAGGCGTGGGAATGCCATGAAGAAGTATCCTATATTTCTGTGATTTAAAACGGATGCTACTAGTGTAAGTCCTTATGTTTCTGTGGTCAGAAAGTAGGCTGGTAGATGAATACCTCCGAAATTCTGGCCTGGGCACGTTTCAGTTTCAGCGAATCATGACTGAGCCCAACCGTTTCTGAGTTCTCACGGGAGCTGCAGTCTTATTTATACTTATAGCCTTTAAAAAAAAAACAAAAAAAAACTAACTTACTTTTCGCCGGTATTTCTGGCTGAAAGGAAAGATTTTTCCGGTTGCCATCCACTGAGTGGGACAGCGACCTCACAGAATCTCTCTGATTTCTTGCTGTGCAGACCACAACACATTCATCGACAACCACAACGGCAACCACAACGGGGCATGCAAAATAAATGAGTTTTAAAAAAGGTTAATTTGTTAGAATACATAAAATACCCGAGTTTAAAAAAGCTCCATTTTGGGGGTGGGGGGGGGGGGTGTACAGATTTTAAATGATGGTGATGTTTTGTAAATACGCGCCCACACGTACTTGTTATTGCGCAATACGTTTTGTAACCGCTCCCCCATTTGTAACTATGCATGTCTGCTCCGATGCCCTGAAGGCACACAAGAAACTTCGCTCATCTTTTTTTTTTTTTTTTTTTTTTTTTAAATTATTAAATTTTAAAAGGAAAAAAAAAAAAAACTTTACGACATTCTTTACATCATAAGAGTTATCATGTGGCAACCAAAGGGTTAATTGCTTTCTTTGATATCAAACGAGCTAACAATCTTGCAACCAAAGGGTTAATTGCTTTCTTTGATATCAAACGAGCTAAAAATCTGGCAACCAAGGGTTAAGTAAATAGTGGAACAAGGTATGAGGAAGCTTGAGATATAAAGACATGACAATGACTTATTTTATATATAAGCCACGTGTTGCAAACGCCATATATCATGACACCAGGATTCAACATCTATCAACCAAAGGTTTAACCTCTATCAACAAAAAGTTTTAACATATATGAACAAAAGAGTTAACATCTATCAACCAAAGGTTTAACATCTATCAACCAAAATGTTTAACACCTATGAACCAAAGAGTTAGCATCTATCAACCAAAATGTATAACACCTATGAACCAAAGGTTTAACATCTATCAACCAAAATGTTTAACACCTATGAACCAAAGAGTTAGCATCTATCAACTAAAAGGGTTAACATCTATCAATCAAAGTGCTAAAATCAATAAACAGTACGTATAACTTCTATCCACTAAAGGGTTAATTTCTATCCACCAAAGGGTTAACTTCTATCCACTAAAGGGTTAACTTCTATCCACCAAAGGGTTAACTTCTATCCACCAAAGGGTTAACTTCTATCCACCAAAGGGTTAACTTCTATCCACCAAAGGGTTAACTTCTATCCACCAAGGGTTAACTTCTATCCACCAAAGGGTTAACTTCTATCCACCAAAGGGTTAATAACGCCAATAATTAAGGACGTCACTTGATGTTGAGACCATTGCGTCGTGCAGGGGAAGAGATGCTCCAGACAGTGAAGTAGTCTGTTCCAGCAACGAAGTCTGTGCTGCTAGATGATACCTGCCTGCGGGGAGACATTATATGACAATAGTATTTTTGGATTCGGTGTATCGGGGGGGGGGGGAACAAAATAAAAGGCATAGGATTCACGAATAGCTCGAAAAGAGGATACCATAAATAATTCTTGATTAAATGAAACTTTTTCTTTAGCCACGGCAGAGGGAACGAGAAACTAAACGTGTGTGTGCCAGTAAATAGAAGACATTAAACAAAGAAATTGTCCGCCTTTGCTTTTTATACCTCAGACCATAGATAGATAAATATATATAGATATATATGGATAGGTATATATTTTGCATATCTCAATTCCTCCAGTCTTCACAGAAGTCTTAATGAATATATGTTTGGGATTTGTAGTTTGGAAAGGGGTCTCTGTAGGGGGAAAAAACAACATAGTTATAGTAGATCGCTAATCAAGGTCCGGGCATGTCCTATACACTTTATACAGTGACTTATTTTTTCTCATCAAGCTTTGTTTCTATCTGGACGATCACGCTGGTACATTCGCACAGATTGTGGGAACAAACGAATTTTTAGCTATTTCAGTCCTCGCCCTGAGAGAAAGAATTCATCCCGAATCGGCCCGATCCTTAGTATCTGTGATGAAGAGGGTGGGATGTATCATCCAAAATGTGTTTAGTTTTACAATAACATCTTTCTTCAAATAGTTCCTCAAGTGAAAGATGATTAGTTTGTGTTATGTTGCTAGCTTTCTTGATTAGTCTGTTCATTCAGTGTTTAATATCAGACGATGAATTCCCACATCAGCAGGTAATACTGAAATTGAGTAGGCTTCCATTTGTAGAATAAGTTAACGAATTGTTTTTTTTTACGCCGAAATTGTACAGTTTTTTTAAGGTAGAAAATACTTTGGTTGAATTTTTTTTTTTTACAGCAAATGGCCATGCTAGCTCATTATTAATGGTGACACCTAAGTACTTATATGCCTCTACTTTCTCTACATGCATTTTGATTTTTTTATGTCGAGATCTGTAATCTGATGTTTCCCTCCTCCGGAAATCAACAACCATAAATATATGAAGAATGTGATTGAAGTCAACATGATTGACTTACATCGTTGCTTCCTCCAATTCTTTTTTTACCGATACTTTCCTCACTGGCGTAGAGAGTCTGCCCGAGGATACAAGAAATGACGTCATGAATGATTTCAGAAAGAAATGAACTGACCGCGTATGAGTAAAAGTATGTAGAAAAACATATGTGTAATGTCACGGACAACATATATTTGTTTTGTCATGGCCAACATATTTGTCATGTCATGGACAACATATGTCTTGGGCAGCATATGAGTGATTTCACGGACGACATATTAATTATGATTTGGACAAATACCGTCAGCTTTATGGGTCATTTTAACTCTACAGATGAGTTGTTCGACCCTCGTCTTACTCTACAGATGAGGTGTTCGACCCTCGTCTTACTCTACAGATGAGGTGTTCGACCCTCGTCCTACTCTACAGATGAGGTGTTCGACCCTCGTCTTACTCTACAGATGAGGTGTTCGACCCTCGTCTCAACCCGTCCTCTCCCCCCACCCCAAAATACCCGTAAAATATGAGTTTATGATTTTTGGCGGATCTTTCAGTAAAACCAACCACACCAACAAAAAAGAATATTTACGAATAGTTGCGCCACAATGAGGATTATTTGTGAGTTTTGCCACGCCATCATTACCTGAACATGATGTCTTGTTACGACATCATTACCTGAACAGGAAGTCTTGTTACGCCATCATTACCTGAACAGGAAGTCTTGTTACGCCATCGTTACCTGAACAGGATGTCTTGTTACGCCATCATTACCTGAACAGGATGTCTTGCTACGCCATCATTACCTGAACAGGATGTCTTGTTACGACATCATTACCTGAACAGGATGTCTTGTTACGCCATCGTTACCTGAACAGGATGTCTTGTTACGCCATCATTACCTGAACAGGATGTCTTGTTACGCCATCATTACCTTAACAGGATGTCTTGTTACGCCATCGTTACCTGAACAGGATGTCTTGTTACGCCATCGTTACCTGAACAGGACGTCTCTTTACGCCATCGTTACCTGAACAGGATGTCTCGTTACGCCATCGTTACCTGAACAGGATGTCTCGTTACGCCATCGTTACCTGAACAGGATGTCTCGTTACGCCATCGTTACCTGAACAGGATGTCTCGCAGGGACGTCCTGTGGAGCTCATAAGCTGTTACACCTAAACTCGTTTTCTTGGTCTCGAGTTCCATAAGTAGGTCAGGCATGGCGGGCATCTCGCCGTCAGGAAGCCGGTAGACCACTTGAAAATTGTGCAGCCCCTTTACATTCAAACGTTTTTTAAAATAAAAAGAAACAGTTTAAATATGTTAAATCTTTTTTTTTGTGTGGTTTAGTAATTGCAAGGGAGTTGGACTCTTATAAAATCTTAATGGAAATGAGCATAAAAATTACACATAGCTGAAATGTAATATCGCAGAGTATACAAACTTTCTAGAATATTCCTAGAAACTATGGTGCTCTATAATAATATATCCTAGAAACTATGGTGCTCTATAATAATATATCCTAGAAACTATGGGGCTCTAATATAATATATCCTAGAAACTATGGTGCTCTATAAGAATATATACTAGAAACTATGGTGCTCTATAATAATATATCCTAGAAACTATGGTGTTCTATAATAATCTATGATAATCTATCTTAGAAAATGTGATGCTCTATAATAATCTATCCTAGAAACTATGGTGCTCTTTAATAATAATAATAATAATAATAATAAGAGGTCTTATATAGCGCGGTACCCCAGCTTAGGGCTGGGCTCACCGCGCTGTACATAAAATTTTTTATCAAAAGAGACATAATCATGACATTAAAATAAAATACATTTATGAAATAAAGAACAGCAATGTATATTCACCCACCCCACCACATAACTTTTACAAGGCAAACCATGGACGGCAGCCAGCAAGATCGTTTATCGGTCAGAGGAGGGGAATCAGTCAGGGTAGTATAATTTAAAAAGATATGTTTTGAGTGCAGTTTTGAAGGCCTGGGTGGTTGGTATATTGCGTATGTGTAGTGGCAAAGAATTCCATTGTTTGGGGGCGCAGAAAGAGAAAGATCGTTCACCATATGTTTTAGTGTGTGTCTTGGGAACGGACAGAATACGCGTGTCTGCAGAGGAGCGAAGCTGTCGAAGGGGTTATACATTTATGAAATAAAGAACAGCAATGTATATTCACCCACCCCACCACATAACTTTTACAAGGCAAACCATGGACGGCAGCCAGCAAGATCGTTTATCGGTCAGAGGAGGGGAATCAGTCAGGGTAGTATAATTTAAAAAGATATGTTTTGAGTGCAGTTTTGAAGGCCTGGGTGGTTGGTATATTGCGTATGTGTAGTGGCAAAGAATTCCATTGTTTGGGGGCGCAGAAAGAGAAAGATCGTTCACCATATGTTTTAGTGTGTGTCTTGGGAACGGACAGAATACGCGTGTCTGCAGAGGAGCGAAGCTGTCGAAGGGGTGAATAGACAGAAAGAAGTTCGGTTAGATAGGAAGGGCAGGAATCCAAGAAAAAGTTGTGACAGAGAACAGACAACTTGTAGTCAATGCGTGCCTGTATAGGGAGCCAATGAAGGGAATGGAGTAGTGGAGTGACGTGATCGCGTTTTTTTTGCCTTTAAAACTAGCATAGCAGCTGAGTTTTGAACTTTCTGCAGTTTTTCTATGCAGTATTTTGGTGAACCTGACAGAAGAGAGTTGCAATAGTCAAGACGAGAGAGAACAAGAGCACAGACTAAGAGTTTTTTTAGCACTAACTGTGAGGTAGTGGCGTATGGAGCTGATCTGATAGTAGTGTATGCTGAACGACAGATGTGAGATATGTGTTTATCGAGAGACATGTTGTTAGAAAGAATGTAACCAAGATTCCTAGCAGAGGGTGTAAACTGTATGTCGGAGTTACCTACTTGAAATGAGGTAGGAAGAGTTGAGGTAGAGGATGATATGTGATTGTGAATGAGGAGTGCTTCCGTTTTGTCATCATTAAGCTTCAACTTGCTGAGTGTCATCCTAATCTATCCCAGAAACTATGATTCTCTATAATAATCTATCACATGAAGCTGACAACTTACCAAACACACGGCATCTGGGAAATGACTGAGCACGACCTGGGTGATGATGCCAATATCTCCTGTTTCCGTCGCCACTATCAATTTGTAGCCAGGGTCTAGGACAGGGGCGGGAAAAGATGAAGCGAAAACCAAAGTAACATTGAATACACTAGGTCAATCATAAGTATCGTCTATGCTGACCCCACAGTGACAGTTTCACACTGCCCCCCCCCCTCTAGTGACAAATTGACACTGACCTAACAGTGACAGTTTGACACTGCCCCAACAGTGACAGCTTGACATTGACCCTAAAGTGACAGCTTGACATTGACTCTAAAGTGACAGTTTGACGTTGACCCTAGAGTGACAGTTTGATATTGACCCTAAAGTGATAGTTATACACTGACCCTAAAGTGACAGTTTGACGTTGACCCTAAAGTGACAGTTTGCCACTGACCCTAGAGTGACATTTTGATATTGACCATAAAGTGATAGTTATACACTGACCCTAAAGTGACAGTTTGACGTTGACCCTAAAGTGACAGTTTGCCACTGACCCTAGAGTGACAGTTTGATATTGACCATAAAGTGATAGTTATACACTGACCCTAAAGTGACAGTTTGACACTGCCCCAACAGTGACAGTTTTACGGCATTGTCAAACTTGATAACGCTGAAAGAATGAAAACAACTTTTCAAGACTTAAAAATGAAAAAAAAATTATTAAAAAAAAAATTGTTACTTTGTTTTCGTTATGATTTGTTGTTTGGTACTTTTTTCATTTGCGCTAGAATTATTCACAAATGAGAGCAAAAAAAAAAAAAAAAAAGTGATCCCCACTGATAAAAAAAAAAAAAAAATTATTAAAAAAAAAATTTTTTCTTTGTTTTCGTTATGATTTGTTGTTTGGTACTTTTTTCATTTGCGCAAGAATTATTCAAAAATGAGAGCAAAAAAAAAAAAAAAAAAGTGATCCCCACTGATAAGCCGCAGATCATGTTCGTGAGGGGCAATAATCGTGAGATACAGTCCCACAAGACCACGCGACCCAATGATCACGCGCGCGAAATCATTTTCCTTATGATTAATTTTGACCCAAATCACCCAAAACTTTTACCGTAGATGTTCTGCAAATAGGACGGCGCGCCGTTGCACTTGATGCGGCCTTTCACCAGCATGGCGACGCTGTCACCAACGACCTCTGCCTCGTACGGGTCATGCGTGCTCATCAGTACCGTGCGGCCCCTGCGCATGTTCCTTATCAAGTTCCAGAGGTCGTCTCGGGCCGCGGGGTCGACCCTAGCCGACGGTTCGTCGAGGAGGACGACCTGTTAGGATATGGTGACACATTTAAATACTTCTGCAGTGAATGTGGCTTTGTTTGTTTGGTTGGTTGGTTTTTTTGGTGGATTTTGTCCCTCGATTACACATATAACAGCAAGGTGGCGGCGTTGAGGTGAGGGTGTTGTCGGGTTAAAAAAAAAAGGGGGGTGGATACACTTTTGTGACGTCACCTGAGCGTTGCTAAAAATAGCGCAGGCCACCGACAGGCTTCGGCTCTCCGTCTGCGTGATCCGTGCCGGCAGTTTGCCGGCCTGGTCCGTCATGCCGAGCCGGTTGAGGACGGCGTAGAGTTCGTCCTCTTCTACCCTGCTGTCAGGGCTACACACCTGGAAGGCATAGGATGCTCTTGTGTAAGCTCAGTCAGAGATTGTAACTCTTTTAGCCCATTAAGGCCCAGTTCGCGCGATCGAATTCCTTTCAAATTTTCATTCATGCATTTGATGCGATTTTTGTATGAAGCCTTGTCACAATTTTCAAAATACTGTTTGATCGAATTCTCATTTTTTTTGTCCATGAAACCACGCACAAAATAATGTGTTCATACAAAATTTGACGCAAATTTGGGGTTAATTTGAAAGGAATTTGATCGCGTGGACTGACGCTGATTATTGTATACATTGTTATCCTACCATAGCTGTAGTGTAACTTAGCTTTTCAATAATAATAATAATAATAATACGTTTTTTTGTGTACTGCTCGTAAATAAAAATATCACTGCCATTTATTCACTCCATATTTTCTCCCTGATTAAGCTGAATTTGAATCTAACAAATATACAAGTCTGAAATATCGCTTGACAATGTACCCATGGCAACTAGACGGCCGACACAGATAAGCTCATGCCATGACTTACAAACACACTTACAACCTACAGCAGCCGGGAATGCACGCTTGGAAAAGAAAAAAGCATAAGTTAGGTCTGATTAGAAGAAAGTGGAGGAGCAGGTCGTAACACTCCACGGGCTTTAGCGCCACAGGAATGGATATTATACACCTACCCTAAGAGCATAACACCAGTCGCAGATATACCCATGCCTTATCCTACAGTATAACACAAGCCACAGATGCACCCAACACTTACCCTTGATGCAATACACTGAAAGTTCGTTAGAAGGCAAGTCCCAGACGTACACCTGACTTACCTTACGATAAAATACCAGCTGTTCGCGACACGTGAGGTTTGGAAATAAAATGTCGTGTTGCGGGCACCAGCCGATGTCGTTTTTCAACAAATCATTTCCCTTTAAGAGTACACTACCCTTGGTAGGTTGTAGAAGGCCTGTTGGTGGTTGGAAGAAATGATTCGCGCGTGTTGAAAATATATATTAACTAGGATAGTCGGTAAAGAGTTGGACTAATTAGTTACCAGCAAAACTAGCTGTACATGTAGGTAACTAGTTACAAGCAAACCTAGCTGTACATATAGGTAACTAGTTACAAGCAAACCTAGCTGTACTTATAAGTAATTAGCTGAAAGAAAACATAGATGTACATATAAGTAACTAGTAACCGTCAAACATAGTTTTACATATAACTAACTAGCTACCAGCAAACACAGTTGTACCTATAAGTAACTGGTAACTAGTTACAAGCAAACATAGCTGTAGATATACGAATTCATTCCCACCTGCCAGAATAGACATAAGAGTTGTCTTTCCTGCTCCACTGTGCCCCAAGATTACCGTAATCTGATTTTCCCCAACCTCCAACGTGACGTCATCCACCGCTACAGTATCCTCAAAGACCTGATGGACAGATGCAAGGGACAGTAGTGATATGACAGACTGTCCCCGTTTTTGGCTGTACTAAATTCAAGTACTCAAACGGAAACAGTCAACCGTATCCAACACGATCTCAAAAAATTTTTTTTTTTTTTCTAAAAAAAACCCCCAAAAAGAACATGAGCAACCAAATAACTAAATTTAAACCAAGGTCTTTTTTCTCATTCTTGCGAAATGTTCTTCTGCAGGAGGTTCAGTGTGATTGCAATGTGCTGTAATTCGAGCGTCCCGATATTTTGTTTCTAGCATTACCTCGAATTTTAAAAAAAATGACATTTCACTCGACATATTTTCTTCTACAGACGCATGGAAAAGCTCATGCAGAAAAGCTCATGTTGCTTTCTCTTTTCTCATGCAGAAAAGCTCATGTTGCTTTCTCTTTTCTCATGCAGAAAAGCTCATGTTGCTTTCTCTTTTCTCATGCAGAAAAGCTCATGTTGCTTTCTCTTTTCTCATGCAGAAAAGCTCATGTTGCTTTCTCTTTTCTCATGCAGAAAAGCTCATGTTGCTTTCTCTTTTCTCATGCAGAAAAGCTCATGTTGCTTTCTCTTTTCTTTGTATTTTATAACTCGGATATCGTTTACTTATTTAGTCCCCACGGCCCCACTGATTTGTTTATTTATTTAGTCCCTATAGGCCCAAGGGATTCTCAGCTCGGAAGCATGTACAGTTCTCTCTCTAGACCAGAAATATTTGAATATTTGATTGTTCAGATCGCCTTGAGTTTTCCCTTTTGGCCCGAATCAACTCTACAGCACTGTCGTGCCTAAAGCACCGGCGAGACAACTTCGCCTGCAGCAGTAGCATACAATGCAGTAACACATTCTGAGATATTCGTATTTGTCCATCGGAGTCTAAATGCTGCATTGAAATGACATATCTCCAGACATTGCTTTCTAATCTTCTTTTGGTCCGTAACCTGCAGTGGGTCGATGTCTACATGGATTTTTATCACTATTTAAAAAAAAAAACGAACAACCTTTGCTGACTCGTCAATACAATAGCAATCTTTTGTGACCTTCACACCTAATCCCCCATGATATCCCCCCCCTTCTAAATGCACCCCCCCACACTTTCCCCTGCATACCTTCAACACATTTTTGATTTGGATCCCCTCAGGTATGCTGTAAACAGAAGGACGGCTATTTTGTCTGACTCGCTCTGCGTCCATCTTGGAACACCAGTAGTTTTTCTGTACAAATAAATGTAGATATATGGACACCTGAGCCGTGTCCCGGGGGGGGGGGGGTAAGGGGGGCTGTAAAAAGAGTGGCTGCAAAAAAAAAAGGGGGGGGAGGGGGCAAAGCTATGATGTAGAAAAAAAAATCGTTCAATTTTGAAAGCAGGTATCACATGCAGAAAATGAGCACTGGGCCCCCAAAAGTACCCCGAAGGCCCCTGGTGGTCACCAGTAGTTTTTTTCCTATTTAAAAATGTATCCACAACCTGGACTTTTCCCTCAGAAAACTGTAGATATATCCAGATGTAGGCCACACTCAACATTATAATCCCACAGCTGTATTAGGATCGTCTGAAAAGGATTGTACTCATTAATTTTCTTATTAAATATTGAGTTTAGTTCTTATGACTTATTGAATGTTCCGCGTCGCTGGTGCACTGTGATACTAGCTGCCCCATGACGTCATGTAGCTGGTGCACTGTGATACTGGCTGCCCCCATTACGTCATGTGGCTGGTGCACTGTGATACTAGCTGCCCCATGACGTCATGTAGCTGGTGCACTGTGATACTGGCTGCCCCATGACGTCATGTAGCTGGTGCACTGTGATACTGGCTGCCCCCATTACGTCATGTAGCCGGTGCACTGTAATACTGGCTGCCCCATGACGTCATTAACCTCAAGACAAAGACAGATTTAAGACACGTGGATTTCACATCGACTGACCGAACACAGAAAGTAGAACGGTCTGCTGTTGCCGCGATCCGCCATGTATACCTGCTCCAGGTACCACAGGAGGGCGACGTTGAACAGAGAGTTGAGAACGAGGAGCAGAAGGCCGTCCAGAACGGCGTGACCCCCGGCCCTGTCCGGTGTCCACTCCAGCAGGTTGGATAAGTCCGTCACCACAGCTGAGGGATAAAACACACCAATAGAGGCCGAGATTAATAAAAGATCCACGACTCGAGTATTAATGTATTCGATTACTGGAGTGAATGATTGTCAAGTAACTGGATTTGTTAAATGGCCACACAACAGAAAAGAAAAGAAGAATCAATTAGTTTCTAATGATATTTCGAAATAGAAAATAGTACCTGAACAATTACCTGATAAATACGAAACACACGCAACACGGGGACCATTGTACCCTGACAAAAAAAAGCCAACATTGTACCATGACAAAAACAGCCAAAATTGTACCGTGACAAAAACAGCCAACATTGTACCGTGACAAAAACAGCCAAAATTGTACCATGACAAAAACAGCCAACATTGTACCGTGACAAAAACAGCCAACATTGTACCGTGACAAAAACAGCCAACATTCTACCCACCCCGTCTCTTGTTGTCCTGTATTTTATACTGCACGATGAAGTGACCAATGCCGAAGATCAAGACACCTGCAACGTACGTGAACAGCTTGTGGTTCATCGAGGACTCCAGAAAATTGCCCAGGTCCATGGCGATCAGAATGACTATGGTCATGTAGACTCGGGCCAGTCGCACTGCCAATTACCATAGAATAATACATGTCACAGCGCACCTACGGAGTGCTACCAGAGGGTTTAAAGAAATGAAATGATCTTAAGCTGTACACAACATTACATTTCACTCCTATACACCCCCCCCCCTCTCACCAACCACCTCGCTTGCTGTCATCACTTAACTTTGGGCCGTGTCTTACGGTGATGCTCAGAAGTTGAAATATTATCATACATTTTAATGTGTTCACGGATTCCTGGAAATTACAGTGTTTATTGTTAAACTGCAGCGCTGCCATTGGACTTGGGTTGTTATTTTTGTAATTTTTTTTTCAGGCATCTCTCTGCTCCAATGTGACGATGGTGTAGATTCACAAGGCTCCAATGTGACACGATGGTGTAGATTCACAAGGCTCCAATGTGACGATGGTGTAGATTCACAAGGCTCCAATGTGACGATGGTGTAGATTCACAAGGCTCCAATGTGACGATGGTGTATATTCACAAGGCTCCAATGTGACGATGGTGTAGATTCACAAGGCTCCAATGTGACGATGGTGTAGATTCACAAGGCTCCAATGTGACGATGGTGTAGATTCACAAGGCCTAGGATTTTTCTTTAGGAGGATAAGCTGCTTCGCTAGACAGAAAATCTCCTCTCTCTCTCTCCACGCACCTGGATAAACCAAAGAGGGAGAGAGGATCATGCAACTGAAAGGAACAGGTGCTTCGAATGACCACGTACCTTTTTTGATAAAGCAGGAGCACAACATGGCCAGCGTCAGGAAGTCGGCCAGGAAGAGCAGCATGTACCCAGACAGCAGCAAGGGGCTGGCGTGGTGGACCAGGATGTTGGGCATCATGTTGGCACTGTACAGGAGGGTCGCAGCGAAGACCAGGTGGCATCCCATCAGGAAATTGGCCGTGAACCAACCCAGCCAGTAGACATCCATGGATATTCCCATCGGCCTTAGGGCTTCCTGGATAATAATATTTCAGCGAAACCAGATGATTATCTCTTCCAACCCCCCCTCTCTCTCTCTCTCCCCCTGTCTCTCTCTCTCTCTATATATATATCTATATATATATATACATATATCTATCGATTCATAACTATATTATAAAGCCTCAGGGCTTCCTGGCTAATAATATTTCAGCGAAACCAGATGATTCTCTCTCTTCCTCTCTCTCTCTCTCTCTCTCTCCATATATATATATATATATATCCATTTCTATATATACATATATCTATATCTATATTTTTATATATATATATATCTATCTCTCTCTCTATATATATGTATGTTATATATATTATATATCCATAAATTCATACCGTATATATATATATATATCCACCTAAACCTTATATATACATATATTATATGTATATTAATATATATATATATATTAT
>CAXITT010000186.1:585252-670385 GCA_964033795.1 Lymnaea stagnalis | reverse complement strand
AGGCATGAAGCGAACAGTTCAACAATCAGTACATTCACACAGGCATGAAGCGAACAGTTCAACAATCAGTACATTCACACAGGCATGAAGCGAACAGTTCAACAATCAGTACATTCACACAGGCATGAAGCGAACAGTTCAACAATCAGTACATTCACACAGGCATGAAGCGAACAGTTCAACAATCAGTACATTCACACAGGCATGAAGCGAACAGTTCAACAATCAGTACATTCACACAGGCATGAAGCGAACAGTTCAACAATCAGTACATTCACACAGGCATGAAGCGAACAGTTCAACAATCAGTACATTCACACAGGCATGAAGCGAACAGTTCAACAATCAGTACATTCACACAGGCATGAAGCGAACAGTTCAACAATCAGTACATTCACACAGGCATGAAGCGAACAGTTCAACAATCAGTACATTCACACAGGCATGAAGCGAACAGTTCAACAATCAGTACATTCACACAGGCATGAAGCGAACAGTTCAACAATCAGTACATTCACACAGGCATGAAGCGAACAGTTCAACAATCAGTACATTCACACAGGCATGAAGCGAACAGTTCAACAATCAGTACATTCACACAGGCATGAAGCGAACAGTTCAACAATCAGTACATTCACACAGGCATGAAGCGAACAGTTCAACAATCAGTACATTCACACAGGCATGAAGCGAACAGTTCAACAATCAGTACATTCACACAGGCATGAAGCGAACAGTTCAACAATCAGTACATTCACACAGGCATGAAGCGAACAGTTCAACAATCAGTACATTCACACAGGCATGAAGCGAACAGTTCAACAATCAGTACATTCACACAGGCATGAAGCGAACAGTTCAACAATCAGTACATTCACTTCCACTAAGTCCAAAATAAATTTAAAATCACTATCAATTTCGATGCAGTGAGTGTCCTGAAAACACCACCTCGTTTTGGTTGCTACGTACTGTAAGGAATAACAATTAGTGATCAGTTGCCAGGAGGTGAGTTATAAAAACCGTGAGCGCCGTTTCCTAACGCAATAACATTCTAAAGTCCACAATGTTTCACACACCACAAGCCTCCTTGTTTTCCCGGATACCCCTTTACCCTTTTAACATGAAATTGTTTCGTTTCCATTTCATTTTTCAAAAGTTTTATAATGCTATTTTAAACATTAATTGATCCTTTTTTTTGGTGTTGCTCTTACATCCGAAAGATTTAAGGTCAGTTATGGACACATCATTTTGATTGACGTTTTCACGCATTGACCGTGAGTTTACTGGCAGTAGGCACCTGTGATCGCTGGTGAACAAAATGTGTTCGCTTACATTTGTTACTCTATTAACAGTAACATTATGAGGTTCAGTGAATAAAATTTAAGAAATTTTGCAAAGAAAAAAAATACTTTTCGTGTGTGAGTCGTCTTATTTTAAAAAAAATGTTTTTATTCAAACTCAAGTGACAGATACATGACATTTAGTGACATCTGTCGGGGGGGGGGAGGGGAGAACAAAATATTAACCGCCTACAGGGCTTCAGTGGCCTTGATCCGACACTGAAAGTTTTTGGATATGCATACCAATGGAGTATATTGGATTTTTATGCACTGTCTTACCGATTGAGTGTAAAGGACGTGTATACCAATTGAGCATATTGGATTTTTATACACTGTCTTACCGATTGAGTGTAAAGGATGAGTATACCAATTGAGTTTATTGGATTTTTATACACTGTCTTACCGATTGAGTGTAAAGGATGAGTATACCAATTGAGTATATTGGATTTTTATACACTGTCTTACTGATTGGCGGATCTTGATTTGTATACTGTCTTACTGATTAAATTCTGGTCGGTTCAGTTCTTTGTTACTGGAGGTGGCACGGTACATAGCAATTTAAATAAAACCTGCAGGTTCGAAAAGGGGGGGGGGGAATGCCCCATTCTACCCTACCAAAATGACGTCACTGAGTGAATGCATTTGATTTGCATTTTTACTTAGTGGCTGCCATTAGTGACTCATTGAGTACATGCCGTACACACACACCGCTCTGGTCTACTCTATTGGTAGCAGACTTTTGTCTGGGTTTTTAAAAGACTTTCGTATGTAGTTTTCAAGACTTTGGTCTGTGATTTTCAAGACTTCTGTCTGTGATTCTCTGTGAACCGCTTAACTGACACTCGTTTGATTTTGACACCTACTGTAAATGTACGGTACGTCGATGGCGTTGCTCAACAACAGAGGCTTCTCGCTGAGTTCAAGGACGAACATCAAGCCCAGGTGAAGGTACTGATACCTCCACTTCAGTGTGACGTTAAACATCAGCTGGGCGGTGTCCTGGCTAAAGCTCAGGCAGTAGCACGCCAGGTCTCGCTGTCTCATGCTGCAGCCGCCCTCCAGGTTGATGATACAGATGTCCTGAAAGGGTGCACGGGACATTTCATCTTATTGGTTGCCATGTGAAACAGTTCACGAGTAAGTAGCACGTGACATTCCCCTTATAGATGACGTGAAGCGTCTCACTTATAGAGGACAAGTAACACTTCACTTAAAGATGACACGTTAAATTTCACTTATTGATAAAAAATTATATTTTACTTATAGGTAACAGGTGATATTTCACTTATATATAACATGTCACATTTCACTTATTGATGACTCGTAACATTTCCCCCATAGACAACAAAAAAACAAAACAACAACAACAAAACGGTGAGCCATCTGTGTTTTGATTTCCGTCTGTCAACCACATTTACTACTCAGGCATCTGGCACCCTCACGACCGTGATTTGACATGCACTTCTTGTTTGGCCCCGCTTCTCCAATTAATATCCTATAAACTTCACCCCAAAAGTAAAAAAATGGATGAACTAATCTGCTCTGGGTGTCATCTTCAGAGGGTGCCATTTTCAAGAAAAATATGTGTATATATTATGGGGGGTGGGGTGGGGGATGGCGGACGGAATGATAAATTCAGGCTTTCGCTTACCAAGGCTCTGGATGAAAATAGACATGGTTCCTTTGATCCAAATCTATTTTTATGATTTACATACATGCAAAGATGGTGGTTAGACAGGCCTAGATGGCGCTTAGACAGTGCCTAGATGGTGTTTGGATATCGCCTAAATGGTGTTTGGACAGTGCCTAGATGGTGTTTGGATAGTGCCTAGATGGCGCTTAGACAGACAGTGCCTTGATGGTGCTTAGACAGACAGTGCCTTGATGGTGTTTGGACAGTGCCTAGATGGCGCTTAGACAGTGCCTTGGATGTGCTTAGACAGACAGTGCCTAGATGGTGTTTGGATAGTGCCTAGATGGCGCTTAGACAGTGCCTTGGATGTGCTTAGACAGGCAGTGCCTAGATGGTGTTTGGATAGTGCCTAGATGGTGTTTGGACAGTGCCTAGATGGTGCTTAGACAGACAGTGCCTTGATGGTGCTTAGACAGACAGTGCCTTGATGGTGTTTGGATAGTGCCTAGATGGTATTTGGGCAGAGCTTAGATGGCGCTTAGACAGACAGTGCCTTGATGGTGCTTAGACAGACAGTGCCTAGATGGTGTTTGGATAGGGCCTAGATGGTGTTTGGACAGTGCCTAGATGGCGCTTAGACAGTGCCTTGGATGTGCTTAGACAGACAGTGCCTAGATGGTGTTTGGATAGTGCCTAGATGGTGCTTAGACAGTGCCTTGGATGTGCTTAGACAGACAGTGCGTAGATGGTGTTTGGACAGTGCCTAGATGGCGCTTAGACAGTGCCTAGATGGTGCTTAGACAGTGCCTTGATGGTGCTTAGACAGACAGTGCTTAGATAGTGTTTGGATAGTGCCTAGATGGTGTTTGACTGAACAGTTAAGGTCTGACTGAATGGAGATGGCATGACTGAACAGTTACGGTCTGACTGAATGGCGATGGCATGACTGAACAGTTACGGTCTGACTGAATGGCGATGGCATGACTGAACAGTTACGGTCTGACTGAATGGCGATGGCATGACTGAACAGTTATGGTCTGAATGAATGGCGATGGCATGACTGAACAGTTACGGTCTGACTAAATAGCGATGGCATGACTGAACAGTTACGGTCTGACTGAATAGTGATCTTCTGACTAAATGTCGATGATCTGAATGAAGGGTGATGGTCTAACCGAATAGCGATGGTCGGATTGAATAGCGATGGTCTGACTGAATAGCGATAGTCTGACTAAATGGCGATGGTCTGACTGAATTCGATGGTCTGACTGAATGGCGATGGTCTGACTGAATTCGATGGTCTGACTGAATGGCGATGGTCTGACTGAATTCGATGGTCTGACTGAATGGCGATGGTCTGACTAAATGGCGATGGTCTGACTGAATTCGATGGTCTGACTGAATGGCGATGGTCTGACTATTACCGCTACCAGACACTAAATGGCGAGGGTCGGACTGAGTTCGATGGTCTGACTGAATGGCGATGGTCTGACTGAATTCGATGGTCTGACTGAATGTCGATGGTCTGACTGAATTCGATGGTCTGACTAAATGGCGATGGTCTGACTGAATTCGATGTTCTGACTGAATGGCGATGGTCTTACTGAATGTCGATGGTCTGACTAAATGGCGATGGTCTGACTGAATGGCGATGGTCTGACTGAATAGCGATGGTCTGACTAAATGGCGATGGTCTGACTGAATAGCGATGGTCTGACTAAATGGCGATGGTCCGACTGAATAGCGATGGTCTGACTAAATGGCGATGGTCTGACTGAATAGCGATGGTCTGACTAAATGGCGATGGTCTGATTGAATAACGATGGTCTGACTGAATGGCGATGGTCTGATTTCTACAAACCTCGGTTGGGAAAAGTGTCAGGCTTTCATCTCGGATCAACAGCGCCAGAGACAAGAAGCCGTCCGTGACGTCAAATTTGATGCCGCTCAGATTGACGTAACCGTAGAAGAGAACCCGTTCCACCTCAGCAACAACGCCGTCATGGCACCGCCACGGAGTCAACGGTTGAAAGATCGGGAACAGGCCAAGTCGATTGTAAGGCGGTTCTGGCTGGGCTTCAGCGCCTGTGACTGGAAATTGACGTTCAAGAGATTTGTGTACCCAGGTATGATGTGTACCCAGGTATGATGTGTACCCAGGTATGATGTGTACCCAGGTATGATGTGTACCCAGGTATGATGTGTACCCAGGTATGATGTGTACCCAGGAATGATGTGTACCCAGGTATAATGCAGCGGCGTTACTCGGGGCTAGTGCCACCCGCGTCAGCCAAAGACTTTTTTCCGCCCCCTTCCACGAAAAAAACCCTCTTGCGTATGGCCGAAAATGCCTTACCTTATTTTAAAGTAAAGAAAGGAGCTGCCTGGGGCGCATTGCCCCCTCTCCATATTCTCCTTCTTACGCCATTGGTACGATGAGACCTCAATTGTTATTTTGTGTACTCAGGTATTTTATGTACTCAAGGTATGTTGTGTACTCAGGTGTATTTTATGTTCTCAGGGTTGTTGTGTACTCAGGTATGTTATCTACTCAGGTACGTTCCCCACTCAGGTATGTTGCGTACTAAATTACAGCATGTACTAAATACAATTTACTTGTTAAAATAAGGTATGCAGCAAACTGCCCTATCCAATCATCTTTCGTGTCTACTTACACAATAGGAGCGAACAATAGAAAAAGATCATCATCTTAATGACAGATGTCAGCATTCATTTGGAACGCTGTGATGACATACGGGAGCATTCATTTGGCACGCTATGCTGGAATGAAAAAGAAGACCCACAATTATAGTACAGCAAAGTGACGTCACATGACTCCCATTCAGTTCACTTGATGTCTCTTCCAAAGCTTTGGTAATATTGCATCGACTAAACGCCTTACATGACACCCCATCAAGCCCGGCAACATATTCCGGATTGAAAAAAACATTCATTTTTTGGAACGTTTATAATAAAATATAAATACGTACTTTCAGCAATTTATTTTTATTCTGGAAAATACGTTAAAAATAATTAAACATATCTTTTGACTTTCTTCGCATGCATTCAACATAATGTTAAGTTATATTAATCAGGAAGTTGTATACATTTATACAAAGAGAAATATCGAAGTAGAATGGATCGCAGGACAGCGCCGAGATACACAACACAACACAACACAAAAAACACAACACAACAAAAGTACGGGGGAAAAGTGTTAAACAACGGTAGGTTTACACTTAGCTCAAAAAGAAAACAAAATCATAAGATTTGAGAAACTTTAGCTAGAATCTATAGGATCGTGTAACATTCATTAGAATCGTGTAACATTCACTGGAATCGTGTAACATTCATTAGAATCGTGTATCATTCACTGAAATCGTGTAACATTCACTGGAATCGTGTAACATTTATTGGAATCGTATAACATTCACTGGAATCGTGTAACATTCATTGGAATCGTGTAACATTCATTGGAATCGTGTAACATTCATTGGAATCGTGTAACATTCACTGGAATCGTGTAACATTCATTGGAATCGTGTAACATTCACTGGAATCGTGCAACATTCATTGGAATCGTGTAACATTCATTGGAATCGTGTAACATTCATTGGAATCGTGTAACATTCACTGGAATGGTGTAACATTCATTGGAATCGTGTAACATTCATTGGAAGCGTGTAACATTCATTGGAATCGTGTACCATTCATTGGAATCGTGTAACATTCACTGGAATCTATGTTTTGTTTAAATAACAAAATTAAAACATAGATTCATTGTTTTCATTGTTCTACACCAATCGGCCTACGTGGATGCCTACAAAATATTCCACCAATCTACCTACATGCATGCCTACAGAATATTCCACCAATCTACCTACATGCATGCCTACAGAATATTCCACCAATCTTCCTACATGCATGCCTACAGAATATTCCACCAATCTGCCTACTTGCATGCCTACAGAATATTTCACCAAACTGCCTACTTGCATGCGTACAAAGGATCTGAAGGAGGGAGGAAGGTGGAGTTATAACAATAATATATTTAAGTGTCTTTAGTGGCACCTATACTGATGTATTATCAAACCCAGCTGATATATTACGTTTCATTATTTAAGTAATCATTAAATTGTTGGACAGCCATACATCTTTTAAGCCGGGAAAATATGGGAAAATTTTGCCCCACCCCCCCCCAAAAAAAAAAAATAAAAAAATAAAACAATATATATTTTAAGTTTTAATTATGATTAGACAAAGTTACAAATGAAAACGTTTCGGCAAATGCCTTCGTCAGTGAAACAAAACAAAAAAAAACAGAACAACATTTACGTAATCTTAAATTAAATGTACCTAATGCCTGTATATCCTACCTATACCAAACAATTGAAATAGAATAAGAACAATGGGCGCACGTCCCTATCGAAAACAATAGATCAATATGATTGAAGAAAGCAGCACTGTTCACCTGCCACCCCCCTACCCCTCACAACCCCACACCCCAACCCATCCATTTCTTAGAACTGTTGACGATAAAGGAAAAACCACTTGCCGCGAGAACAAGACACATACCAGGGCATATCATGGCATACAAGGGCATACGAGGGCATATCATGGCATAAGATGGCATATCATGGCATACGATGGCATATCATGGCATGCGAGGGCATACGAGGGCATATCATGGCACTCGAGGCCATATCATGGCATAAGATGGCATATCATGGCATACGATGGCATATCATGGCATACGATGGTATATCATGGCATACGATGCATGTCATTGCATACGATGCATATCATGGCATACGATGACATATCATCGCATACGATGACATACGATGACAAACGATAATGTATCATGACATACGATGACTATCATTGCATACTATGACATATCATGGCCTATCATGGCATACGAGGGCATACGAGGGCATATCATGGCATACGAGGGCATATCATTGCATATCATGGAATACGAGGCAATATCCTTGCATAAGAGGGCATATTATGACATATCATGGCATACGATGGCATATCATGGCATACGATGGCATATCATGGCATACGATGGCATATCATGGCATACGATGGCATATCATGGTATACCAGGGCATATCATGGTATACTAGGGCATATCATGCATACGAGGGCATATCATGGCATAAGAGGGCATATCATGCATACGATAAAATATCATTGCATATGATGGCATATCATGGCATACGATGGCATATCATGGAATACGATGTCATATCATGGCATACGATGGTATATCATGGCATACGATGCATATCATGGCATACGATGACATATCATGGCATACGATGGCATACCGTGGCATACGATGGCATACGATGACATAGCATGGCATACGATGGCATATCATGGCATACGATGACATATCTTGGCCTATCATGGCATACGAGGGCATATCATGGCATATGATGGCATATCATTGCATATCATGGAATACGAGGGCATATCCTTGCATAAGAGGGCATATTATGACATATCATGGCATACGATGACATATCATGGCATACGATGGCATATCATGGTATACGAGGGCATATCATGGCATAATAGGGCATATCATGGCAAACGTTAGGTTTATTCCTCTTTGCTTCGATACATAACTAAAACTTATTTTTACTTCTTTTTTGGCGGAAGTTTAAGGATTCAAACATTTTTATTAGCAAGCCAAGCGCGTTTTAAAAGGTCGAAATGACGTCATTATAAAATGTTTCCTCAAAATATTATAATACATAGAAAAATTTAATTTATTTTCTTGTAAATTGTATATCTAGCTGTCTATTTTTAAATATTCTAATTTTCTTATTGCCTTGTTAAATAAATAAATAAAATCACGTGAAGTAGTATCATGACATGCCAGCAGTGAATGACATGTTTAGTGCGACTCTACGCTGACGTCACCAATTATGAACTTTTGATTAAAAAGTGAATAATTGTATAAGAAACCAATGAACTTCCGGCCACATAAGATTTGTAGAGCAACATGCTTATGAAGTGTTGAGCTTTGCTCTGGTATATCATAATATTTCTTTGTTTCAGTAATTCTCCAACGCAGGGCTCGGCTTATTTCAAGGCATTGGTAACTATTCAAATAATATTGACGTAGTCGTTAGGGATCTGGTAAACCCTTTTATTGTTTAGTCATCGCTGTGAATGTGAGAGGAAAGAGTAAAAAGACAGCAAGTTATGAGTTACATTGTAAGTGATAGAAAGAAAGAGAGAGAGGGAGAGGGGGCAAGAGAAAGTGAGAATAAACGAGAGGAGAGAGACACAGAAAGAAAGAGAGAGGGAGAGGGGGCAAGAGAAAGTGAGAATAAACGAGAAAAGGGAGAGACAAAAAGCGAGAGAGGGGGACAAGAGAAAAAGAGAGAGAGAGGGCGAAAGAGAGAAGGAAGAGAAAGAAAGAAAAAGAGAGAAAGAATGGAGAGAAAGAAAGAAAGAGAGAGAGAGAACGAGAAAAGGGAGAGAAAAGAGAAAGAAAGATGACGATGACATGGCCTGGTTCAGTGGTCGTCAGCCTGCGGCCTGGGAGCTGCACGCGGGATGTTTTGAAAAAATAGATGCGGCTGCAACACTATTTTCTTAGCATGTATAATTTATAACTGGAAAAAGATTTCCTAGCCCTGGCCTAGTTACATCTTATAACACGTTTACATTTGGATGTGGGTGCTTGGGGGGGGGGGGGAGAAATAAAAAGAAACCAATCAAAAAAAGTATCATACATTAATTAATTAGCCCTGGCCTAGTTACATCTTATAACACGTTTACATTTGGATGTGGGTGCTTGGGGGGGGGGGGAGAAATAAAAAGAAACCAATCAAACAAAGTATCATACATTAATTAATATTGTACATTTCAGCTGCTTGTTAGCTTGTGGGTAAACTAGTGACACACACACCATGTTATACAGAGCTGAGGAATTTTCCATTACGAGGAGCTTGACAATGCTACTGATATATTTGGTGTTACTTTTAGGTAGGTTAAATTTCAGTAGCAATTTGTTGCATTACAACAGTCTGAATCGCTGTGCGTGACATGTTCAATGTCTTCTGGGTAATTTAGTCTGAATCATTGTGTGTGACATGTTCAATGTCTTCTGGGTAATTTAGTCTGAATCATTGTGTGTGGCATGTTCAATGTCTTCTGGGTAACTAAGTTTGAATTGTGTGACACGTTCCATGTATTTTGTGTTGCTCCATTCGTACAAATTATTTGACAGTCTATTTAAAAATAAAATAAATAAATGACAATATTATTGAAAACTCCGGTTACCTTAACTCAAATTCTATGAAAGTAGCGGCATCAACATTAAATGATGGTGTTGGGCAACTGATTGAATGCCCCTTGTTGATAAACGAAGATGTGACCGAGTCTTTTTCTAAATCAGTTTCATACATTGAATCACTTGATCTTAAATTTTGAATTTGTTTGGCTGAAAAAAAAAACCCCAGCAACCCCACATATCCTATCATTTCATGTTGAATAGTATTTCTGAAGAGATGACGTATCTCAGGCGTATCCCACAAATCCATTTCTAGGACTAGGTCCACTGGTCCAGCCTCAAATAATCGGCGACAGGGCCAAACTGTTCCGCATCCTGGTACCGATGCAAGGGCGGCGCTGCCCTGGGGGCGTCATCGCCAAGTCAGACAGCATCTATCTCACCGGCATGATCAACATAAGCGGCATTAACACAGACCTGTCTTATGCGTTCATGTCTTTGAATGTCTACCGGAAGCAGGGCGATGAGTTCTACTTTTTCGAGGTATTTACCGAGTCCGCATTGGTGTTAATAATTTCACGAGGCATTCGCCGTGATGACACGGTGCTAAGCTTTCATAAAGCATTCGTCGTGATAACACGGTGCTAAGCTTTCATGAGGCATTCACCGTGATAACACGGTGCTAAGCTTTCATGAGGCAGTTACCTGGACAACACGGTTCTAAGCATTCATGAGGCATTCACCGTGAAAACACGGTTCTAAGCTTTCATGAGACATTTACCTGGACGATACGGTGCTAAGCTTTCATGAGGCGTTCGCTGTGACGACACGGTGCTAAGCTTACATGAGCATTCGCCGTGACAAAACGGTGCTAAGCTTACATGAGGCATTCGAAATGACAACAGGATGCTAAGCTTTCATGAGGCATTCGCCGTGACGAAACGGTGCTAAGCTCACATGAGGCATTCGAAATGACAACACGGTGCTAAGCTTTCATGAGGCATTCACCGTGACGTCGTGGTGCTAAGCTTTCATGAGGCATTCGCCGTGACAAATGGTGCTAAGCTTTCATGAGGCATTCACCGTGACAAATGGTGCTAAGCTTTCATGAGGCATTCACAGTGACGTCATGGTGCTAAAGCTTTCATGAGGCAGTTCCCGGGACCACGCGTTGCTAATATTTTGTGAGAGATTGGTGGTGCCGACATTTGTGTTCTAATAGCTGTGATTAAGTCTTTGGTTATTGTTCTTTCACTCCAACAACGACTTCCAAAGATAAGTCACGTAGGTAAGATGAGGCGCCCCCCACGGGGGGCTGTTCTGGAATTTACCGGACACTTATTACATAACAATACAACAAACTGAATTAGGCCAAAAGGAATCGGGAGACGGCCTTTCTTACTGTCACTAAGGCTTAAATTGTTCTATCTTTTGTCGGTGGATATAAGGGAGATAGAGAGAGAAATAACAAGAGAGAAGGGTAGTGTAAAGAACTGATACTGCTTTTAGAGGCTGTAAAGCAGAGGTTCTCAAACTGTGGGTGGCGACTCCTTTGGGGGTCGAATGACGCTTACTGAGAGGTTGCCTAAGACCATCGGAAAACACGTGTTTACTTTATGAAGTCACAACGAAGCTAATTTTAGGTTTGTTTTTCGGGGGGTGGGGGAGGCATAACAACACAATGAACTCTATTAAAGGGTCACGGCATTAGGAAGTTTGAGAGCCACGGATGTAAAATGTTACAGTGGAGAAGAATATGGGACAGTGAAGGACAATGGGGGCAGTGAAGGACAATGGGGGCAGTGAAGGACAATGGGGGCAGTGAAGGACAATGGGGGCAGTGAAGGACAATGGGGGCAGTGAAGGACAATGAGTGACAGTGGGAGGCAATGAGGTACGGTGTAGTGAAGGACAATGGGGGCAGTGAAGGACAATGGGGGCAGTGAAGGACAATGGGGGCAGTGAAGGACAATGGGGGCAGTGAAGGACAATGGGGGCAGTGAAGGACAATGAGTTACAGTGGGAGGCAATGAGGTACGGTGGAGGACAATGGGGTACAGTGGAGGAAAATGGAATACAGTGGAGGTCAATGAGGAACAGTGGGGGACAATGGGGTACAGTGAAAGACAACGGGGTACAGTGGAGGACAATAGGGTACAGTGGATGGCGATGGGGTATGTGGAAGGCTCTGGTGAAGAGGGGGGTGGGGTAGAACTGGGAGGACAATGGGCGATTTGCTCTGGTGAAGAGAGGGTGGCATGGAACTGAAAGGGCAATGGGCAAGGTGCTCTGGTGAAGAGGGGGGGGGGTAGAACTGGGAGGACAATGAACTAGTTGCTCTGGTGAAGAGAGGGTGGGATGGAACTGAAAAGGCAATGGGCAAGTTACTCTGGTGAAGAGGGCGGTGGGATTCTATAGGGAAAAATTCCCCATTATTTTTTTCTTCCCACAGATCATATGCTCTGTAAACTTCAACGAGGGCTGCAACCCGTGGTACCGCAGAAACTGCTACTGCATGAGCTTCAAGTCTAATGTGCTGGAGATGATTTTCAACGTAACCGTAGAGATGGAGTACCAGTCTATGCATCTCTTCCTTCTCTTCATGCGTGACGTAGACGGGGAATTCATTGAGCAGAGCAACCCCCAGCCCTTACCAAATATTTACAGTAAGTACCGCTACTTTGTCGAGAAGCCCCCATCCCTAACCGAATATTTACTGTAAGTACCGCTACTTTGTCGAACAGCCCCCAGCCCTCACCGAATATTTACACTAAGTACCATTACTTTGTCGAGCAGCACCCAGCCCTTATCGAATATTTACAGTAAGTTCCGCTACTTTGTCGAGCAGCCTTACAGCATTGTCTTGCAATAAAATTAAGTAAGGACGTTGTGTGCAGCATTGAGATAATAAAATATTATATTTTTGTAGTGATTACGGTAACTTTGGTGTGCAGCATGCAGCAATTTTTATATATTTTTATAGTGTGTACAGTAAATTTGGTGTGCAGCATACAGATAATAATATATTTTTTTTTATATTTAATACGGTAACTTTGGTGTGCAGCATGCAGAAAATAATATTTTTTTATATTTAATACGGTAACATTGGTGTAAAGCATGTATAAAATGTTATGTTTTTATAGTGTGTACGGTAACGTTGGTGTAAAATGGTCAAGAATGAGAGCAAACATCAGTGGTTGGAATGCGCCTTATGAAATAAACAAAAGCGGCTCTTTGAATCCTTAAACATTTAATTACAAAGTGTGTTTAATTAAATTAATGTTATTTTTTTTTTTTAAAAATGAAGTTTCTAAACGTGAGGTATGAGAACAAAAAAAAACCAAACAAACAAAAAACTCCAGGTGTCATGTACAGACTTGCGCTGTCAAATCCTTACGTGCCCGGGGCTCTCTAAAGTTTTTTCTCTTCACCCTTAAAGGGTCGCCCATACGTTGTACGTGCACGATAAGCAGGTTATATTGGGTATGCGACTTTCAGAAAAGAGCAATGTTTCTATTCAAGAATGTTTTTTTTTTCAAAAAGAAGATATTTCAAAGTTAACCGTTTTTTAGCTCTACGGGTGAACGTGATGTGTGGAAGAAACATTGGAGGTCAATTGTTTCTTATTGCCTCAATTCTAATGGTTTTATTACATTCTGACGTTTAAAATAAGTATAAAGACAACAAAAGCAAACACCCCAACAACCCATCACCCCAACAACCCATCACCCCAACAACCCATCACCCCAAACAACCCATCACCCCAACAACCCATCACCCCAAAAACCCATCACCCCAAACAACCCATCACCCCAACAACCCATCACCCCAACAACCCATCACCCCTCCTCCCACTGTCATAACCCCACCACTAGCACTTAGCTTGTCTTTACCCCCCTCCCACTGTCATAACCCCAACAAACCATCACCCCAACAACCCATCACCCCAACAACCTTCACCCCAACAACCCATCACCCCAACAACCCATCACCCCCAACAACCCATCACCCCAAAAAGCCATCATCCCTGACACATGATCATGCCAACAACCGGTCGTTCCAAAACCTATATTGTCAGCAAACTATCATTCCAATATCTCACCATTCCAACATCTCATCCTTCCAGCAACCCATCACTGCAGCAACCCATCACTTCAGCAACCCATCACTTCAGCAACCCATCACTTCAGCAATCCATCACTTCAGCAATCCATCACTTCAGCAATCCATCACTTCAGCAACCCATTACTTCAGCAATCCATCACTTCAGCAACCCATCACTTCAGCAACCCATCACGTCAGCAACCCATCATTTCAGCAACGTATCACTCCAAAAACTTATTATTCCGATAACCCATCATTGCAAACAACCTATATCATTCCATCAAGCCTATATTCCAACAACCTATCATTCTGACAACCCATTATCTCAGCAACCTATCATTTCAACATATCATCATTCCGACAACCTATCATTCCAACAACCTATCATTTGGGCAGCCTATCATCCCAACAACATATCATTTCAGGAACCTATCATTTCAACATATCATCATTCCAACATCCTATCATTCCAACAACCAAATCATTTCGGCAACCTATCATCCCAACAACCTATCATCCCAACAACCTATCATCCCAACAACATATCCTTTCAACAACTTATCATTTCAATATATCATCATTCCAACAACCTATCATCCAACTACCTATCATCCTAACAACCTATCATCCCAACAACCTATCATTCCAAAAACCTATCATTTCAACATCTCATCATTCCAACATTCTTTTATTCCATCATCCCATATGTCAGCAACTTATAATTCCAACAACCTATCATTTCAACATCTCTTTATTCCAACAACCTTTTATTCCATGAGCCCATATGTCAGCAACTTATAACTCAAACAACTTACCATTTCAACATCTCTTCATTTCCAACAAATTATCATTCAAATAACCCATTATTGTAACAAACTATCATTCCAAAAACCTATCATTTCAACATCTTATCATTCCTACAACGTATCATTCCAATAACCGATTATTGCAACAACCTATCATTCCAACCACCATACATTCCACGAACCTATTACTCCAACAACCAGACATTCCAAGAACCTATTATTCGGACAGCTGGTCCAATCAATCATAGCGATTTAATCTCACATCACCGAAATACACTCACAAAGGGGTGAAAAGCGTTTTTTTAAAAAAATCAGCCACCCAAGGTGGAAGACACAAGCTAAAACTGTCCGTGCTCTCTTGACCCAATGCTTAGAGCGCAGACAATAAACACATGTGGGTTTTCATACGTAAATAGTGGAAAATTATGTTAGCTGGTTATACATAAACAGGGCCGTGACGAAGGAAGCGGACTTGGGGGGAGGGGGGTGAAACCTGATAATGACGCCCACCAATATTAACGCCGACCGAGGTGGACAAATGAAAAAAGGCGAATTAGCAACCCTTTGTCTTTTTGAACTCCATGGGATTATAGCGTTTCATTCACTATAAGTATCCCATCTAGATGCTATTTTTGGGCCAAACTAATGTTGGCGCCCGGGGTGAGTGACATCTTCGCCACCCTCACCCTTTTCTTACGGCACTGTACAAAGCTACCACGGTTTACGAGAGAAATCTTCACTAGGACAAACGGCATGTCAGGTACCAAAGTGTTGAATAGTGTTGTTCCAACCAATTGTTCCTCATCCCCAGGTGACGCCCGTTGTGTAATGACCAAAAAGTCTCGATCTAAAGGTAATACGATAACTTGACTATGGAAGGTGTTGTACAAATTATTTATTGAAATAGGTAACGCAGTGAAGGCCGCTTGGTCAACAATTTTAGCATTTTTTTGTGTGCCTCTTAATGAGCAGCCGTTAGGCCTACATATGTAATTAAAGTGCTGTTACGTACCGTAGTAAGATTGGAGAATTTAATCTGTTATTTAATTAAGTGGCTCTATGACTAAAAATACGCATCAAAATACGATACCATAAACTAAATACAATAACAAAGGAACGATACCTTAAATAGGGCTAATTTAATTTAATAATTTCATCAATGAAATAATGAATTACAAAATCAAAAAGACATGCAAAATTAAAGCAGCTATTGACTTACAGTATAATGATTGGCTTGTACCGGTACAAGGTTGAAGAAGATACAATAATGTTAAAAGGTACAAAGATGAAAAAGAATCTACACATACACACAGCAAATGTTAGTAACCTCTGTCTTGTAAGCAAAGCTCTATAGTAATAGCAATCGCTCGGACTTTCTCTCGTGTCCCTCTGCTGTTTTATAGATAGTTCTCGAAAGGTCTTACACATTGCATTCCTTTCTAGATATTTGTACATAATTCTAATTATACAGAATATAGAGTTTATTTAGTTGTAAAAAAAACGTAAAGAGAGGCTATTTTTAGCTAGCCCCACCCTAAATGCGGTTCCGATCTTTGGGTCAGCTTGAGTTCATTCACGGGGAAAAGATGACGCAAAAACATATCGTCTGCACAACAGTGCGCCACAGCATTGTGTCTAGCAAATAACCAGCCATTGGTGCGTTTTTCAAGTGTGTAACGTTTTTTCGGTTCAAATGTATGTGTAGGTTACCATCATTTCTCCAACTTAATTTTTTTTTTTAAAATTTCGTCATAACGAATGTACAATAAATAAACTTTATGATAATTATATGTTAATTATATGTTGGCTATACGTTAACTGTAAATATTTTCAAAAAGATTTTGTCAATCATAACACTATGCCAGGCACAAACCCCCCACCCCCCCAAAAAAAAAAACACAAAAAAACAACCAACAACAACAACAAAACAACAACAACAACAACAAACCACACGATATTTTCCCATGCCACCACATGTGAATTTAGACACCAACTTCTACGTTGAAAACGCTAATCCTCAATTTATGACCCCATTTATGTTTACGTTTTCTTCCAGGCCATGGCATCAGAGCCGGCACAATGATCTTGCTTGGTGAGTTTGTGTTAACCAGTCTTGTGTTTTCTACCTGACAAACATTAGACCACACGTGCGCAGCTGTCACCAAAAGATCATCCACAGGCGTTGGTGCCCCCGTCCCCCATCGCTAAACTATTTAATTATGGAGTTCGCCCAAAGCTCTCTACGTCATGGAGATGGTAGGGTGCCGCTATGCCGGGCAGGTGGGTTAAACCACAATGCAAAATGTTATCATCTTGCTTCATAAATAGCTTACTGAATATCTCACGAGCTTGTCCTGAGTACTCAAGATCTTTTCTTGATATCTGGTGACTTTTTCCTGATATCTGGTGACCTTTTCCTGATATCTGGTGACCTTTTCCTGATATCTGGTGACTTTTTCCTGATATCTGGTGACCTTTTCCTGATATCTGGTGACTTTTTCCTGATATCTGGTGACCTTTTCCTGATATCTGGTGACCTTTTCTTGATATCTTGTGATCTTGTACTGATTACTCGAGATCTTTTCCTGATATCTGGTGACCGTTTCCTGATATCTGGTGACCTTTTCCTGATATCTGGTGACCTTTTCCTGATATCTGGTGACCTTTTCTTGATATCTGGTGACCTTGTACTGATTACTCGAGATCGTTTCCTGATATATATTGACGTTTTCTTGATATCTGTAGACCTTTTCCTGATATCTGGTGACCTTTTCTTGATATCTCGTGATCTTGTACTGATCTCTCGGAATCTTGTCCTTAAATCTTGTGACTTTGTCCTGATATCTCGTGACCTTGCCTTGATATCTCGTGACCTTGCCCTGATCACTCGAGATTTTGCGCGGATCTCTCAGGATAATGTTCAGATCTCTGCCCTGATCTCTGGGTATCTTGACATGAACTCTGAGGAGCATGTCCTGATCCCTGGGATCTAGTCCGGCTCACTTGGGTTCTTGTCCTGAACCCTAGGGATCTAGCCCGGCTCACTTGGGATCTTGTCCTCATCCCTGGGTATCTAGCCCGGCTCACTTGGGATCTTGTCCTGATCCCTGGGATCTAGTCCGGCTCACTTGGGTTCTTGTCCTGATCCCTAGGGATCTAGCCCGGCTCACTTGGAATCTTGTCCTGATCCCTGGGTATCTAGCCCGGCTCACTTGGGATCCTGTCCTGATCCCTAGGGATCTAGCCCGGCTCTCTTAGGATCTTGCCCTGATCCTTTGGGTTCCTGTCCTCATCCCTGGGTATCTAGCCCGGCTCACTTGGGATCTTGTCCTGATCCCTGGGATCTAGTCCGGCTCACTTGGGTTCTTGTCCTGATCCCTAGGGATCTAGCCCGGCTCACTTGGGATCTTGTCCTGATCCCTGGGTATCTAGCCCGGCTCACTTGGGATCCTGTCCTGATCCCTAGGGATCTAGCCCGGCTCACTTAGGATCTTGTCCTGATCCCTGGGGATCTTGTCCGGTTCTCTCGGAATCTTGTACTGATCTCGGGAATTCTTATCCTGATCTCTCGTGATCCGACGTGATCCCTCATTGTATTTTCTCTTGATTCTACCCTGGAAACCGTATCTCGATTCAAACCTTGGTGTTTGTACTTAAGAGCATTAACACGGCCTCTGCTTGCAGTGAGACTACTTGATTAAGACGTATTAAAACTTCTTTATAATGCAGACTTTGATATACAGACGTCGGTATGAAAACTTCGGAATACAGTATTCGATATTCAGACTTTAATATACAGACTTGGGTATACAGATTTTAATACAAAGTCTACATACTTTGGTTGGTATGCATACTTCAGTCCGTAGACATTGCAACGATGGCTTTTATGTAAAGATGTACGTGAATTTTATATATCTTCAAAATCTTTCACAGGATCCGTCTTGCTGACTAGT
Source organism: Lymnaea stagnalis (assembly GCA_964033795.1). Taxonomy (NCBI): domain Eukaryota; kingdom Metazoa; phylum Mollusca; class Gastropoda; family Lymnaeidae; genus Lymnaea; species Lymnaea stagnalis. The sequence goes on along the minus strand of CAXITT010000186.1, from coordinate 651,288 downwards.
GCCATGATTGCCACCAAGGGTGTCTGCGGCTGACCAAACACCTTCTCGAAATCTAAATCAAAGAACGAAACACCATTATGTAAACAAATTTTAAAAATGTTCTAGAGAATGAATGTGTCGGATAAGATATGTGTTCGGAAAGACATGTTCTTGAGAAGATAATTTTTGGCTAAGACAGGTATTAGGGTATTGGGAAATACAGGCTCTAGAGAAGGTGCTTGTTTGCGTAAGGTAGCTGTTGGGGTTTTAGAAAAGACATGCTCTAGAGGAGGTGCATCATTGACGTGTGTCGTAGTATCAGCATGTTATGCTGTAGAAAAAAAAAACGTTTTGAGAAAGATAAGCATTGCAGAGGATTGGTGTACGAAAAGAAGATTTGTTTTATGATGGCATATCGTGACATCGAACGAAACGAAGGATCTTTATAACATACTTCACTTGTTTGGTTGAATAGATTGTCCATTAAAACCACGAGAAATAAAGAATCTCTATAACATACTTCACTTGTTTGGTTGAATAGATTGTCCCTTAAAACCACGAGAAACAAAGAATCTCTACAACATACTTCACTTGTTTGGTTGAATAGATTGTCCATAAAAAACCACGAGAAATAAAGAATCTCTACAACATACTTCACTTGTTTGGTTGAATAGATTGTCCATTAAAACCACGAGAAATAAAGAATCTCTACAACATACTTCACTTGTTTGGTTGAATAGATTGTCCATTAAAACCACGAGAAACAAAGAATCTCCATAACATACTTCACTTGTTTGGTTGAATAGATTGTCCATAAAAAACCACGAGAAATAAAGAATCTCTACAACATACTTCACTTGTTTGGTTGAATAGATTGTCCATTAAAACCACGAGAAATAAAGAATCTCTACAACATACTTCACTTGTTTGGTTGAATAGATTGTCCTTTAAAACCACGAGAAATAAAGAATCTCTACAACATACTTCACTTGTTTGGTTGAATAGATTGTCCATAAAAAACCACGAGAAATAAAGAATCTCTACAACATACTTCACTTGTTTGGTTGAATAGATTGTCCATAAAAAACCACGAGAAATACACATCGTTAACACATTAATACGTCCTTTTTGTTTACCTCTTCCTTTATGTTTAACAGCAAAAGTTTATGCTTGACAGCAACAGTTTATGACCGACAGCAACAGTTTATGCCCGACAGCAAGAGTTTATGCCCGACAGCAAGAGTTTACGCCCGACAGCAAGAGTTTATGCCCGACAGCAAGAGTTTATGCCCGACAGCAGTAGTTCATGGGTGGAACAATAATTTAAATAGCGCTTTAATGAAACGTTAGCCCCATACATGTAAACAATCTATTGAGTAAATAAGTCACTGTCTAAATGTTTGAGTGTTATCAAGTAATTTAGGAGCGTGGCATCCTGACAGAAGTCAGTGACAGATCAAAATCCTAAATATTACTAGTGAATGACTGTTGACAGATCACCAGGGTAAACTGAACCATCCCTCCTGCCTCAAGAGACGGGCAGTGGCGAAGCTACAGTTAGGACCGCCCATGGGGGCGGGGGCGCTGCCAAGACTTTTACCACCGCCTTTCCCCACGAAATAAACGCCTCTGCTCAGTAGGCCGAAAATGGCACTAACCCACGAAAAGAAAAGATTGTCTACCGGAGAGCGGCCCGCAACCTAAGCCTTTGGAGGACAGAGGACCAACGTACATCAGCATGCTCTCATAGCCCGAGTTTCGTGACTGTGAAGAAAAGTCCGTCACTTGCCCATACAAAGGGTGACATCTCCACTAAATTTTACCGGTCTTTCAACGCTGCAGCTATCTCTTTAATTCTTATTTCAGACACGTTGAACTTCACGCGAAAAGATAATATTGATGTAAATGTTGCAGTCAAAGCCCGAAGTCGGCCTGGTCGCGAACTAGCCGGCAATTTCAACGAAGTCGGCCTGGTCGCGAACTAGCCGGCAATTTCAACGAAGTCGGCCTGGTCGCGAAATAGCCGGCAATTTCAACGAAGTCGGCCTGGTCGCGAACTAGCCGGCAATTTCCGATATCTTCTTGATTTTTCGGGTGGCCGATTTTGCAAAGTGGCATGAGGCGATCGGCCATTTTCACGGTGTTCTTTTTAATTTTTTTTGATATCTCTGCCCACGGGCTCAATCGTTTGTGAGCAGTTTAGCGTTCAGAATGGACAATGCAGTTCTGGAGCAGGCGTTGTCTGAGAACTCTGTCCCTAGCTTCGGTGATCGGCACAAAAAGTCCTTTCATCAAAACATCGATTTTTGGTCAAGGGGTTACCGCCACTTCATGAAATAGACGACCCAAGTAAAATATAAACTGGTTATTCCCCCCCCCCCGCCCCCACCGGGTCCTAGCTTTCCCTATCGGGCCACATAGCACGTCGTCAGTCTATTTCTCTCACTGGTCGCACTTTGGACTTTCACCGTAAAAAGAGTAAAGGCACATGAACATACAATCGTAAGAGAATACTCTATTTTTTGTAAAAAAATCAATTTTAACGTGGTCGAGGTACAGTTGAATAATAAACATATAACACAAAGAAGCCGTATGTTTATGTCTGCTTCATGCTATGAGCATGCTAGCCTTTTTTTTTCTGGCATCCGTCCGTCACGATGGTGTAGGACGAAATCAACAAGGATAATTCTTTGTTAGGATTATAAGCGGGTTCCCACACAGCAAATCGCCTGTTCCCCCCCCCCCAACCCACTGGATAACCCCAAGAGAACATCATATCGGGGATACAGCCTGGCACCAGGGCCGGAATATTTCCTTTGTGTCAATGTCATCCGCCTACGGGACTCCAACTCCGGGTTTGATTCCCGAGTTTCCTTCTCCTAGATGAGTTGCCACCCAAGTCATCCAAGATTAACGAGTCCCACCCTCCCGGGCAGCACGCTACTACCATATACACGGAAACCACGCTTTGTATCCTTCTAAATCTTAACAAAAAACCTATTGAAAATAAAGGTGTCCTAAAATGAATCATAATAAAAATAGAATATAAATAGAGACATTTTGTTAAGACGTGCAGTTTGACTAGAAGCAGGTCACCCGAGGTAAGACTAGATGTTGTGATTGTAGCCATTGTGATGGTGTGTGGAGGTAAGACTATATGTTGTGATTGTAGCCATTGTGATGGTGTGTCGAGGTAAGACTATATGTTGTGATTGTAGCCATTGTGATGGTGTGTGGAGGTAAGACTATATGTTGTGATTGTAGCCATTGTGATGGTGTGTGGAGGTAAGACTAGATGTTGTGATTGTAGCCATTGTGATGGTGTGTGGAGGTAAGACTAGATGTTCTGATTGTAGCCATTGTGATGGTGTTTGGAGGTAAGACTAGATGTTGTGATTGTAGCCATTGTGATGGTGTTTGGAGGTAAGACTAGATGTTGTGATTGTAGCCATTGTGATGGTGTTTGGAGGTAAGACTAAATGTGGGGGACTAATCATTTACTGTTAGATCTAGGGATTGATTTTGACACAGCATATCGCGGGTTATTTCAGTTGGTTTACCGTGCACGTTCTCTTGCACGCCGTATTTTCTCCCAGGCACTTTCCATTTCAATATGGGCCTTTCTGTTATACTGAACAATCCTTCAGTCTCCCTCTCTAACTCTTCTTCTCCGTCTCTCTCTCTCTCTCTCTCTCTCTCTCTCTATCTCTCTATCTCTCTCTCTCTCTCTCTCTCTATCTCTCTCTCGGCCGAGGTCGCTGAACTTCTATTAGCGCTATACACATTTTTATTTTAATATCTCATCAATTTATTCTTCCATTAACTAATGAAATATGCATATTAAAAAGACAACAACAATGTTTACCGTGCACGTTCTCTTGCACGCCGTATTTTCTCCCAGGCACTTTCCATTTCAATATGGGCCTTTCTGTTATACTGAACAATCCTTCAGTCTCCCTCTCTATCTCTTCTTCTCCGTCTCTCTCTCTCTCTCTCTCTCTCTCTCTCTATCTCTCTATCTCTCTCTCTCTCTCTCTCTCTCTATCTCTCTCTCGGTCGAGGTCGCTGAACTTCAATTAGCGCTATAGACATTTTTATTTTAATATCTCATCAAGTGATTCTTCCATTAACTAATGAAACATGCATATTAAAAAAGACAACAACAAGCCACAGCGCTCTTGTAACCATTCAGAAAACGGACATCACAACTTAGACGCCAGACGAAGGTCAGCTTCAAATACACAAGAGTGGCGGCAGTCGAGGGACTCTGATCTAGTGAACACATCTCGTGAAGAGGAGAGATCAGAGCAGAGAGACAGAGTAAATGAGGAGAGATCAGAGCAGTGAAACAGAGTAAATGAGGAGAGATCAGAGCAGTGAGACAGATTAAATGAGGAGAGATAAGAGCAGTGAGACAGATTAAATGAGGACAGATCAGAGCAGTGAGACAGATTAAATGAGGAGAGATAAGAGCAGTGAGACAGATTAAATGAGGACAGATCAGAGCAGTGAGACAGATTAAATGAGGAGAGATAAGAGCAGTGAGACGGATTAAATGAGGAGAGATCAGAGCAGTGAGACAGACTAAATGAGGAGAGATCAGAGCAATGAGACAAACTCATTGAGGAGAGATCAGAGCAGTGAGACAGATTAAATGAGGAGAGATCAGAGCAGTGAGACGGATTAAATGAGGAGAGATCAGAGCAGTGAGACGGATCACACGATGAGAGATCACAGCAGTGAGAAAGACTAAATGAGGAGAGATCAGAGCAGTGAGACAGATGAAATGAGGACAGATCAGAGCAGTGAGACAGATTAAATGAGAAGAGATATGAGCAGTGACACGGATTAAATGAGGAGAGATCAGAGCAGTAAGACAGACTAAATGAGGAGAGATCAGAGCAGTGAGACAGACTAAATGAGGAGAGATCAGAGCAGTGAGACAGATTCAATGAGGAGAGATCAGAGCAGTGAGACGGATTAAATGAGGAGAGATCAGAGCAGTGAGACAGATTAAATGAGGAGAGATCAGAGCAGTGAGACGGATTAAATGAGGAGAGATCAGAGCAGTGAGACGAATAACACGAGGCGAGATCAGAGCAGTGAGACAGATTAAAAGAGAAGAGATCAGAGCAGTGAGACGGATAAAAAGAAGAGAGATCAGAGCAGTGAGACAGATCAAGAGAGAAGAGATCAGAGCAGTAAGACAAATCAAAAGAGGAGAGATCAGAGCAGTGAGATGAATGAAAAGAGAAGAGATCAGAGCAGTGAAACAGATCAAAAGAAAAGAGATCAGAGCAGTGAGACATATCAAAAGAAGAGAGATCAGAGCAGTGAGACAGATCAAGAGAGAAGAGATCAGAGCAGTAAGACAAATCAAAAGAGGAGAGATCAGAGCAGTGAGATGAATGAAAAGAGAAGAGATCAGAGCAGTGAAACAGATCAAAAGAAAAGAGATCAGAGCAGTGAGACATATCAAAAGAAGAGAGATCAGAGCAGTGAGACAGATCAAGAGAGAAGAGATCAGAGCAGTAAGACAAATCAAAAGAGGAGAGATCAGAGCAGTGAGATGAATGAAAAGAGAAGAGATCAGAGCAGTGAAACAGATCAAAATAAAAGAGATCAGAGCAGTGAGACGGATCAAAAGAAGAGAGATCAGAGCAGTGAGACAGATCAAGAGAGAAGAGATCAGAGCAGTAAGACAAATCAAAAAGAGGAGAGATCAGAGCAGTGAGATGAATGAAAAGAGAAAAGATCAGAGCAGTGAAACAGATCAAAATAAAAGAGATCAGAGCAGTGAGACGGATCAAAAGAAGAGAGATCAGAGCAGTGAGACAGATCAAGAGAGAAGAGATCAGAGCAGTAAGACAAATCAAAAAGAGGAGAGATCAGAGCAGTGAGATGAATGAAAAGAGAAAAGATCAGAGCAGTGAGACAGATTAAAAGAAATCATTGCATAATTTGAAGACTCTAAAACTGATAAGAAGGGTACATCATTGCTTTTAAATTTAGAAAAAAATGATTTATTAGTTTATACTTTATAGCATTACCGTAACTGCTGATGACATCCTCATGAGCATATTAACGAACAGACGTCTAGTATTAAATCCAAAAGATATCTAGTATTAACGAACAGATATCTAGTATTAACGAACAGATGTCTAGTATTAACGAACATATATCTAGTATTAACGAACAGATATCTAGTATTAACGAACATATATCTGGTATTAACCAACAAATATCTAGTATTAACGAACAGATGTCTAGTATTAACGAACAGATGTCTAGTATTAACAAACAGATGTCTAGTATTAACGAACAGATGTCTAGTATTAACGAACAGATGTCTAGTATTAACGAACAGATATCTAGTATTAACCAACAGATATCTAGTATTAACGAACAGATGTCTAGTATTAACGAACAGATGCCTAGTATTAACGAACAGATGCCTAGTATTAACGAACAGATGCCTAGTATTAACGAACAGATGTCTAGTATTAACGCACAGATGTCTAGTATTAACGCACAGATGTCTAGTATTAACGAACAGATGTCTAATATTAACGAACAGATGTCTAGTATTAACGAACAGATGTCTAGTATTAAAGAACAGATGTCTAGTATTAACGAACAGATGTCTAGTATTAACCAACAGATGTCTAGTATTAACGAACAGATGTCTAGTATTAACGAACAGATGTCTAGTATTAACAAACAGATGTCTAGTATTAACGAACAGATGTCTAGTATTAACGAACATATGTCTAGTATTAACGAACAGATGTCTAGTATTAACGAACAGATGTCTAGTATTAACGAACAGATATCTGGTATTAACGAACAGATATCTAGTATTAACGAACAGATATCTAGTATTAACGAACAGATATCTAGTATTAACGAACAGATATCTAGTATTAACGAACAGATATCTAGTATTAACCAACAGATATCTAGTATTAACCAACAGATATCTAGTATTAACCAACAGATATCTAGTATTAACCAACAGATATCTAGTATTAACGAACATATATGTAGTATTAACGAAGAGATATCTAGTATTAACGAAGAGATATCTAGTACTAACGAAGAGATATCTAGTATTAACGAAGAGATATCTAGTATTAACCAATAGATATCTAGTATTAACGAACAGATATCTAGTATTAACGAACAGATATCTAGTATTAACGAACAGATATCTAGTATTAACGAACAGATGTCTAGTATTAACGAACAGATGTCTAGTATTAAAGAACAGATATCTAGTATTAACGAACATATATCTAGTATTAACGAACAGATATCTAGTATTAACGAACAGATATCTAGTAATAACGAACAGATGTCTAGTATTAACCAACAGATATCTAGTATTAACGAACAGACGTCTAGTATTAAATCCAAAAGATATCTAGTATTAACGAACAGATATCTAGTATTAACGAACAGATGTCTAGTATTAACGAACATATATCTAGTATTAACGAACAGATATCTAGTATTAACGAACATATATCTGGTATTAACCAACAAATATCTAGTATTAACGAACAGATATCTAGTATTAACGAACAGATATCTAGTATTAACGAACAGATATCTAGTATTAACGAACAGATATCTAGTATTAACGAACAGATGTCTAGTATTAACGAACAGATATCTAGTATTAACGAACAGATATTTAGTATTAACGAACATATATCTGGTATTAACCAACAAATATCTAGTATTAACGAACATATATCTGGTATTAACCAACAAATATCTAGTATTAACGAACAGATATCTAGTATTAACGAACAGATATCTAGTATTAACGAACAGATGTCTAGTATTAACGAACAGATATCTAGTATTAACGAACAGATATCTAGTATTAACGAACAGATATCTAGTATTAACGAACATATTTCTGGTATTAACCAACAAATATCTAGTATTAACCAACAAATATCTAGTATTAACGAACAGATATCTAGTATTAACGAACAGATATCTAGTATTAACGATATGTGTGTATGACGACTTTATCATACACATGTAACTTCATCTTTATTTTTATATACAAAAACTTCCTTTTTAGAGAGATATTTTTTTTTAAAATTCTGCTTTACGAAATGCTCTTTTATGTCTCAAGTTATTTTTGAAAGGTGGACAAGGTTGCGTATAAACTTTCGCTACCAACCTTCACTATTTTCAGACAATTCGTTTAAAAAAAAACAACAACACAATTTGTTAAGACTATTTACTGATATGTTTTAAGAACAATTTGCTTCCAAAACTAATTGCTGAAAATTCTCACGCCACTGGACCACAAGGAAGTTGTATATTTCAGCGCTTGTCTGGAGACCAACAGGAAGCCAGGGAGATGTAATATTTTGATAATACCACGTGAGTGGGGCTTGAGGACGAGCGAGAGTGTGGGGGGGGGGGGGGGGGGGGGGGGGGGGGGGGGGGGGGGGGGGGGGGGGGGTGGGCACGAGAGCGTGGGGGCCGGTACGAGAGCGTGGGATTGGGTGTGAGGTGGTTTCAAAGGTACCAGTATTAGTGAAGACTAGTATTACTGTTGTACTTTTGTCGCTGTACTTTTGACAATCGTACGTTATTACGATCCTGTCTAACAAGTGCATCCTGGTCGGCTTAGCGACGCCAAATTTTTTTCACTTCAATCGTGGGCGCACACGAGCACGTGATATTGGACTTTGCATTGACAACACTCTCAATTGTTCGCTCTGCAAATGAACTTTTAAATACCACCCAAGACGCTCAGGAGAGTCAAATGGTGTTAGTATACTGTTCTTATTAAAAAAAAAACAAAAAAAAAAACCCCACACCAAATCATTCGTTTTCAGCATAGATGCCGTTGTGGGCGCACACGAGCACGTGATATTGGACTTTGCATTGACAACACTCTCAATTGTTCGCTCTGCAAATGAATTTTTAAATACCACCCAAGACGCTCAGGAGAGTCAAATGGTGTTAGTATACTGTTCTTATTAAAAAAAAAACAAAAAAAAAAAACCCCACACCAAATCATTCGTTTTCAGCATAGATGCCGTGGCTGACAGCCCCGAAACACGATATCAACAATGGCATTTCTAGCTCACATCATTCCTGTCTGCTTCGCGTGTCTCCTTGCCCCATGCCTGTCAGTGAAGCGTAAGTTAAACACCGTGCCGTATAAGTAGTTTTAATTTAGACTAAACCATTCAATATTTTATTGGTATCTTTTCTTTTGTTTCTTTAAAATTTAACATTTGACCCATTTTAGATATATGTTTTAGCTGTTTCAATAAGTAGGCCAGGAACGTAGTGCTGTGCGTCCAGTTGTTTTGACCTACAGCTGTTTCAATATGTAGGTCAGGAATTTAGTGCTGTTCATGTAGTTTTTAGACCTACATCTGTTTCAATATGTAGGTCATGAACGTAGTGTTGTTCATTCAGTTGTTTTGACCGCCAGCTGTTTCAATATGTAGGTCAGGACGTAGTGCTGTGCGTCCAGTTGTTTTGACCCACAGCTGTTTCAATATGTAGGTCAGGAATGTAGTGCTGTTAATGTAGTTTTTTCGACCTACATCGGTTTAAATATGTAAATCAGAAACGTAGGGCTGTGCATTCAGTTGTATTGACCTAAAGATATTTTAGCCTCTACCGAGCTTTGTACTCTCCTGAAATGGTTAGTGGGCATTTCTTTAAAATGAGCCACAACGTCTACACTAAGTATGCAGCAAATATTTCCGACAACTGTTGGAGCATTGGAGTACGGTACATCATATAATCTTGATAATAAAACAAAACGGGATCATTTTAAAACTCAGCTACCATGTTCTGGCCATCCTCTTTTCATCTTCTGACCATCTTGTGGACATCTTCTGGTCATCTTGCGGCCATGTTCTAACCATTTTGCGGTCATCTTCTGGACACATTCTGACCATCTTCTGGCCATCTTCTGACCATCTTGTCACCATCTTCTGACCATCTTGTGGATATCTTCTGGCCACATTCTGGCCATCTTCCGGTTATCTTCTTACTATCTTCTACAAATCTTTTGGACATCTTCAGACCATCTTCTGGCATTCTTCTTACAATATTCTCACAATATTTTGGCCATCTTCTGGGCATCTTCTGGCCACATTCTGACCATGTTGTGGACATCTTCTGACCATCTTGTGGCCATCTTCTGGCCCTCTTATGGAACTCTTCTGACATCTTGTGGACATCTTCTGGTCATATTCGGACCATCTTCTGGTCATCTTCTAGCCATCTTCTAGCTATCAGCTGTAACAGGACAAAATGATGAAATAATACATTTTTACACAATAGCCGACAGAAAAAAAAGAGATTTTCTATTAATAAAATGACACGTTTTGCGACACCCTCTCACAAATATTTTTTGTGTTGGCATCTTACAAGCTGTGAGATGTGTAGTTAGGTTTAAAGATGAGTTCCAGCTAATCACGACTTACTTCATGGCAAAAGCTTGATTACTAATTACAAAGCAATATCTAACTGCATGAGTCCCAAAAATGAACATTTTTTATATCAAAGGCGAAGTCTACACTGACTTCACTATCATTCAATACATTTTGTGGTCTTGACAAAATAACTTTTGTATTTCTTCAATTGTTATAAAATCTACGTCTCTTAGTACATTCAATTGTTATAAAATCTACGTCTCTTAGTACATTCAATTGTTATAAAATCTACGTCTCTTAGTACATTCAATTGTTATAAAATCTACGTCTCTTAGTACATTCAATTGTTATAAAATCTACGTCTCTTAGTACATTCAATTGTTATAAAATCTACGTCTCTTAGTACATTCAATTGTTATGAAATCTACGTGTCTTAGTACATTCAATTGTTATAAAATCTACGTCTCTTAGTACATTCAATTGTTATAAAATCTACGTCTCTTAGTACATTCAATTGTTATAAAATCTACGTCTCTTAGAACATTCAATTGTTATAAAATCTACGTCTCTTAGTACATTCAATTGTTATAAAATCTACGTCTCTTAGTACATTCAATTGTTATAAAATCAACGTCTCTTAGTACATTCAATTGTTATAAAATCTACGTCTCTTAGTACATTCAATTGTTATAAAATCTACGTCTCTTAGTACATTCAATTGTTATAAAATCTACGTCTCTTAGTACATTCAATTGTTATGAAATCTACGTGTCTTAGTACATTCAATTGTTATAAAATCTACGTCTCTTAGTACATTCAATTGTTATAAAATCTACGTCTCTTAGTACATTCAATTGTTATAAAATCTACGTCTCTTAGAACATTCAATTGTTATAAAATCTACGTCTCTTAGTACATTCAATTGTTATAAAATCTACGTCTCTTAGTACATTCAATTGTTATAAAATCAACGTCTCTTAGTACATTCAATTGTTATAAAATCTACGTCTCTTAGTACATTCAATTGTTATAAAATCTACGTCTCTTAGTACATTCAATTGTTATAAAATCTACGTCTCTTAGTACATTCAATTGTTATAAAATCTACGTCTCTTAGTACATTCAATTGTTATAAAATCTACGTCTCTTAGTACATTCAATTGTTATAAAATCTACGTCCCTTAGTACATTCAATTGTTATAAAATCTAAGTTTCTTAGTACATTCAATTGTTATAAAATCTACGTCTCTTAGTACATTCAATTGTTATAAAATCTACGTTTCTTAGTACATTCAATTGTTATAAAATCTACGTTTCTTAGTACATTCAATTGTTATAAAATCTACGTCTCTTAGTACATTCAATTGTTATAAAATCTACGTCTCTTAGTACATTCAATTGTTATAAAATCTACGTCTCTTAGTACATTCAATTGTTATAAAATCTACGTCTCTTAGTACATTCAATTGTTATAAAATCTACGTCTCTTAGTACATTCAATTGTTATAAAATCTACGTCTCTTAGTACATTCAATTGTTATGAAATCTACGTGTCTTAGTACATTCAATTGTTATAAAATCTACGTCTCTTAGTACATTCAATTGTTATAAAATCTACGTCTCTTAGTACATTCAATTGTTATAAAATCTACGTCTCTTAGAACATTCAATTGTTATAAAATCTACGTCTCTTAGTACATTCAATTGTTATAAAATCTACGTCTCTTAGTACATTCAATTGTTATAAAATCAACGTCTCTTAGTACATTCAATTGTTATAAAATCTACGTCTCTTAGTACATTCAATTGTTATAAAATCTACGTCTCTTAGTACATTCAATTGTTATAAAATCTACGTCTCTTAGTACATTCAATTGTTATGAAATCTACGTGTCTTAGTACATTCAATTGTTATAAAATCTACGTCTCTTAGTACATTCAATTGTTATAAAATCTACGTCTCTTAGTACATTCAATTGTTATAAAATCTACGTCTCTTAGAACATTCAATTGTTATAAAATCTACGTCTCTTAGTACATTCAATTGTTATAAAATCTACGTCTCTTAGTACATTCAATTGTTATAAAATCAACGTCTCTTAGTACATTCAATTGTTATAAAATCTACGTCTCTTAGTACATTCAATTGTTATAAAATCTACGTCTCTTAGTACATTCAATTGTTATAAAATCTACGTCTCTTAGTACATTCAATTGTTATAAAATCTACGTCTCTTAGTACATTCAATTGTTATAAAATCTACGTCTCTTAGTACATTCAATTGTTATAAAATCTACGTCTCTTAGTACATTCAATTGTTATAAAATCTACGTCTCTTAGTAAATTCAATTGTTATAAAATCTACGTCCCTTAGTACATTCAATTGTTATAAAATCTAAGTTTCTTAGTACATTCAATTGTTATAAAATCTACGTCTCTTAGTACATTCAATTGTTATAAAATCTACGTCTCTTAGTACATTCAATTGTTATAAAATCTACGTCTCTTAGTACATTCAATTGTTATAAAATCTACGTCTCTTAGTACATTCAATTGTTATAAAATCTACGTCTCTTAGTACATTCAATTGTTATAAAATCTACGTCTCTTAGTACATTCAATTGTTATAAAATCTACGTCTCTTAGTACATTCAATTGTTATAAAATCTACGTCTCTTAGTACATTCAATTGTTATAAAATCTACGTCTCTTAGTACATTCAATTGTTATAAAATCTACGTCTCTTAGTACATTCAATTGTTATAAAATCTACGTCTCTTAGTACATTCAATTGTTATAAAATCTACGTCTCTTAGTACATTCAATTGTTATAAAATCTACGTCTCTTAGTACATTCAATTGTTATAAAATCTACGTCTCTTAGTACATTCAATTGTTATAAAATCTACGTCTCTTAGTACATTCAATTGTTATAAAATCTACGTCTCTTAGTACATTCAATTGTTATAAAATCTACGTCTCTTAGTACATTCAATTGTTATAAAATCTACGTCTCTTAGTACATTCAATTGTTATAAAATCTACGTCTCTTAGTACATTCAATTGTTATAAAATCTACGTCTCTTAGTACATTCAATTGTTATAAAATCTACGTCTCTTAGTACATTCAATTGTTATAAAATCTACGTCTCTTAGTACATTCAATTGTTATAAAATCTACGTCTCTTAGTACATTCAATTGTTATAAAATCTACGTCTCTTAGTACATTCAATTGTTATAAAATCTACGTCTCTTAGTACATTCAATTGTTATAAAATCTACGTCTCTTAGTACATTCAATTGTTATAAAATCTACGTCTCTTAGTACATTCAATTGTTATAAAATCTACGTCTCTTAGTACATTCAATTGTTATAAAATCTACGTCTCTTAGTACATTCAATTGTTATAAAATCTACGTCTCTTAGTACATTCAATTGTTATAAAATCTACGTCTCTTAGTACATTCAATTGTTATAAAATCTACGTCTCTTAGTACATTCAATTGTTATAAAATCTACGTCTCTTAGTACATTCAATTGTTATAAAATCTACGTCTCTTAGTAAATTCAATTGTTATAAAATCTACGTCTCTTAGTACATTCAATTGTTATAAAATCTACGTTTCTTAGTACATTCAATTGTTATAAAATCTACGTTTCTTAGTACATTCAATTGTAATAAAATCTTCGTCTTTTATCTATTCAATTAATTCAACGTCTACGTCGCTTAGTACGGCACATTCAATTGTTATAAAATTTACGATTCTTAGTACATTAAAATGCAATTCTTTTACCCCATGTACAAAAGGTAAATTATAAGCACATCCAAAAGCCTAAGTACAGACAATCCTAATGATACACCAATCCTAAGTACACACAAACCTAATGATACTCCAATCCTAAGTAAACACAAAGCTCAAATACACACACAATTTTAAGTACGCATACAATCTTAAGCACACACATACTCACACACACACAGACACACACACTCACACACACAAACACACACACACACACACAAACACACACACACACAAACACAAACACACATACACACACATATACACACACACACAATCCTAAGGACACAGTTTGAAATTCAGGTTTTAATCAAAGTCAAAATATTAATTTTCATTCCACCGCTGACCAATGCCACGTAGACTGTCAGTTCGGATGGTTCGGGCCAGAATGTCAATACTTGTGTCACTGCCAAATGTGGTGCCGACCAGATGGACACTGCGAGGGCGGGTGTGACAGGGGATGGTTCGGACCACAGTGCCAGTACGGTGGGTATTTGGGCTACTTATTCGGGCTACTTATTCGGGCTACTTATTCGGGCTACTTATTCGGGCTACTTTATTCTTCATAAGGGTGCTCAATGTTTTTGGGTATTAATAATTTCTAGACCTATTCAAAATTTAAGGAATTTCTTTAGTTTACAGAGGTACTCGACATTTGTTTGGTATTTTAGCATTTCTAAAATTGTTTATTTTACTTTTAATTTTTAATTTTTTTCCCTCGTATTCACGGATTTTATAATTTCAATGGAATATTAACTCCTTGTGTATGTTTTAAAAAAAAAATACATTTTTGATACACAACATTTGTGGTGTTTTATCTTTTATAGAGTTTATCTCAATATTAATAGAGATCATAATTTGTAACGGCGCTCAGTATTTGTAATGAAATTGAACCAATGTGATGTTCATCATTTCTAGAGATGCCCGCATTCTTTGTATTTCATCATCTCTAGATTTTTGGTTTTTGCTCAGTCTTTAGGGAGAGTTTATAATTTCAACAGATAATGAAACTTTGGTTCATTATAGCATATTTAAGGATTTTAAAAAATGAATTGGGATCACCGGGTATTTAAACAAGAATTATTTAGAGAGATACCGAAAAGTTGGGATATTCTACCATTACTTGAGGTACTCATAGATTGGGGTATTTTGTCATTTCCAGAGTTAGCCATAAATTGGGATATTGTATCATTCCTAGAGTGTGTAATCAATGAGGATATTTATTGTTTCTAGAGTTACTCAACAATTGGGGTATTTTATCCTTTCTAGAGATACTTAACATGTCGGAGCCTTTACTATGGTTCAGTTTCCCTCGCTATAAGTATTATTTCTTAAATATTATTTTATTTCTAATTCTCCATGTCTTTTAAAATTTTTATTTAGAGCTAAAATCCCATCTCCGCTGTTCTTTCTACGCTGCATCATTGTCTTCTTTTTTCCATGATTCCCTTGGTATTCACAAGTTCTCTCAATCGTCTGTATTTTCATATCTTGCACCCACTCCCCTGCCAACTGACTTTCTACATTCACCATATCGTCTCCTCAACTCTGTGACTCTTTACTTCGTTCTCACCTGGAGATATAACGGTGGGCGGCTACACTATCTGTCACTCTCTACTTAACTTATCATTGTTCTCATCTAGAGGATATAACAGTGGGCGCTACACTGAGACCAGACGTGGACAAGAGATTGTTTGATGGCAACGATAGGACCTGCAACTCCAACAATGGATCACGTGACATCAAGATGTTCTGGACAGCGCAACAGCCAGTGGTGTGGATAAGAATCGCCGTGGATGATCCAGGTTTGGGATCTTTGCACGTCATACAAATATTTTCCTTCATACGGAACTCCATTTATAGTTTGGTGAACATCCACATTAGGGGCAAGACGCTGTAACAAGATAAGCTAAACCAGGGCTCTCAAATTCGCGGCCTGCGGACCACTTGAGGCCGCCAAGTTGAAATTTTGTGGCCCGACAGCTGATAGCAAAGTTAAGGGTTGATGCGGCCCAATTTCACTCAGACTGTACCTTCTGCGGCCCCCGGATAATTTGAGTTTGAGAACCCTGATCTAAACCAACGATTAAAATCATTAGCAAGTTTGGTCAGTTAATTTGCAAATGAATAAGCACCAGACTGATTGATTGGATCTTCATGTAGCGCTGGTATCCATGCTACTTTAGCATAATCACTGCGCCTTGGTTTCCTTAAATCAGACTGGTTGGCCACCATTTGACATTTTAAGCAAAATTACTTTTTAAATAAATATATTTCAGAACGGTTGAGTCGGGATAAAAAAAGTGAAAAAGTAAAGTGGTCTTGGGGACTAAACCGTGTGCCGAAATGTCAGCTCTTCAGCTCATCGGGAAGGGAACTAAATAGTTGACCCTATAACAAGCAAAAGGCAAAGCACATAAGTGACTTTGAAAGAGAGTCTAGATTAGTTTTTTTTTAGATTGCTTTGAGAGAGTCTAGATTAGTTTTTTTAGATGCTTTGAGAGAATCTAGATTAGGTTTTTGTAGATTGCTTTGAGAGAGTCTAGATTAGGTTCTTTAGATTGCCTTAAGAGAGTCTAGATTAGGTTCTTTAGATTGCCTTGAGAGAGTCTAGGTTAGATCTTTTAGATCGCTTGATGTACTCAATGCATTTTTGTGTTATGCCTCTAGCTCACGTCTCCATGCATCCCTTACTTTATGTGTCTGCCTCTAGCTCGCGTCTCCATGCTTCCCTTACTTTATGTGTCTGCCTCTAGCTCGCGTCTCCATGCATCCCTTACTTTATGTGTCTGCCTCTAGCTCGCGTCTCCATGCATCCCTTACTTTATGTGTCTGCCTCTAGCTCGCGTCTCCATGCATCCCTTACTTTATGTGTCTGCCTCTAGCTCGCGTCTCCATGCATCCCTTACTTTATGTGTCTGCCTCTAGCTCGCGTCTCCATGCATCCCTTACTTTATGTGTCTGCCTCTAGCTCGCGTCTCCATGCATCCCTTACTTTATGTGTCTGCCTCTAGCTCGCGTCTCCATGCATCCCTTACTTTATGTGTCTGCCTCTAGCTCGCGTCTCCATGCATCCCTTACTTTATGTGTCTGCCTCTAGCTCGCGTCTCCATGCATCCCTTACTTTATGTGTCTGCCTCTAGCTCGCGTCTCCATGCATCCCTTACTTTATGTGTCTGCCTCTAGCTCGCGTCTCCATGCATCCCTTACTTTATGTGTCTGCCTCTAGCTCGCGTCTCCATGCATCCCTTACTTTATGTGTCTGCCTCTAGCTCGCGTCTCCATGCATCCCTTACTTTATGTGTCTGCCTCTAGCTCGCGTCTCCATGCATCCCTTACTTTATGTGTCTGCCTCTAGCTCGCGTCTCCATGCATCCCTTACTTTATGTGTCTGCCTCTAGCTCGCGTCTCCATGCATCCCTTACTTTATGTGTCTGCCTCTAGCTCGCGTCTCCATGCATCCCTTACTTTATGTGTCTGCCTCTAGCTCGCGTCTCCATGCATCCCTTACTTTATGTGTCTGCCTCTAGCTCGCGTCTCCATGCATCCCTTACTTTATGTGTCTGCCTCTAGCTCGCGTCTCCATGCATCCCTTCCTTTATGTGTCTGCCTCTAGCTCGCGTCTCCATGCATCCCTTACTTTATGTGTCTGCCTCTAGCTCGCGTCTCCATGCATCCCTTACTTTATGTGTCTGCCTCTAACTCGTGTTTTCATTTATCCCATACTTTCTGTTTATATGTGCTGGTTGATACGTACCATTTGATATGTGCTCATTGATTCAAATCTATTCATATGTTCTCGTATATATGTACCAGTTTTTACGTGTCCACTGACATATATTTGTTAATTATATGCCCTGTAACATATCCACGTGGATATTATCCAATTGAATTGCAACTGTTTACTTGCATGGAATGTTTGATTCTATAATTACACACATACACAATTAATCATATATCCTATCAATGTATCACATGTAGATTGTGCAATTTATATAAACTATACTATCAATCTATCAGAAGTAGATTGGGCTATTATTCTAAGCTGTCCTATCAATGTATCACATGTAGATTGTGCTATTATTCTAACCTCTCCTTTCAATGTATCACATGTAGGTTGTTCTATTTATCTAACCAATCCTATCAATGTATCACATGTAGGTTGCTCTATTTATCTAACCAATCCTATCAATGTATCACATGTAGGTTGTTCTATTTATCTAACCAATCCTATCAATGTATCACATGTAGGTTGTTCTATTTATCTAACCAATCCTATCAATGTATCACATGTAGGTTGTTCTATTTATCTAACCAATCCTATCAATGTATCACATGTAGGTTGTTCTATTTATCTAACCAATCCTATCAATGTATCACATGTAGGTTGTTCTATTTATCTAACCAATCCTATCAATGTATCACATGTAGGTTGTTCTATTTATCTAACCAATCCTATCAATGTATCACATGTAGGTTGTTCTATTTATCTAACCAATCCTATCAATGTATCACATGTAGGTTGTTCTATTTATCTAACCAATCCTATCAATGTATCACATGTAGGTTGTTCTATTTATCTAACCAATCCTATCAATGTATCACATGTAGGTTGTTCTATTTATCTAACCAATCCTATCAATGTATCACATGTAGGTTGTTCTATTTATCTAACCAATCCTATCAATGTATCACATGTAGGTTGTTCTATTTATCTAACCAATCCTATCAATGTATCACATGTAGGTTGTTCTATTTATCTAACCAATCCTATCAATGTATCACATGTAGGTTGTTCTATTTATCTAACCAATCCTATCAATGTATCACATGTAGGTTGTTCTATTTATCTAACCAATCCTATCAATGTATCACATGTAGGTTGTTCTATTTATCTAACCAATCCTATCAATGTATCACATGTAGGTTGTTCTATTTATCTAACCAATCCTATCAATGTATCACATGTAGGTTGTTCTATTTATCTAACCAATCCTATCAATGTATCACATGTAGGTTGTTCTATTTATCTAACCAATCCTATCAATGTATCACATGTAGGTTGTTCTATTTATCTAACCAATCCTATCAATGTATCACATGTAGGTTGTTCTATTTATCTAACCAATCCTATCAATGTATCACATGTAGGTTGTTCTATTTATCTAACCAATCCTATCAATGTATCACATGTAGGTTGTGCAGTGTATCTGATTAAAATCCCAGAAATGGTGCACATAAGAAGCCGGACACACCCCCTTTTCTTTCAAAACGCTAATGTGGGTTGAAATGAATTGACGACCTTCTTAAACGTACTGACTGCTATTCCTCTTTTCCCAGATCACCTCAGACTGGTCCACAATCTAAGTTCTGACAGGCATTCCTCTTTTCCCAGATCACCTCAGACTGGTCCAGAATCTAAGTTCTGACAGCCATTCCTCTTTTCCCAGATCACCTCAGACTGGTATAGAATCTAAGTACCGACAGATATTCCTCTTTTCCCAGATCACCTCAGACTGGTACAGAATCTAAGTTCTGACAGCTATTCCCATTTTTCGAGATCACCGCAGACTGGTACAGAATCTAAGTTCTGACAGCTATTCCCATTTTCCGAGATCCCCTCAGACTGGTCCAGAATCTAAGTTCTGACAGCCATTCCCATTTTCTGAGATCACCTCAGACTGGTACAGAATCTAAGTTCTGACAGCTATTCCTCTTTTCCGAGATCACCCCAGACTGGTCCAGAATCTAACATCTGACAGCTATTCCTTTTTTTCCAGATCACCTGAGACTGGAACAGAATCTAAGTTCTGACAACTATTCCAATTTTCCGAAATCACCTCAGACCGGTCCAGAATCTAAGTTCTGACAGCTATTCCTCTTTTCCCAGATAACCTCAGACTGGTCCAGAATCTAAGTTCTGACAGCTATTCCTCTTTTCCCAGAAAACCTCAGACTGGTCCAGATTCTAAGTATTTCGTTTGGTGTTAATGTGACCAGTGAGGATAAAAAAATGGTCATCATCGGGTCAAGGACGATGGACATCCACTTCGCACGAATTCTGACGAGCGACCTTGAGCTGAGTGGAGACGCCGTGCCTCATATTTGCTCTGTCTACGCCACTGCAGGTCGGTCCTGATGGAAGTATTGATCATAAAATTTAGAATTGCTGTATTTTCTTTAATTACCCGTTTCTGAAACAATTCCGTCAATTAAAAAAAATAATAAAAAAATTATCGCTTAATATTTTTTTATTCGTCCGATCCTCGGTTTAATTTATTTTAAAATTCTCAAAAAGTTCCACAGGTTGTGTGTATTCAAATAAATGTTTTTATTTCTCATGTGTTAGCATTGGAACTGTGTGATGTCAGCACGCGAATCTACGCATGATGGAGAAGATGATAAGTAAACGGGCTGGATGAACAGGCAACACTACCGTTAATATGAACAATGCTGATTGATAAAGTGATTAGTTTAATGATTGTTGGGGGGATATCGGCAATAGACGCATTTTTTTATGATGTAAGATATATATACACCCTCCTAAGCTTGAGGATGAGTAGCAACCTTGCAATAACAACACAAACGTACATATTGGTTTTGTATCAACATCTATTTGTATCAGACATCTATTGGTATCAGACATATTTTTGTATCAGACATCTATTTGTATCAGACATCTATTTGTATCAGACATGCCTTTTTGTCAGACATGCCTTTTTGTCAGACATGTATTTGTATCAGACATGTATTTGTATCAGACATGTATTTGTATCAGACATGTATTTGTATCAGGCATCTATTTTTATCAGCCGTCTATTTGTATCAGACATGTATTTGTATCAGACATGTATTTGTATCAGACATGTATTTGTATCAGACATGTATTTGTATCAGACATGTATGTATCAGCATCTATTTGTATCAGACATGTATTTGAATCAGACATGTATTTGTATCAGGCATCTATTTGTATCAGGCATGTATTTGTATCAGGCATCTATTTGTATCAGACATGTATTCGTATCAGACATGTATTCGTATCAGACATGTATTTGTATCAGACATGTATTTGTATCAGACATGTATTTGTATCAGACATGTATTTGCATCAGACATGTATTTGTATCAGACATGTATTTGTATCAGACATGTATTTGTATCAGACATGTATTTGTATCCGACATGTATTTGTATCCGACATGTATTTGTATCAGGCATGTATTTGTATCCGACATGTATATGTATCAGACATGTTTTTGTCACCAGGGCGTAACGTGGCCATCAAGCAAAGGGTCACCCAGTCCAGCGTCTACGCCGACCAAATTTGCGATGAGTCCTGCGCACTGCCGGAAAACGCGGTGGACGGCAGGCGAGATCCCAACCTGTTCGCTAAGAGCTGTACGCACACCAGGCATCAGAGCGTGCCCCCCAGCTGGAATCTGACCTTGCGCACCCCATCCTACGTCAACAAATATGTGCTTTACAACCGAGACGGTGCGTATCGCTATAGTGACACGAGTGAACGATGAGCAGAAGTGGCAAACAATATATTATCTGTCTTTCACGAAACATTTCCGACAATGTACCGGTAGTGATGGTAACTTATCAGACTTACAAATTTATCCACTTCTAGAAATATTTTACATGAAAGGAAATTAATGTACAGAGCTTCGCATTTAAATATTAATTGTAACGAATAAAGATAGATATGTATACACCTCTCAAACGCTTGTAAAGGCTTTGGACTGTCAAATAGTTATCAGAAAACAAATGGCAAGATGCAAGAAGCACCGTCCCTCTAAACATATCTGTTGAGGGCCATAATCTGTCAGTAATTGAGCATTTCCACATATAAAACCTTGTATCTATTATCTCTAATTGGCGACGAGGTAAACATCAGGATCACAAAAGCAGCAGCAACTGTGGCTAAATTAAATTGGCGGGTGTGGACTAATCTTTAACTAACTGATGTTAAAAAATGAAACTTCTATCAAGTATGTGTGTTTAAAATGCTCCTTTATGGCAGTGAAGTGTCGACCGCATATGCCAGTCATGAGCGGAAAATCAACAGCGTCTATCAAAGATGTCTGCGTCGCATTTTACGCATTCGATGGCAGGACAGGGTGCCCAACAAAGAGGAACGTGCAAAAATGCAAGAGGCGTCATCGCTAAGTAGACCATTTAAGGAGAATGGAGGAAGGCCGTTACCAAAAAAGCTGCTGTATGGAGAGTTAGCAGAATGGACAAGACTTATTGGACGGCCATGACTGCGTTTTACGTACGTTTGCAAAAGGAGAATGAGGGAAGCTAACATTGAAATAAACGAATGGGAGATCAGTGGTGAGCACCGATACAGCTGGCGAACAGCAGTGTATGAAGGAGTTAAAAAGACAGAAGCGTTCACAAAATAAAAAAGTGCATTACGGAAGACCAAATTAAACCGAAAGTCAAGATTCTCCTGTGCGAAATGCAACCTAGACTGCCCTTCCAGGATTGGCCTTGTAGGCCATTTGATGAAGTGTTCTTAGCGATTCCATCGTCTCGCGAAGGTGGAAGGATCCAACAAATGTTAAAGACTGTCTTAGTGCAATTGTTTGTTTACATATATATGTATTATGTATATATTCATATATTACCCAAAATGTGTAAACAAACAATTGCACAAAGACAATGTTTAACACACACACACACAGATGTACAAGAGAGTTTATTCGATTGGGCTAGCAGATATTAAGCAAAGGCTACATTTTTTTTTAATTGTAGACAGACCATTCTTAGTATTGCATTTGTTAGCAGGCCATCTTTACATTTATTTTTATTAACCGGCTATCCTTACAGTTTGTTTTTATAGGCACACCGTATTAAATATTGGTGGTTAACACGGCCTCCTAACATCAAATTTTTGTTCAACTTTCAAACCTTACATTGTTGTTTGTTAACAGTTTATTGGTACCGGTTGAGTAAATTTGAAATTTCTGTGACTACGTCAAGCTCTAAGTCGCTGAAGTACAATGACACCGCTTTGGTCCAGGCGGTCTATCACGTAGTGTCCATTGACGCCACGGAAGCCGTGAAGAGTGTCGTCATTAGAGCGATGCACGAGACCAAGATTCTCACCCTGTGCGAAGTGGAGTTGTATGGAGGTAGGAAGACATCTCCCAGGCACGTGTCGCGTGGAGATGTAAGAAATTTAAGGGACATGTTTGGTGCTTTGAGGATATGTGTTGTGGTATGTGAAGAAATTGTGGCATGCGGAGATTCTGTGGTATTTGAAGATTTGTGATATGTGAAGATTTTGTGACATCTGATGATGTGGTATGTGAAGATGTTGTGGTATGTGACAGTTTTGTGGTGTGTTAAGATGTTGGGGCATGTGAATATGTTGTAGTATGGGAAGAAATTGTTGTACGTGATGATGTTGTGGTATGTGAAGATTTTGTGGTATGCGAAAAATGTGTTGTATGTGAAGACGTTATGGACGATTGGTGTTCATTTTATGCGGCTCTGGGTAATTATAATTTGTTAAGTTTTTATTATTTAAATTTAGATGGCATTTCTTTATGTACTTAAATTAGTAGTTGTAATACTGATGTTTTTTATATCTAAAATAATACTCGTCAGAAATATTTAGTCATAGAAATGGTCAGTCATAGAAATGGTCAGTCATAGATATGGACAGTCATAGAAATGGTTAGTCATAGAAATGGTCAGTCATAGATATGGGCAGTCAAAAATAGTCACTAATTTCCAAATGCGGCAGGGACAAGTGCACTAATTTCCCAGTGCACCAGTGACCGGTGCACTTATTTCGAAATGCACAGGGGACCAGTGCACTAATTTCCCAGTGCACCAAGGACCGGTGCACTTATTTCGAAATGCACAAGGGACCAGTGCACTAATTTCCCAATGCGCACGTGACCAGTGACATGTTGATGTACTTTTGTTCTCATTTATTTGACCTTAAATATGTCATAAAATATTTTAAAATCCATAATGAGCCAATTCGATGGAACACGAAAAACTTTAGATATTAATGGTACCTGATATGTTGTTTTTTTTATTCATAAGGGTGTTTAAAAATATAAAAAAAAACACCAAAACTAAACAAATTCTAAAGCAAATTTTGATATTTTTACAACTTTAATTTATAATATTTGGTAGTAAAAAATTACTATTGGAGGAAGACACATTTTAGCTAGCAGTGACTATTTATTGAGAGACGTTGGCATGATTATGGCTTTTTATCACTCATCAAATCATGGCAGGACTGTAGACAGTGCTACACGGTCCGCGAACAACACCTTGAGAAGCGCTGTTATAAAATTATTAATAATGTATGTTTGGATGGCATGTTCCAGATGCTCAGTGTCCACGGGGATTCTACGGACGCGACTGTGAACTCCAGTGCAACTGTCGCAATCAAACAGAGCCATGTCTTGTCAGTACAGGAGGATGCGTGTCTGGCTGCCATGACGGCTTCATCGGAGCAGGTTGTCTGGCACGTGAGTTGGGCAGCCGTAGAAGAAGTGTGTCAGGGTATGCCGGTTGTTGAAGAGAGACTCAGTGTTGGGAACTGGAACTAATCGCGGGACATTTGGGTCTAGGCGTGGGGGGGCATACGATTCTACTGGTGGGGCATTAGGGTCTATTGGTGGGGCATTCGGGTCTACTGGTGGGACATTTGGGTCTAATTGGGGGCATTTATTTCTTATGGTGGTTCTTATGGTGGGGCATATATGTCTAATGGTGAGGAAATGGGATCTTATGATGGGGCATTAGGTTCTAATGGTGGGGCATTTGGGTCTAATGGTGGGGCATTTGGGTCTAATGGTGGGGCATTTGGGTCTAATGGTGGGACACTTGGGCCTAATGGTGAGGCATGTGGGTCTACTTGTGGTTGATTTTGGGTCTAATGGTGAGGCTTTTGGGTATGATATTGAGGCATTTGGGTCTAGTGGTGAGGCTTTTGGGTGTAGGGTAAGGGATGAATGCTGTACGTATACTTGTCAGTGTCAGTATGGATGTGTCTTGTTTTGATGAAAACTCCCACGGTTAGGACTATTTATATACATTGCTACGATAAACATTTTAGACAGTGTTGTGTTTTCACAAAATGATAAGTTTTGTCGGGATAACCGATCCACCAGTTTGGTTTTCAAATAATTGAAGATACACCAGCATGTTCCTTCTATCAAGGCTCTAAGCTGATCGTATTTGCAATAGCTTGGTTAAGATCCTTTCGATTTGTTGGCATGTTTGAACAGATTACCCGAATTGTCGCTATGAGAACATATATTCTTATCAAAATACAACCCTACAGCTGATCCGCTTGAAGAGTTCCTGAAACATGTTTTATTTTATCAAATCATCAGGTTAGTGTGTCACCTCGGTGACGGTGTGTCGCTGCACGTTAGTGTGTCACCTCGGTGATGGTGTGTCGCTGCACGCTAGTGTGTCACCTCGGTGACGGTGTGTCGCGGCACGTTAGTGTGTCACCTCGGTGCAGGCGTGTCGCGTGAAAATAAGCGATACAATCTTGAACAATTTTTTTTTCCGGACATCAAAGGAGCCGAGAGGTATGGCGCATCGTCTCCCTCTTCTTCAGATCAATTAGGCAACAGGTTAACAAAATGCTTTCTCGTGTCCAGCGTGCGACGCCACTTACTTCGGCAAGGATTGCCTGGAGCGATGCAGTGACCAGTGCTTGGACCAGCTGTGTAATAGCACCGACGGTCAGTGTCTAGAGTGTCCACCAGGCAGGACGGGTGATATGTGTCAAGACGGTATGTAACAATGCACATAATGTTATCCAAACAAGAGTTTAAATTTGGTGCCCATTGGAATGACAGTCCATTAAATGTTCATTTTATTTTTCGAAGTGGCTATTCGGACCCGGGTCCGACAAGTGAGAGGTTGGGATTAAAATTTAAAAATAAAATATTATTGTTAGGTTGTAAGACTAAATTTGGTATCCAATGAAAGATAATTGGATGAACTATATGTTTGTAAACTTACTTCTTCAGTTTAACTAAAATAAACTATATATTTTAGTAATAAAAATGAAGTGAAAGACTCGGGATTGAATTTTCCAGGCACCGGAGTACTTTCTCAGACAGACATAGTCCGACCTCCGACTCCTCAGAGCTTACATTCATTTCATATTTCAGATTGCCCGCAGGGGATGTTCGGTCAAGCTTGTAAGGAGCCGTGTAGCCGCGGCTGTGCCCGGGGGAGCTGCAATTCGTTCTCAGGAACCTGCACGTACGGGTGTTTGGATGGATATATAGGAGACACGTGCAACGATTGTAAGCTTGAACGAAATGTACTGTTATAGCCTGCGTGCTGACTTAATTTTACTGTCGACGTACAGCTGGCGCATCCACATTTTCTCTTCTCTTTTTTTGTTTTCTTCTGAAATTGACGTCACCGATGAAATGAGTAGCGCTGTACCACATCATTCCCTCCCTTAATTGAGAAAAAGGTGTTTGCGTTCTAATTTATGTTAAAGAACGCCTTCGGGTGATGCTATTTCTATAATTTATTTTCTCGAGGGTTCCAACTCCCTAACTATAAATAAGCTAGTAGCTTTCCCAGCCGGCAGAGATTTTCGTAAATTATCCTAGACTTTACGAGACCTAATATACTCATAGGAGCCTTACAAGATCGCTCTATGTGTGTGTGTGTGTGTGTGTGTGTGTGTTTAAAATATTAGCTTTCGAGTTTTATACATTTTATTTCTGCATATTTTGGATTTTGTACTTTTATATAAATTAAACAGGCAAATTAAATGGAGTAGTGTTGATTAATATCATTAGCTTTGGTATGGCTTTGGTGTTGCTTTGGTGTTGCTTTGGTATGGCTTTGGTATGGCTTTGGTATGGCTTTGGTATAGGTTTGGTATGGCTTTGGTATGGCTTTGGTATGGCTTTGGTATGGCTTTGGTATAGGTTTGGTATGGCTTTGGTATGGCTTTGGTATGGCTTTGGTATGGCTTTGGTGTTGCTTTGGTATGGCTTTGGTATGGCTTTTGTATGGCTTTTGTATGGCTTTAGTATGGCTTTGGTATGGCTTTGGTATGGCTTTGGTATGGCTTTGGTGTTGCTTTGGTATGGCTTTGGTATGGCTTTGGTATGGCTTTGGTGTTGCTTTGGTATGGCTTTGGTATGGCTTTGGTGTTGCTTTGGTATGGCTTTGGTGTTGCTTTGGTATGGCTTTGGTATTTTTGTGCACTGGTTTTCAGTCCTTTATACGCATTTTTCATCTCACAAGTGAAAACTTAAAACTGATTAGATTTGCAAAACCATATAGCGGTACGTATGTATCCACGTAAGCGATGTACTTAACACAACCGGAGCCCCCTGTCCATTAATATGGCACCTGAGTTTGATCATTTTTTGGTTACTGACTCCTTGACCAAATGACGCCATGACTCATGATACTTCTAATGTATCGACTCCTTCACTTAATGACATGACTCCATGTTAATTCTGTTTGACTCCATAACCACATGACACCAAAACTCCATGGTATCTGAACTCTGTACCTTGAGCCTGTAGCCTTCGTTAGCATCAGCTTCCGAGCCACTCTATCACGGCAAGATCTTTCCTTCAGACTGTGACAGCTCAAAGTTTGGTGCCGACTGCCAGTTCACGTGC
The DNA here is from genome assembly GCA_964033795.1 of Lymnaea stagnalis. Classification (NCBI taxonomy): domain Eukaryota; kingdom Metazoa; phylum Mollusca; class Gastropoda; family Lymnaeidae; genus Lymnaea; species Lymnaea stagnalis. Next base: position 623,415 of record CAXITT010000186.1, on the reverse strand, counting down.
AGCCCACATTGTCACGACAGCCTCCACAACATGTCAGAAATTGCCGTATGTCACCACAGTAATGGCGTGTGTCTCGGTGGATGTAAACCTGGATACGACGGATTACAATGTACCCACGGTAAGATCATTGTCAGAATCGTGTTTTTTGTGTGTGTCTTTGTGATGTCTTTGTGATGTCGTTGTGGTGTCTTTGTGATGTCGTTGTGATGTCTTTGTGATGTCTTTGTTAACTTGTTAAGCACATAATTAAGAAATCCTCGCTCCAAAAAATGATCATGCTTTAACGGAGGACATAGAGGTCAAAGACCTGCAAAATGACTGTGATCAACTCGGTCTTGATACCTACAAAGCATCCTACCCCAACAAGGAAACAGCCCAACATATCTAGGTCTCCATATCTAGGTCTCCATATCTAGGTCTCCATATCTAGGTCTCCATATCTAGGTCTCCATATCTAGGTCTCCATATCTAGGTCTCCATATCTAGGTCTCCAGTTGCATAGGGATCTCAATTTAAATTAAAAATCATTATTTAAAACTTGAAAGGAACATCAACAAGACGGCATAACCTTATAGCTGGTCACTACCTTATGGGGTAGTGACAAGACCACGCAGCCTGGCCAGTACCTCATGGGGCAGTGACAAGACCACATCGCCTGGACAGTACCTCATGGGGCAGTGACAAGACCACACAACCTGGCCAGTACCTCATGGGGCAGTGACAAGACCACACCGCCTGGCCAGTACCTCATGGGAGAGTGACAAGACCACACGGCCTGGCCAGTACCTCATGGGGCAGTGACAAGACCACATTGCCTGAACAGTACCTCATGGGGCAGTAACAAGACCACACCGCCTGGCCAGTACCTCATGGGGCAGTGACAAGACCACACCGCCTGGCCAGTACCTCCTACGGGCACTGTTAGCTTTAAGCACCATTTGGCGCACGATGACTGAATCAATGGCAGGGGTCAGTGGTCAGATATGACCTTGGAATAAACGTTGTATTCCCAGATCCAACCAGTGTGAATACTCCCAAAGATCACAGACGTACCCACACACCCACACCCCACACCTACCCACACATCCACACCCCACACCTACCCACACATCAACACACACAGCCTTGTTTATAATATTAATATAATTCAAAAAGTTATATTTTAAACAAAATGTGGTCAATATTTATTTGGGCCGTTAGAATATTAAACTTCTTTTCGGTGTTTATGATGAATGTATCATCCCGTATAATTTTGACAGTCTCCCTTAAAAATAACGCATAGATCTGTTTCAATGTTGCAGAGTGTGTAGCCACATATTATGGGGAGCACTGCAGGCAAAGATGCAGCAGCGATTGCTTGAATAATTTTTGTCACCATATTAATGGGAACTGTTTGGCTTGCCCGCCTGGAAAATCCGGCCATCTCTGCCAAATCGGAGGTACAGTGCTGTTGTAATATAATTATTGTTTTTTTTAAAGTATATTTCTCAAACTGCAAATTACGCCCGTGTTTGTTGGTTTATGTACCTTTTAATAACAAATTAAAATTGATCTCATTGTCAAGCTCAAGGTGCACCTTACATAATTAGTATCACAAAGCATTCCGACGACATTGTATTACTTAGTATATTCAATTCAATACCTCCAATATAACATAGTATATTATCAAATAGTTTTGATTAACTCGCGTGTAGCACTGATTAGCATCTCAATATCATTGATTACCTCCCCCCCCACCCCCCACCCCCAGCCTGTGCTGAGACCTACTACGGCGCCCACTGTCAACACAGATGCAGTCCAAATTGTTTGGATCGTATTTGTAACGGAACTGATGGCGTCTGCATCGACTGTCCAGTAGGACGAGCTGGAGAATCTTGTCTAGAAGGTAAGGCTACAACATGAGTTGCTACATCGGTCGCCGCTACGTTTGTGGCTAGAACATTCGAGGCTACAAACATTCAGGGCTACACCATTCAAGACCACACCATTCACCGTTACAAAGTTCCCGGGTACAGATTTCACGGCCACACATCCAAGGCCACACATTCAAGGCCACACATTCAAGGTCACACAGTCAATGCCACACAGTCAAGGCCACACAGTCAAGGCCACACAGTCAAGAACACACAGTCAAGGCAACAATATTTACAGCTGATTATTCACTGCCACCACATCTACGGTGCAGCATTCCAAGTTACACAATTCACAATTGTTGTTCAAGTGAGTGTAAAGGGGGATGTTCCTGGGAACGTTTCAGGTGGTGGGAGGGCTTGTTCATGGGAATTGTAGGAGGGGTTTGTTTGATCGTGGAGGGTGATTTCATGGGCGTGTTGGAGCGTTGATTTTGGGCATGTTTGGGGGGCGGAGGGCGTGCTCATCCGCAACATGTAGGGGGATGAGCATTGGGAGTTTTTTAGTGTTAAGTTTTCATTTGATTGTGGATGAAGAGTTTACGTTGGATTATTGATGATGAGTTTACATGGTATTGTGGATGAGCACTGTAAATTAAGGATCGTTAATTGGAATGATAGTTGTGTTCATGGGAATATTGAAATGTAATGAACATGAGATTTTTGGAGAGATATTTCATTGGAATGTTTGATGGGTATCCTTCACGGGCATGGGGATCGGGAGCGCTAGTTGGATTTTGAATTAAGAACCTGAACTGGATTGTGGATGTGGATTACACGTGAATGTCTCATAAGGTTGCTTTATGGAGTGAAGATTTCGATTTTTTTATTGGTTAGAACGGTGGAGTATCAATAATTAAAAACAACTTTAAACCATAAAATATTCAACTAATATACATGTATCGTGTTGTCCAGATTGTCCAGCCACCTTCTATGGACAAGGCTGTGAACGCAGGTGTATACTTGGCTGTTTAAACCAGTTGTGTAACGGCATCACCGGACACTGCCTGGACTGTCCACCCGGGAAGAACGGAAGTCACTGCGAGTTTTATTCAGCAGGTGAGAGTGACTTCCCATTTTTCTCTCCAATTACATCCCAATATATTACCTTCTTTGGTTGGATGTTACCGCCATACCTTTCCCCAACAAGGGCTGCTGTCACGTTTACATCATCCTTGCAGCAATTGCCTTCCATCCTAACGTGATCCGTCAGTCTAATGGTTCATGAACGTTGCAGGTCAAGAGACGGGTGAACATGTTGAGATCATCGTTGCCGGTGTGGTGGCCGGAGTGCTAACGGTAGTGATTGTGGTCATCGGGATGGTGTATTGGAGGTAAGACGAGATATGGTAATTGGACTCATTGGAATAGTGTGTTGTTGTTTTTTTTCGGGGGGGGGGGGAGAAAGGACCTGATGTGGTGATTGTAGTTATTCGGATAGTGTATTGAAGGTAAGATTTGAAACATTCCACAGCTCAGTGACATTCTAAAAGAAAATATTAGTGAATGTGATGACAAATGTCTAAGTAAAATTAATCAAAATATTATTGGGAAATCTTTTCATTTCGCACATACCCTCAAAGAACTGGTCACGTGACTCGTACATTCAGAATCTGTTTTCACCAAAATTCTTTACATCTTGGAAATTTTTTTTTTTCGACTGACGCAGACGCCACTCATTTTGGACATTTAAATCAGCTGTTCTGAGCTTTTCTTTCAGCCTTACTCCCCTTCTTTCAGCCTCCCCACCCTCATCAGCCTTACTCCCCATCTTTCAGCCTTACTCCCCATCTTTCAGCCTTACTCCCCTTCTTTCAGCCTTACTCCCCTTCTTTCAGCCTTACTCCCCTTCTTTCAGCCTTACTCCCCTTCTTTCAGCCTTACTCCCCTTCTTTCAGCCTTACTCCCTCCCCTTCTTTCAGCCTTACTCCCTCCCCTTCTTTCAGCCTTACTCCCCTTCTTTCAGCCTTACTCCCCTTCTTTCAGCCTTACTCCCCATCTTTCAGCCTTACTCCCCTTCTTTCAGCCTTACTCACCTTCTTTCAGCCTTACTCCCCTTCTTTCAGCCTTACTCCCCTTCTTTCACCCTTACTCCCCTTCTTTCAGCCTTACTCGCCATCTTTCACCCTTACTCCCCACCTTTTCTTTCAGCCTTACTCCCCTTCTTTCAGCCTTACTCGCCATCTTTCAGCCTTACTCCCCTTCTTTCAGCCTTACTCCCCTTCTTTCAGCCTTACTCCCCTTCTTTCAGCCTTACTCCCCTTCTTTCAGCCTTACTCCCCTTCTTTCAGCCTTACTCGCCATCTTTCAGCCTTACTCGCCATCTTTCAGCCTTACTCGCCATCTTTCAGCCTTACTCGCCATCTTTAAGCCTTACTCCCTTCTTTCAGCCTTACTCCCCTTCTTTCAGCCTTACTCGCTGCAAATACATGCTTATTGTAAAAACCCACTAAGCCATTCGAACAGCTACTAATGCAAGATTATTGTAAACTCTCACCAAGCCATTCATACAGCTTCTAATACAGGCTTATAGTAGACTCTAACTAAGCCATTCGTACAGCTACTAATACAGGCTCATACCAAACTCTCACTAAGCCATTCGTACAGCTGATAATTCAGGCTTGTAGGAAACTCCCTCTAAGCCATTCGTACAGCTACTAATACAGGCTTATTGTAAACTCTCTCTAAGCAATTCGTCCTGCTACTAATACAGGCTTATAGAAAACTCTCACTAAGCCATTCGTAAAGCTACTAGACTCTAATACAGGCTTATTGTAAAATCAGCAATACCCTTGTTTCCATTCAGAAAACGGATATCTCTACTTTTTCGACGGACGAAGGTCAGCTTCGAATACGCACGACGGTGGGAGTCACGTGACCCGAATCTAGATGATAACTCATTTCATGAAGAGGACAGAACGTAGGAGTGAGACCGATCAAAAGAGGACAGAGCATAGCAACGAGACAGATCAAAAGAGGAGAGAACTTAGCAGTGAGACGGATCAAAAGAGGAGAGAACTTAGCAGTGAGACGGATCAAAAGAGGAGAGAACTTAGCAGTGAGACGGATCAAAAGAGGAGAGAACTTAGCAGTGAGACGGATCAAAAGAGGAGAGAACTTAGCAGTGAGACGGATCAAAAGAGGAGAGAACTAAGCAGTGAGACGGATCAAAAGAGGAGAGAACTTAGCAGTGAGACGGATCAAAAGAGGAAAGAACATAGCAATGAGACGGATCAAAAGAGGAGAGAACTTAGCAGTGAGACAGACCACAAGAGGAAAGGGCGTGGCAGAAAGGCAGATCAAAAGAGGAAAGAACATAGCAGTGAGACGGATCAAAAGAACTCATTTCATAATTTGACTTGTTTCAGTGCATATACACATATATATCCTTACAGTATTGTCGAGTATATTTTTGGACAAATGTCGAGTGGAACAATTTTTCTTATAGGAAATGAGTAAAACAGAGTATGTGAAAACCTCAAAAAAGGAACGCCACAAAAACAACGAACGTGTCGGCAGGAAGCCGTCAGTGAACAAACAACAAAAAAAAAAAACCAACAGAATTAAATAAAAATAATAGCGCTTAGCTGAAAAGTAGTCTCCAGGAGGCCCGCAAAAGAATTGTGTGGAATTTTTCCTACAGCGTTTTTAATTCTAGAAATGTAATTGTATTGATTTTTTTTTTTTCGTCCAAAGAGTTTTTTTAAAAAAAAAATTATTTTTTTTCGTCCCAAGTAAAGGAACTAAAACTCCGTATCTTAAAACCGTCTGCTAGGGTTCAACTAACAAACAAAAAAAAAAAAAAACCAAAAGAATTAAATAAAAATAATAGCGCTTAGCTGAAAAGTAGTCTCCAGGAGGCCCGAAAAAGAATTGTGTGGAATTTTTCCTACAGCGTTTTTAATTCTAGAAATGTAATTGTATTGATTTTTTTTTTTTCGTCCAAAGAGTTATTTTAAAAAAAAAATTATTTTGATGCGTCACAAGTAACGGAACTGAAACTCCGTATCTTAAACACGTCTGCTAGGGTTCAACGGTCCAACGGTCCATCCTCCTCGTGTTCTTAATGTTGAAAAACGAAGATATGTTGATCAGTTGTAGTTGGAAAATGGGTTTCGCGACCGTGAAATAAGTTATTCATTACTTTAGATCGCACTTATATGATCACGAAGAGGGAGAGGAGTTGGGGGAAAAAAAGGGTAAGAGAACAAACGCGTGTGAGGGTGACAAAGCCGGGCAACTAGGTGACATGATTATGCTGTCCATGGTTATGAAATTTCACCTTACAGGAAGTCTACTGTGTCGAACGGAAAGGGGGAAATCTTGTCGATTGGTTACTGTTTCGAAAGAGATTCACACACGTGTCCTCAAGTAGGGCCGCATATGCTACCCCCCCCCCCATTAAGTTTTAGACCTAGATCCCTGAAATTGATCGTCAGTGAATTCATTGGTTGACGGAGACATACATGCGAAACAAGATGATGAAATCGTGAAATATTTTTGTCTGTGGAGTAAGAGGGTTAATATTTTATAGGAATGCGTCTCTGGCGAAATTCACATTCACTTAATGCGAAGCTATTTTTGGAAATGGGTCTCTCCGAGGAGGAAAAAATTTTGGCAGAAACTTCACTCATACGTTTAAAAGCACCAAGGATGACCGTGGTTTGAAAATGGTTTGAAGAACTTTCACGAGAGAAATATATTTTAAAGAGGCGGCACCCACTAACATGTTTCTGAAAAGGTTCTCTGTCAAAAGAATTAGAAAGTAGGATCAAACTGTACGTGAATGTGACTTCCGTCGGAGAACCACCCCAAATATAAAACACTTTCATTAAACACTTTCATTATACACTTTCATTAAACACTTTCATTATACACTTTCATTCTACACTTTCATTATACACTTTCATTATACACTTTCATTATACACTTTGTTAAGAAACAACACACCATTTAATTCATTTAATTAGGACGATTTGTTGATATCAATACGAGTATTTGTTAAAAGTGTTTTAAAGACTCATTTTTAGAATATCGTGTTAAGACTTAATGAATGCATATTCAAATTGATAATGGTAAAATCTCGTGTAATCTAATTGCTTTTCGTTTAATCTAAAAAAAAAAAATGTGTTTAAATAAATTTTTTGTTGTTTTAATGTTTGACCCTCTATGTAACACACGATGAAAATAATTCTTTGTGTAACTCAAGGTTCTTCAAAGTATTATTTTGTATAACTCTAATTTCTAAATATATAAAGTGTTGTACAAAGGTCGCCTAGCCAATCTTTACTTTCCTATCATTGGGGTGGCTGGAGGTTTTGGTGCATGGGGCGGTCACTGACATCACCGCCCCTCTTTCAAGAGAAACACAATGCGCGTACAGAATAAACATTGACATTTTAAACTATGTCAAATGACACCCCAACCCCCCCCCCCAATCCCTTACTCCTCTCCACCACCCCAACTCCCACCTCATCTCCACTTGTCAGTGATTCCTACACTCAAAATCTGCTTAGATTCTCAACTTTCTTTTGACCCTAATGCGCGTACAGAATAAACATTGACATTTTAAACTATGTCAAATGACACCCCACCCCCCCCCCCCAATCCCTTACTCCTCTCCACCACCCCAACTCCCACCTCATCTCCACTTGTCAGTGATTCCTACACTCAAAATCTGCTTAGATTCTCAACTTTCTTTTGACCCAAAAGTTTCATTTGAATGGGTTGCTGAATGTTGCTGGCAATGTACACAAACAAGCCCCGTGAATTTCATCTCCTCTGACTTCTTGACTACATTTCATTATTGCCTTTACATGCGTTGGCAATACATTCCAGTTGGTAATGTGAATGAATGCATTACCAACCTCATAGAATGGCGCATTTTTTTTCTTTTCCACGCCGAGAGATGTGTATCCCATTATCAATAATGAGCCCATCGCGAGGTCGTCTCATTCACAGTAGTTCTCAAACACGTTCACATAATCGTTCTCAAACAAGTTTTACAAAGTAATTTGTTTCCTTACCATCAACTAATTGGGTTTAATTTCTGTACACGCTCGTTCAAACAATAAACTGAAATTCTGAACTCTTCATAACAGTTCATGTCTAGAAATCGGAGTGAATTGAATGTATGTGTTAGACTTAATTAGTTCATAAAATTTATTCTGATCCGTTCATGTTGGTGTATGATCAAACAAAACGACACGAGGTGGTTCACGAGGTGGTTCACGAGGTGTTCACGAGGCGTTCACGAGGCGTTCACGAGGTGTTCCCGAGGAGTCTCAATATCTTTTTATATAACATCATAACATCATAAGACTTTGAAAGGAAACAAGAAAATGGCATGTGCCCGTCCATTCAAGTGACGGCCAAGATATGAAGTGTTTGAGAGAAAATATGTACTCTCCCTATTCTACCCGTAACAGTTAGTTACAGTCTGGTTGTTTTGGCTGATCTTATGTCATGATGACCTGATGCCCAGATAAGTGATGCCCTGATGCCAAGCTAACCTGATGCTTAAGATATCCTGATGCCCAGAAAAATTAATGCCCCGATACTCTGAGGTACAGATAACCTGATGCCCTGATGCACAGATAAATAAATTTCCAGATTATTTGATACCCTTTTGACCAGATAAACTAATGCCCAGATACCCCGATGAACAGATAACCTGATACCCGGATGTCTAGATCCCCGGATGTCTAGATCCCCGGATGTCTAGATCCCCGGATGTCCAGATAAACTGATGACAGATAACCATAGACACTGACGTCCAGATAACCTGATAACCAGATACCCTGATGTCCAGATAGCCTGATGACCAGATACCTAGATGACCTAAATTGAACTCATCCCTTGAATGAAACTAAACCAGCCATCAGCATCACTAAACACTTAGATACACTTTTATAAAGACGAGGCTTCGTTTCGGCATCCTAATTAGCCTGTTACATTGACCAAAGCATTGAAGAATGGGATCATTTTTCACATCAAAATGATTGATTTTTTTTTTTACTTAGCATTAATTTGCATACTTGATACTTTGATATAAGATATTCTCACCAACTGGTGATTGAGGGAACGTCAAACAAACTCTTCTTTTGCCTGTAAGATAATTTTGTGCGAGTAGTACGTAGCGAGGAGGAAATAGACTCTACTTTGACTATAAGTGGCTTTGTGTGAGTCGTACGTAGAGAGGGTAAAATAGACTCTAGATTAGTCTGTAAGTGGCTTTTGTGTGAGTCATACTTAGAGAGGGTAAAATAGACTCTAGAATAGTCTGTAAGTGGCTTTTGTGTGAGTCGTACGTAGAGAGGGTAAAATAGACTCTAGAATAGTCTGTAAGTCGCTTTTGTGTGAGTCGTACGTAGAGAGGATAAAATAGACTCTAGAATAGTCTGTAAGTGGCTTTTGTGTGAGTAGTACGTAGAGAGGGTAAAATAGACTCTAGAATAGTCTGTAAGTGGCTTTTGTAGGAGTAGTATATAAAGTCTTATATAAAATCCATGAGTTTTTCTCTAGAAAGCTTGACTTGGTGATCTTCTCGTTTGGCGTAACTCCACGATGTCTGCTATGGACATCAGTCCTGATTGGCGTACCTCCACGATGTCTGCTATGGATATTAGTCCTTATTGGCGTAGGAGTTCTTCATTTATGACTGTCGAAGTCAAGAAGAGAACCTGTATCCTTATCAAGTTTTAACATGGGACCCTTTTCGAAAGATAGAAACTCCCTTCACAATTCTACTTGATGTTGTGTTCAAATAGGGAAATATGAAAAAACATATTTATAAATTCCAAACTATCGATTTCTTAACTCAACACTGTCCCCCTATTTATTAATTTGAGAACCACTGATTTGTCCTGAAACAAAGAGGATCCAATCTAGCCGCAACTTTCATTAAGTCTCTAGATTCGCGTCCATTAATGGATGAAACTCGTGGTGGCTTAATGGTCAACAAATGGCCATTTACCCAAGCAACACAACACAACGACGTGATCGCGAGGCCCATGTGTTACCAGTGTTGAAGTTGTCGTGCATATAAATAGGTCTGGATTCCCAGTCTTCAGTATCGTATTCACTTCCCCACGACTTTACAACAGCAAGATTTTAGTTCTGTAAGTCTATTCAGTTTCATTTGTCTATAGCTCTAGATAAGACCCTAAGATGAAACTCGCATATCATGTTTAACTTTAGTTGTAAGGATGATTCATGAAATGTAGTTTGAACCAGATAGGATGGGACGAGGATATTCTAATGAGGTTCGCTAGAAACTAAACCTATAGGATACAGACAGACTAAAGACAGTCGCTAGAAACTAAACCTATAGGATACAGACAGACTAAAGACGTTCGCTAGAAACTAAACCTATAGGATACAGACAGACTAAAGACGGTCACTAGAAACTAAACCTATAGGATTCAGACAGACTAAAGAGGTTCACTAGAAACCAAACCTATGAGACACAGACAGACTGAAGAGATTCACTTGAAACTAAACCAAATTAATGAGACTTAATTTATTTTTTTTTAAAAATTTCATTTGAACACTTTGGCAGCCAGCAATGTTGGTCAAAATGTTGGTCCTCCTCGTGGTCGGTCTGACCAGTTACGCTCTGGGCGAGAAATTGAAAAGCCTGGACGAAGCGATCGGGATTTTGGGAGAACTTGCCGGAGAAAGTAAGTACATAGAACCTTGCTTTGAAATCTGTGCACCGACTTTCGTAAGCCGATAGTTGTAATGAAACGATTGTATCCAGATATTTGTGCAGCAGCCCTTGTGTACCGAGATCTGTATGACAAGCTACGAAACTTTGAAATACCGAGATCAAGATAATAAAAGGGTGCAAACATGCAGGAAGTGTAGCTGATGCTAGCAGTACTTGCAAAAAATCCGATGATTAAACTGGTCACGGTCGATTTCCGACTGATGAACAACACCACCATAGCTGAAGCTGTCTAGTCTCGGGATGATTCTCTCAAAGTTACAACGACTGTATTTCTGACATAGATATGGGGGGGGGGAGTGGGGCACTTCTTAACTTCTTAAGTGTCATGTGTACACCAATTGGAACACATTCGTTTTCTGAAATTTACACTGCAAATGAATGTCCTGTGAACTCAACCTTCAAACCAATAGCCAGAACGGGGCTGGAGTCGACCTCCCTATTTATTTTAAAGCGTTAACGTCTTTTGCTAGACAAATTTCGCTATCATGGAAAAACATCTATGGAAGTTAAATTACATTAAAAAAAAAAAAAAAAAAAAAAAAAAAAAAAAAAAAAAAAAAAAAAAAAAAAAGAGAAGAAAAAAAAACAAAGAAAATATGCAACGGTCTTTTTCTGCGCCATTTTAATTCGATAGAGAGATCTGTAAGCTTGAAATCATGCACCGCCAGAAAATTCAGATGCGTTTTAAATGCAAACTATGTCATTTACCAAATTTTAGCTCTTTAAAATCGCGCAATTTGATTTCCAACAATAATGAATATAAATATCGATTTCATTGAGTTTAGAACAATAGTAATAGCTAAATTGTGGCACTCTTTGGTTAAAAACAAATAATTAGCCATTCACCCATAAGATTTGGGTTACATTGGACACAAGGTGTCCATTGAAAAGTTTGGTTTATTAAAACAACAACAAAAACAACGAACACATTTGAACTCTGAAAATATGTTTGAAAATTGTGTTCTTTCTTTCAGATCTTCTGATTGACCCGAGAGACCAAGAGAACGATGTCACCGGAGAAGCCGAAGAAACAGACGACACACTGGAGAAAAGAGAACACGAAGGGGCTAATACACTCGCACCGAATAGGGCGCATCCCGCTGTTGGACGAGACACGGCGAGCTTGGACCATAAACTCTCTGCGTACAATGCATTCGCTCGCAAGGTGCACCAAGCCAGTTCGGACAACAAACTCTCGACTCACCAAGCAAGTTTAGACAACAAACTCTCGGCTTACAATGCCTTCGCTCGCAAGGCTCACCAGGGGGTCGCAGGGGGTAAAGTAAGACCCGACTCTGATAACTGGGTGTTTGTTGAAGTGCCTGTAGGAGAAGATGGGGATGTGATAGACGACGACACTCAGAGCAATAGACTGGCAGCGTACAATGCCCTGAGAAGAGGCGACAACAGACTGGCAGCCTACGATGGTCTGAGAAGAGGCGACAACAAACTGGCAGCCTACGATGGCTTGAGAAGAGGTGACAACAGACTGGCAGCCTACGATGGTTTGAGAAGAGGTGACAACAGACTGGCAGCCTATGATGCCCTGAGAAGAGGCGACAACAGGCTGGCAGCCTACGATGCCCTGAGACAAGGTGTAGGAAAAGCAGCTGCTCAAGTTGTCCCGATTAAAGGTGATAATAAAGTAGCACCTGACGATGCCCTGAACAAAGTAGCACCCCACGATGCTCAGAAAAGAGAAACTGAAGAAGGAAATGACGTCATCAAAACGAAAATTGTTGCATTCAAAGTCTAATATTTCAGTAAGGGGGGCAACTAATGCTAGGAACATGCTGGCAGTTCAAATAATAACACTATAGCTATACTTGGAGAGTAATTTTTCATATGAGATGTTTCGGGAGATTAAAATATAGAAAATACATTTAATTATATATATATATATATATATATATATATATATATATATATATATATATATATATATACAAATATATATATATATATATATATATATATATATATATATATATATATATATATATATATATATAACTATACCAATATTAAATGTTTCATTAGTATGTAACATACCACTTGAGATGAGTAGGAAATCTTCAATTTATTTTTATGATTCTTAACGTTTAAAAAAACAAAATCGTTTAAGAAGGTGAAAGCAACATCAGACTTGAAACAGACTTGTTACATAAATGAAAGCAACATCAGACTTGAAACAGACTTGTTACATATATGAAAGCAACATCAGACTTGAAACAGACTTGTTACATACATGAAAGCTATGCGTATCGATGACAATATTTGGCGTTCGTCCCCCTGTCAAGTAGCTTGAGTTACAGAAATAAAACATTCCTACAGTTTCTCCAGCCATCTCGTGTCCTTTGTTGTTTTCGTTTCATGAGACTGGTTTGGTTTTTATACGGTTGAGAATAGTGGTCACCGATTTTCGTGAACGGCTCTCTATTTATTATCTCTGATGGCCTTAACATTTTAGCAAACGTTGCCAAATACACACACACACACAGTAACAAATCACTTCATCGAAGTGTGGCGATGTTAACAGCCATTGATAAATCATTTCAAATAGAGATTATTACGCACACGTTAATAGACAGTTAACCTGTTTCTGGCGATAACACCCATTAATAAATCACTTCCCTTGTGTTCCTCCGTATAGAATACAAAAAATTTATTTGTCCCTGGCGGCAGCAGATCCATTTATAATAATGGCAACCTGATATCAACCGTCACCTTTGCGAGCATGGAGCAAAAGAGCTGCGGTATAAAACATATTAATTGAAATTAACATGTTCCTTTAAATACGGGCGTTTGCTACATGGCTTTTAAGCACTGAAAGGGAGATGACTGTGTCGAATTAACATTGTGAAACGAAAAATGTGTTATGTCGCTTGACAAACGCCAAGGCTTGAAAACAAAATTAACACGTGAAAAAAAAATTGATCTTTCTGGGGAAATCCCAACTTAAATTACCGAAATGAAATACTTGGCTAACAACGACTGACATCTACCTAGCTGTCGTGTTTCCCAGAGAAGAAGACCTGTCCGTTGTTTCCAGATGCTCGTGCCATGAGGCCTGCTCACAAAGTAACCCCCAGAGACACAAGCCTACCGGTAGGTAGACAGAACCCAAGACATAGAATGACATCATCGTGACATGTGTGAGCTGCCAATGCATGACCAGCAAGTTACTTTGATGGGAAGTGATTTGATTGTGCCAATGAAATAAGAGCAGGTTACTTTGATGGGAAGTGATTTGATTGTGCCAATGAAATGAGAGCAGGTTACTTTGATGGGAAGTGATTTGATTGTGCCAATGAAATAAGAGCAGGTTACTTTGAAAGGAAGTGATTTGATTGTGCCAATGAAATAAGAGCAGGTTACTTTGAAAGGAAGTGATTTGATTGTGCCAATGAAATGAGAGCAGGTTACTTTGATGGGAAGTGATTTGATTGTGCCAATGAAATAAGAGCAGGTTACTTTGACAAGAAGTAGATTGATCTTTTAGTACATACATAAATGGAGAGATTTTAACGCAAACAAATGTAGACAGACGTTAAAAAATATATATAAAAAATATAAATACACATTGAGAAGAGGAATCCATTATTAGAAAAAGCCCGTAAGGAGTGTGTGTGTGTGTGTGTGTGTGTGTGTGTGCGTACAAATAAATACATAAATATGTCAATAGCGAATACAAGACTATTACAACTCAGAATTTTATTTTCTGTGCCTCACCAATGTCTACCTACCTCACAAGTGTTCTGATGCCTTCATTGCTTTCTCTTTCTGTTTGACAATGCTGGCTTTGGGAGTTAGTGGATGGTGTCATGTCAAGTGTTTGGTAATTCTGGCTTTGGGAGTTAGTGGATGGTGTCATGTCAAGTGTTTGGTAATTCTGGCTTTGGGAGGTGGTGGATGGTGTCATGTCAGGTGTTTGGCAATTCTGGCTTTGGGAGGTGGTGTATGGTGTCATGTCAAGTGTTTGACAATGCTGGCTTTGGGAGGTGGTGGATGGTGTCATGTAAAGTGTTTGACAATTCTAGCTGTAGGCGGTGGCGTGAGTTCAAAGATTTGCCAGGAGATGCGCATTATGGGAACATCAACTTTTTTTTCCCATTTTTATTTTGCACTCCTAATTTCTTTATACATATTCTTAGGTTGATTTAATTAACTTTCTAGTTAACTTTCGAACCCTTGGCCAACTTCTGTAAGCTTTATTTTATGATCTCTATTATTATCTTTTATGTGTCTAAAGAAGGCTTTCAGCCGATACGTCTTTTGTGCGCTTTTGTTCAATGTTTCAAGCCTCCCCCACCCCCCTCCTGTCTCGTTCCTGAATACTTCCTTTCTAGAACGTGCCATTCTTTAACATGACGCCTTCTTTTCTTCTCTCGATTCCCATGAACTTTTTTTTTGAAATGGTTAAGTAAATAGATTGATTGCCCAGACAATCTTGTTCAACTCTCAAGTTTCCCCTGGCGTAAATGGCACGTTAGGTTTTAGTTACTGGTGTAAGGGCGGATCTCTAACTTTGAAATGTATTACTTTCTTTCACTCTTTGCGCTGAAAAAAAAATGAATCGAGAACGTTGAGCTACATTCAAGACCGTGCTGACCGTGGGGGGGGGGGGGGGGAGCTGGGGTTTTCCCCCCCCGGGACAGGTCGTGAATTGCATCACCCCGTTACATTCAAAAACTCCGCAGCTGGCCAACAAAACTCCGCCTCGATCTAAAAAGCCCCCCCCCAAAAAAAAAAAGTGTCCCTCGGGGCGCACCGCCACCTCCGTGCCCCCTTTCCTACGCCCCTGATGCCGATGCACATCCATTTAAATGCCCCCGTCACAGTAGATTTCAGGGGCTGTCAAGCGAAGTGCGGATGTCAGCTGAGCAAAATTTACCGCTGGATTCATATTTCCTGAGCCCCAAATTTTACACAAGTGGTAGGTTCAAATTCTGACTTGGCGTGGTCGATCGATTACCAATGTCTAAAGGCCACGGACGATTTTCAATTATTTTTTTGGTTTTTTTGTTACTTTGAAATGCGTCCTTTCAACTTTCACAACATTATTTTTTTGTTTTCGTTGTGTTTGAATTCATTCTTCACAAATGTATTCTTTGTTCTTCGCAGCTCTCGGGCCAAGGACGCGGACAAAATCTCGCTAATGAAGTCTCGTGAATAACATATCCCGAGAAAAAAACGTTTAAAACGAATTTAAAATTTTTAAAAAATTATTTGTTTTAACGAGGTGCAACTAAGGATGAGCAGAGGGGGGAAGATATCACCCCGGGGGGGGGGGAACTAGTGAGGCGCGAAACTGAGTTAGAATTGAAAATGAACTTTTTCCCCGGGCGACAAACACTTCGCCACTGGCCACATTCGTCAAACATCTTGTTTGCCCGGTTGCACACATTGTTGATGGGCCAACAGCGGATGGGTTGCACAGGGCCAACAGCAGATGGGTTGCACAGGGCCAACAGCAGATGGGTTGCACAGGGCCAACAGCAGATGGGTTGCACAGGGCCAACAGCAGATGGGTTGCACAGGGCCAACAGCAGATGGGTTGCACAGGGCCAACAGCAGATGGGTTGCACAGGGCCAACAGCGGATGGGTTGCACAGGGCCAACAGCAGATGGGTTGCACAGGGCCAACAGCAGATGGGTTGCACAGGGCCAACAGCGGATGGGTTGCACAGGGCCAACAGCAGATGGGTTGCACAGGGCCAACAGCAGATGGGTTGCACAGGGCCAACAGCAGATGGGTTGCACAGGGCCAACAGCAGATGGGTTGCACAGGGCCAACAGCAGATGGGTTGCACAGGGCCAACAGCGGATGGGTTGCACAGGGCCAACAGCGGATGGGTTGCACAGGGCCAACAGCAGATGGGTTGCACAGGGCCAACAGCAGATGGGTTGCACAGGGCCAACAGCGGATGGGTTGCACAGGGCCAACAGCGGATGGGTTGCACAGGGCCAACAGCAGATGGGTTGCACAGGGCCAACAGCAGATGGGTTGCACAGGGCCAACAGCGGATGGGTTGCACAGGGCCAACAGCGGATGGGTTGCACAGGGCCAACAGCAGATGGGTTGCACAGGGCCAACAGCAGATGGGTTGCACAGGGCCAACAGCGGATGGGTTGCACAGGGCCAACAGCGGATGGGTTGCACAGGGCCAACAGCGGATGGGTTGCACAGGGCCAACAGCGGATGGGTTGCACAGGGCCAACAGCGGATGGGTTGCACAGGGCCAACAGCGGATGGGTTGCACAGGGCCAACAGCCAATAGCGGATGGGTTGAGAACCTGGTATCTAGATTCTAGTACCAATAAACGCCAGGTGTAAAGGCGGCTTCATTGAAACACACAACATTGAAACGAAAAGATTTTAAATTTGAAGTGGCCTGCATTGGATTGGCACACGTGGTCATCACTGTACACTTACCCGATTGTTTTGACAACTAGGAATGATAATTGTGAAACGTGAATATCGACCGTAATAATGGTCCTTCAATACCACACACTGGACCATTTGTTCGTGTTTGAAAAATACTTACCGTATTTTCGCACCCATATACAGGACGCACCCATATTTAAGACGCACTCATATTTAAGACGCACTCATATTTAAGACGCACTCATATTTAAGACGCACTCATATTTAAGACGCACTCATATTTAAGACGCACTCCTATTTAAGACGCACTCCTATTTAAGACGCACTCCTATTTAAGACGCACTCCTATTTAAGACGCACTCCTATTTAAGACGCACTCCTATTTAAGACGCACTCCTATTTAAGACGCACTCATATTTAAGACGCACTCATATTTAAGACGCACTCATATTTAAGACGCACTCCTATTTAAGACGCACTCATATTTAAGACGCACTCATATTTAAGACGCACTCATATCTAAGACGCCCTCTGGAATCGGGTTATGTAAATCTTTGCATAAGATGCGTCTTATATACGCGAAAATATGTGCAGGTTGTAAAAAAAACAACAACAACCTTGCCCCCTCTTAGACATCTCATTCATAGTCTAGCTCTCTCCATCTCTCTCCCTCTCTTTTTCTCTCTCTCCCTCCCTCCCTCTCTCTCTCTCTTTTTCTCGTGTGTCCACTATGGCTCCTACCGACAAACCTGTTACTCGCTTCAGGGTCGCGCCGGACGGCGGGAATGTAATCAGCCCAAACGTAGCCACCATGAACCTGTTTGAGACCATTCGGTTGTCATAGCGGTTGTGGCGAGGCTGTTCCCGGCTGTTTTGGTTGGCGACGTAACACCGTCACCTGTGTATGCCCGGGGAACTATTTTTTAAATTTCATTTCTTATGTGAGTGAGGAGGATCTGTGCCACCGTGCGATGACATCTTGCTGTTCATGTGCCGAGTGTCACCTCTGTACGTCTCTGAGTGTGGGTCACCTCTGTACGTCTCTGAGTGTGGGTCACCTTTGTACGTCTCTGAGTGTGGGTCACCTCTGTTCGTCTCTGAGTGTAGGTCACTTCGTACGTCTCTGAGTGTGGGTCATCTTCGTACGTCTCTGAGTGTGGGTCATCTTCATACGTCTCTGAGTGTGGGTCACTCCTTACGTCTCTGATTGTGGGTCACTTCTTACGTCTCTCACTGTGAGTCATGCAACAGGATTGTGTTTCTAAGATTTAAAAAAAAGTCTATTTCGTAAGGATACATTGTGATTTTTGTCTCTTGGACTGTCGGCATCGACTCCCCAGTATTCAATTGATTACAACAACATGGACTGCTTCGATGTTTTGTGAAAATATTTCCAAGTATCGAATACACGTATTCAGATGTAATCATCGAATACAAATATTCTGATCTAAGTATTGGAAGTCGACATACTTCCACATAACTAGGACGACGACGTGATCATTCTCGATTAAAGCATATTTTTAAAACAATATCCATTTGGGAAAAATGAATGTGTGTGTGTGTATAAGTGTGCGTGCTTTGGTGTGTGTTGGCGTGCGTCTCAGACGGTGTCGGGTTTCAATTGTCGTGACGGAAAAGAATCCGAATCTAAATTCCATTAGCTAAATATCCGATACAACGCGGCAGATTGATAAGAGGATCCCTCAAGACTTTGAAAGCTATTAGCCACACTTCTACTTCGGATAGATTTATATTGTAAATTAGTGCGACACAAAAAATATAAAGCAGAAATAGAGACATTAAATGACGGAAAGATGTGACAGTAGTTTAAATCTCTCTAATATTGTAAAGGTTGGAGTTAAATTATGAAAAAAAAAAACAAGTCGCTCTTATTAAAAAAACCAAGTGCAAGGACAATAACTATAAACAGAATTATACGTCATAAACAAATGAAGACGCAGAGGATGTTCTGTCGCACGGGAATCGAACCGTGTGTCAATCGTGTGCCGGGCGAGATTTCTACCACAGTTATACCAACTCCCTGAAATCCAATCGGAAATTATTATTAAAAAAAAATAAAAAATTACAACTTTTATCGAGTCGTCGATAAAAATAGACCCCAGTGCAAAATTCCGCTACGTACTAGTCCATTCCGGTACCTTTGGGTTAAACGGTAATGATGAGGTTGTAAAGAGATTACCAATAATAGTAAGCAAACACCTTTAGAGGTCATATTTCAAAAGTTGAAATTCTATACCACGCTAAAAAAAAATAAAGCCCACAGTAAACCCCCCTCCCTCCCCCACCCCCCCCCCCAACCACCAGCGCCCCAACTCTTCACACCAGAAATTCTATACAACTCCCTCGTGTGACTTACAGTATTGATTTTACTACCCAGAGTGGCACTGTCCGCTACAAGACATGGGAAGAAATGATGTCTGTGCAAGACAATACGGGACACAGGCTACAGAGAAGATGCGTCTTCGCTCACCGATGTCATCGGTGATCTCGAGGGGATGTTATGACGTTTCAATTGTGAAAGGATCATACGGGATGCGTACAAGATGGGATCAGTCTTAGAATCGGTGATGGATACAATGAGTTTGAGGTAGATGGCATTACTAGCGGACGGTCTCAGTGATAGGTGAGTTCAGTGGTAGACGGGAATCATTAGGAATTGGGATCAGCAGCAGGTGTGATTATTTAGCTGGTGGGATCATTTGGTGGGATCATTGGTTGGTGGGATCATTAGTTGGTGGGATCATTAGTTGGTGGGATCATAAGTAAATGGGATCAGTGGTAAATGGGATCATAGTAGATGGGGTAATTAGTAAATAGAATCATTAGTAGATGGGATCATAGTAGATGGGATCATAGTAGATGGGATAATTAATAAATGGAATCATTTGTAGATGGGATCAGTAAAAATTTTGGGACGCTGTCACAGAACGGTGGTTACGGAGGAGGGCTCCGGTCCTGACTTAACACAAACTATGTTGACTTAGCAGTGGTCAGTACAGGACCGCTCCTCTCTGTGATTTATATTGTGGGTGTCTAGGCGTTGAGACAGACAAAAGCACAACGTAGACTTGGACGAAATGCAACAACTCAAAACTTCTGGTGTCCAACGATAATGAAAGTGTTTATTGGTAAGATATACGTTTTTCCAGTCATCTGTCGTCTTCTGGTCTCTAGCAAGTATTCCCTAACAACTGCTCAGTTCTATCGTAGCTCTTTTCTCTCTCTTCCTCAACTAATCCGTAGTTCTTCTCTATCTTCCTCAACTAACTACTGTCGCCCTCTTCCGCTCTTCCTCAACTCGTCGTACCTGTGTTCACTCTCCCTCAACTAACCTAACTCAGTGAAAGCTCCCTCTTATATGTGGTTCTCTACCCCCCATAGGTGGTCCAGGAATGCTATCTATAAACACACCCATGCCCTCTAATTTCCGGTCAATTAGACCTTCCCATTGTTAACCCAGAAATTATCATGCGAAGTCTGGAAAACCCGAACATACTATTATCCAAAGAAACAATCCCCCACTATATCAAGATGTGAGAGCCTATTAACCTTAACTTAACCCCATTAACAGCAGTTTCCTTCCATCCTATAAGTTACCTAAACAACAATGGAGCTCTGTCCTGTACCCCCGCCCCAGTCATTTGTGACATATGCCCCCCCTTCAAGAAATTTTTCAAAATATTGACAAATTTCAAAAACTCCACAAATGACCAACCTACAACTCTACACATCACACCATCCCATGCGTCAAGCCCTTACTCTGTGCGTCGTCGAGTCTATTGTCATCTATCCTCATCTTCAGTTTTTCAAACAAAATTAAAAATAGCAACACACAACATCATGCATATGTCAATAGTAATTAACGAAATCAATAATTGACCATAACAACATGAACATTGTAACTTAAAAGACTAAACAAAATACGTATCCAAACATTTTGATCTCTCATTAAACTATCTCAATCTCAGAACAAAGTGTGTCTAACACGATAACTTATACTACTATCATACCAGCAATTAGACTTATACCTTAAGTCTTAATCTCCTTCTCTGATCCCATGACCCACTGATCGGGTTGAATGATACCCACTTCTAACTCACATACATAGTGCAAACCATAGCTGCCCTACCCATGCTACCCCACACATTACCCAGTGTGGGAAATAGCTGATCCAACCGTGCTACCCCACACATTACCCAGTGTGGGAAATAGCTGACCTAACCATGCTGTCCGACACATTACCCAGTGTAGGCTACAGCTGACCACCTCAAGCTACTCTACACATTACCCAGTGCAGGTTATAGCTTCCATCCCACGCTATTCTACGCACTATGTAGTGTATTATCATTCACCTAATGCTATCCAAAACCTAACTCTTCATCTAGTGCTGTCATCACACTTCCCTAAGAGTAGACCGCTAACTATCTAATGCTGTCTCACCATCACTAAGTGTAGAACAGCCATACAACTATTACTATCAAATTATGAACCCAACAACACTAATAACCATTATCTTTGACACTCTACAGTCTACACATCGTCTACACCGCAAACCATCATGTGCCCTGCACGGTCTGTTATAGACGAGTACCCGTAATGTCCATAACAAACATCTCTGCCGTTATGACATCACTAACCAACAGAACTAGATCTAAACTCTAATCCACACACACTGCCATTATCAAGGCCCAGTGTGCCCTGTCCTTAAGACATGACCTCTTACTGCCCACCTGGCTTCTTAACAATAGCCCAGGGGCAGCTACTCGCTCACATTATTCATCAAACATAATGTTTAACCCAACCACAACTGTTAAAACACATGATTACACTCATCACTAGCATTACTTTAACTACACAAGTTTAAAAAAAAAATGCACGTGTGAAACTCAAATAAAGATAACACAGCTAAATTAACTAAATTTACTAGTGTCTTAAAAACAAGTCTAACGTCTCTTTGAGGAAGCCTCCTTGATGACGATATGGAGATTATCCTCACACTGAACTAAACACTTTTTAACTGTTTATCTGTGCCACCTTCAGATATGCACCGCTCACGTCCTAACAGTATGAGTGCTAAAGAACTTTCCCCACTATTACATCATAGACTATGTCGGGAATGCACACTACTTTAATATTTCCTGAAATATATGGGGTGCTGATCGTGACTAGAGCCTTCTCTCCTTTTAGCCTTGCATCATTCAATAGAACAACCGTACATCTCTCTCCTGTCAACTTACTGTCATCAACTAAGTCTTTCCTAACCACTATATCACTACACAGATAATGTCTAAACACTTTAACCTTTTGGTCTTCAACTAACCCAAATACACTTTCCTTCACTCCGACACCAATAGAAATTCCTCCTATTAGAATTTCATCTTCACTATCATTTCCTTTTTCTTCTTCGTACTTAATTTTACGTGTGCTATTGTTATCCTTCTTTACTAAAGACTTCTCTCTCTTCTCTATACACTTCTTTTCCTGTCCTAATCTGAAACACGTGGATACCGTTTTCACATCTCTGCAACTCGAATTTTTATCTTCCTCCGTGTCACGGACGGCTGGGCAATTTCTCACGACATGCCCCTTTTGGTGACACTTGTAGCAACGCCCCTGAAATTGACACCTCACGGCGGTGTGGCCTGGTCGTAAACAGCTGAAACAGACCCGTGGCCGTTCGCAGTCTCTGGCTAGGTGTCCACTTCCATAACAACGAAAACACCGGCGCTCGTTGTAGCAATCTCGAGCCAGATGACCAGTTGAGTAGCATCTGTAACACCGCCGTGCGTTATTGCAGTACCTAGCAATGTGACCTGCACGATGGCACCTGTAGCAAAGTGGTGCGTCACACTGCTTCACTTGGTGGTACATTGCTGGTCTCCAGAAATCCGACTGTCTGCACAACACTGACGTCATGTTTCCCTTCACACCTGTTGAATCCTAGGGACGTCTGTTCTCTACCTCTATTACGTCAGCTTTGTCTATCTCCTGTTGCCTAGACCCCGGAACGAGCCCCCAGATGTCACAGAACGGTGGTTACGGAGGAGGGCTCCGGTCCTGACTTAACACAAACTATGTTGACTTAGTAGTGGTCAGTACAGGACCGCTCCTCTCTGTGATTTATATTGTGGGTGTCTAGGCGTTGAGACAGACAAAAGCACAAAGTAGACTTGGACGAAATGCAACAACTCAAAACTTCTGGTGTCCAACGATAATGAAAGTGTTTATTGGTAAGATATACGTTTTTCCAGTCATCTGTCGTCTTCTGGTCTCTAGCAAGTATTCCCTAACAACTGCTCAGTTCTATCGTAGCTCTTTTCTCTCTCTTCCTCAACTAATCCGTAGTTCTTCTCTATCTTCCTCAACTAACTACTGTCGCCCTCTTCCGCTCTTCCTCAACTCGTCGTACCTGTGTTCACTCTCCCTCAACTCACCTAACTCAGTGAAAGCTCCCTCTTATATGTGGTTCTCTACCCCCCATAGGTGGTCCAGGAATGCTATCTATAAACACACCCATGCCCTCTAATTTCCGGTCAATTAGACCTTCCCATTGTTAACCCAGAAATTATCATGCGAAGTCTGGAAAACCCGAACATACTATTATCCAAAGAAACAATCCCCCACTATATCAAGATGTGAGAGCCTATTAACCTTAACTTAACCCCATTAACAGCAGTTTCCTTCCATCCTATAAGTTACCTAAACAACAATGGAGCTCTGTCCTGTACCCCCGCCCCAGTCATTTGTGACAGACGCCATCAGGTAATATTAGCATACATTCCCATTACTATATTTATAAGAATGATGCCACCGGACACGCCCCCCTGCATACATCAATACTTAACCCACTACGCCCTAATTTCCCGAAGATAAAAGGGCCCCCCCCCAACTTTTTCTTTCCCACTTTCGTCCAGAAAGAAACTGTTAATTCAACAAAAATTAAATAAAAAAATGCACCGTTTAGCTCCATTATTAGTTTGATTTATGCTCACCCCCAAAGTAAATCCACCACGTACCAGTGGCGTAGCCAGGATTATTGCCGGACGCTTTAACGAAAAGAGCGCTTGAAGTCCTGTCAGGATAGAGGAAATATTTACGGCGAACCTGGGGGCGAACCGCCCCCCACCACGTCCGTTCCTACGCCACTGACGCGTGTACCCCCCAAGGATTGCGTACAACATGTTTGTAACCAATACTCCCCAGATCATTATATCCAACCCCCCGCCCCCCCGGCCCCTAGTTGTCTCGGAACATCGGGTGTTAACAAATATCCAATGACATTAATGAAAAAACATAAGTCCTACCGTAAAGAAAGAGACTTCAGTACATGATATCTACAAGACTTCAGTACATGATATCTACATGACTTCAGTACACGATATCTACATGACTTCAGTACACGATATCTACATGACTTCAGTACATGATATCTACATGACTTCAGTACACGATATCTACATGACTTCAGTACACGATATCTACATGACTTCAGTACATGATATCTACATGACTTCACTACATGATATCTACATGACTTCAGTACATGATATCTACCCACTTTCGATACAATACACACTATCTTTTTCATCGGAGGTGCATCCCGAGAAAAATTTGAGAAGTGAATGGTGGCTTTTCAAAAATGTGTATCAATCAATCAATCAATCAATCAATCAATCAATCATTATATCACAAACTTTAAAGGTATCCAGAACTCACAACTCAAATTTGACTGCACCCATCTCATGTAAAACCGTACCCACCTCATCGGCACCTAAATTTTACCTTACCCATTTCATCAAAATCTGATTATTATTGTACCTAACTGACAGACTGAGTTTTACCGTACCCATTTCATCAAAATCTGATTATTATTGTACCTAACTGACAGACTGAGTTTTACTGTACCCATTCATAACCAGTGTCTTACTGTACTCCTCTCATAATTTGACTTTTACTCTCGTCATCTCAGTAATTAATTTTTACTGTACTCATCTCAAAACCCAAGTTTTGTTGCACTATTTTAGAAGAGTTTTAATTCACCCATAATACGATGAGGTTTACAGTATCCATTATAAGATGAGTTTTACAGCATCCATTATAAGATGAGTTTTACAGCATCCATTATAAGATGAGTTTTACAGCATCCATTATAAGATGAGTTTTACTGCATCCATTATAAGATGAGTTTTACAGCATCCATTATAAGATGAGTTTTACAGCATCCATTATAAGATGAGTTTTACAGCATCCATTATAAGATGAGTTTTACTGCATCCATTATAAGATGAGTTTTACAGCATCCATTATAAGATGAGTTTTACAGCATCCATTATAAGATGAGTTTTACAGCATCCATTATAAGATGAGTTTTACAGCATCCATTATAAGATGAGTTTTACAGCATCCATTATAAGATGAGTTTAACAGCATCCATTATCAGATGAGTTTTACAGCATCCATTATAAGATGAGTTTTACAGCATCCATTATAAGATGAGTTTTACTGCGCCCATCTCACAAGCCCACACATGACAGTGAGATGGCCTTGAAGGTATCTCATCAAGTGACGGCTGGCGTTTTATTCTCACCTGTGCGCAGGTCACGGATGGATGTACGGACATAGTGTGGTGGGCCTTCGGAGCTCGGGGGAAACTAGTTTTCACACGACGGCAACTGGATAATTTTGAAAACAAGTAAGTTGATTCGTTCACAGATAATTTTGAAACAAGTAAGTTGATTCGTTCACAGATAATTTTGAAACAAGTAAGTTGATTCGTTCACAGATAATTTTGAAACAAGTAAGTTGATTCGTTCACAGATAATTTTGAAACAAGTAAGTAAATTTGTGCCACCCACTACCACTAAATTTAAAAAAAAAAAAAAAAAAAAACTTCAGATCGCCGAAAATGCCGCCCCTCAATATAATTGGATTGACTTTTTCTCGACAATTGTGAGTCATAGTAGGCAAATAAGCTATTTAAATGGTCTGTGGTTGGTCACATGGGCGCCCGCAGAAAACTTTCTAAGGGGTGGGGGGGGGCAAAAAAAATTGATTAACTTTCCAGGGGGGGGGGCAAAATTTTTTTAGTAATGTTTTAATATAGTTTTAATTTACTGTAGCGTATTTGTATGGTGAACAAACGGACAGGACATCAGCTTAGTTACTTTCTCTTTATTTTCTCTTTACTTTAATACATTTTTTGTCTATTTTTGTCAAAAAATTTTTTTATCCAATCAATCCTGGGGGGGGGGGGCCTTGGCCCCTACCTGCGGGCGCCCATGCTCGAACCTCACTCCAAAAAACACCTGATTAGTGATGTTCATTTTCTAAAATACTGTTTTCTTTTCTTACGTTTAATCTACTTTTCAGCTGAACTTTGACATTGTCTCTTGTAGACCCACTCGATACATTCAAGCGCTGAAAGCCGTTTAGTCTTTTTTGCCAGTGTCCCACCCGGGTGGATGGTCACGTGATGCAGGCGGACTCATGGCCGTGTTGACATTCGCCAAAAATATGATGACCAGGGATGAGGTCCTCCAGAGGTGGACGCTGACCAAGGCTGCGACACTCAACTGCGTCGTTGCGATTCTCACGTGGATATTAGCTGGTCAAGTGGTCAGCAAGACGATAGGAACAGAACGGTTTCCAGGTAAGCGCTATGAACATTTAAGGGAAAAAAAAAATCTGCATTCTAACTGCGGATACGCCCAGGCGAGCGGAGCCCCATTTCTGAGTACTCTCGCAAATAGTTTGGGGGAGAGGGATAGTTTGGTTATCAACGATATAATGGCATGGCGCGGTTAACAGCTATATATTGGCGTATAGCGTTTATCAACAATATATTGGAATATTGCTGTTATTAAATATATTTTGGAATATTGCGGTTATCAACGATATGTTCGAATGTTGCGGCATTGTAAAATTACAGAAAGTCCACCATTTACCTGGGGGGCATGCGAATTATCAACCGTGGGGGTTGGGTGGGGGGGGGTGATCAAGTCTAATGAAAAAAATGAAGAAACTGACCAAAAGGTCCCCCCCCCCCATCCCGAGCTAAATTTTATGTATCCCTTAAAAAAAAAAAATTTAAAAAAAAAAATTTTTTTGAAAAAAAAAAAAAAAACCAGTGGAAAATTAAAAAAAAAAAAAAGAAAGAATGAAAGAGTGAAACAAAAAAAATGGAAGGAAGTAGATCAGAAGAAAAGAAGAACGAATCATTAGAAATAAAAACATGATTAGAAAAAATAATAATATGTATGTGCGGCTGGAAAAAGTTTGAAATGAGCTCCCCTTGATAGATTGCCTTTTGGAAACACGACTCAGAGAGCAATCTTGTAGATGCACTTTAAGTTGTCCAATGTTGATCACACATCTGATGCGATGTCGTTAATTTTTTTTTGAACGCTATTGATTAGTGATCGGGGGTGGGGGGGGGGGAGGGATTATTTGTAATGTTGGAAAGAAAGACCTTGGCCGAGCCAGGTGGTGTCCGACAACTAGTTCAGTCAGGAAAAGTCCCAAAATACGTTCGAAAGGTTTTTTATTTTATAGTCGAGCACTTTCCCCGCAATTCTTTGCCAACGGCTACACCAAGGCTTCAGTCACCGGTCAGAAGGATATATTTATATATTTATCATATACATAACACTGAATGGTAGTACAACTGAAAACCTAGTGAGCCGTGATCCAATGGTTGGGCGATCTCACCAGTTGACGATACAAGACGTGCAGCTGTCTCATACATGCTGCAGTTACAAGACATGCATCTGTCTCATACATGCTGCAGTTAAAGTCACCAAATAAGAAACTGTCACGACATATCGAACTCGAGACTCATCTTAATGACACACTTGTTAATTGTTGTGACAGAAATGGCTTCCCGAGACGAGTAGTAGAGAGGGTTGGGAGGGAGTGTTTAGTTTGCAGGTGGTGCATAAATAGGGTGTCACGGTGCAATAATAATCTCTTATAGTGTGTTGCTCATTTTTAAAGTACACAACAAATTTATTCAACAATTAGACAGAAGGACAGAGTATCGTAAATAATCACATAAGTACTTAATGACATCTATTTACTGTATCATTGCACATATTTACAATATCATTCCATCTATTTACTGTATCGTTCCATCTATTTACTGTATCGTTCCATTTATTTACTGTATCGTTCCATCTATTTACTGTATCGTTCCATCTATTTACTGTATCTTTCCATCTATTTACTGTATCGTTCCATCTATTTACTGTATCGTTCCATCTATTTACTGTATCGTTCCATCTATTTACTGTATCGTTCCATCTATTTACTGTGTCGTTCCATCTATTTACTGTATCGTTCCATCTATTTACTGTATCGTTCCATCTATTTACTGTATCGTTCCATCTATTTACTGTATCATCAGATATATTCACTATATCATCCGATCTATTTACTGTATCGTTCCATCTATTTACTGTATCATCCCATATATTCACTATATCATCCCATCTATTTACTGTATCGTTCCATCTATTTACTGTATCCTCCCATATATTCACTATATCATCCCATCTATTTACTGTATCATTCCATCTATTTACTGTATCATCCCATCTATTCACTTTATCATCCCATCTATTTACTGTATCGTTCCATCTATTTACTGTATCATCCCATATATTCACTATATCATCCCATCTATTTACTGTATCGTTCCATCTATTTACTGTATCATCCCATATATTTACTATATCATCCCATCTATTTACTGTATCGTTCCATCTATTTACTGTATCATCCCATCCATTTACTATATCATCACATCTGTTTCATATAATAATATCATAACGTCTATCTAAGACATCATCCCATCTATTCAC
The DNA here is from genome assembly GCA_964033795.1 of Lymnaea stagnalis. Lineage (NCBI taxonomy): Eukaryota > Metazoa > Mollusca > Gastropoda > Lymnaeidae > Lymnaea > Lymnaea stagnalis. Next base: position 594,507 of record CAXITT010000186.1, on the reverse strand, counting down.
TACATCATGAACTGTATTCTGTTTTTGTTCTTTATTTTTAAATTTATGCTTGGTTTTTATTTTAAAATTATTTTATTTTGTCTGGAACACATCACCAAATAAATAATCTACTTTTGTGAAAGTGGGGGACAATTGCGTCTTCATTATTCAACCAATCAAACCAAAGGGGTCTGCCGGCTGGTCTATAAAAATACCATCCACCAGGTTGAATTGTCTCGACGTTGTTTGACTTAAGTGGTAGAAACCCGAGAAATAAGGCGCAAATTCAAAGCTAGATTTTAAAAAGTAATAATTTACGCGTGCAAAATATGTCCCCTCTCTAATAATTGAAACACAATCTTAAAAAGCAAGCCGTCTTGCGTTTGTTTTAAAAATGTTATCAACGTGCCGTGAGATTGCATTTAAAATTGTTAAACTGTATTCAAATCAATAAATCCCGAGATCAGGTTTCAATGTCTCGAAACGTAGGAGGCGCGGGCGAATCGCAACCCGCCCCCCCCCTTTTCCCCGGTGGGTTCCACTGGATAGATCTGGGTTAATCTGGTCATTGAAACTCTCCTAATGGTAAACTGATTCTGTCCATAGGATTGGATCCACAAAGAATTGTTCAGCATTTTTTAATGTAATTTTTTTAAAAAGAATATTACCTACATATACTTTTGATGTGACCCTACGAAAGGCTTCAGCAACCTACTGCTCGCGTGTCAGACGTGGCACGCGGAGTATTTGTCATGGGAACGCGAGGGACCCACAAACTAAATGACTGCTAAAAGTCATGATTGCAACGTACACGCTTTGAATGTTGGTATGATGAATAAATTCGAAAACGAACTTGCGCATAGCGTCCCCAAAAGGTTGCTGACCCCCCCGCCCCCCCCCCCGCATATAACATAAGACATGTCATAAAATGGTAATACGAAAATTCACTTGAACCCATGGGCGCCCGCAAAAAACTTTCTAAGGGGGGAGGGCAAAAAAATCGATTAACTTTCCAGGGGGGGGGGCAAAATTTTTTTAGTAATGTTTTAATATAGTTTTAATTTACTGTAGCGTATTTGTATGGTGAACAAACGGACAGGACATCAGCTTAGTTACTTTCTCTTTATTTTCTCTTTACTTTAATACATTTTTTGTCTATTTTTGTCAAAAAATTTTTTTATCCAATCAATCCTGGGGGGGGGGGGCCTTGGCCCCTACCTGCGGGCGCCCATGCTCGAACCTCACTCCAAAAAACACCTGATTAGTGATGTTCATTTTCTAAAATACTGTTTTCTTTTCTTACGTTTAATCTACTTTTCAGCTGAACTTTGACATTGTCTCTTGTAGACCCACTCGATACATTCAAGCGCTGAAAGCCGTTTAGTCTTTTTTGCCAGTGTCCCACCCGGGTGGATGGTCACGTGATGCAGGCGGACTCATGGCCGTGTTGACATTCGCCAAAAATATGATGACCAGGGATGAGGTCCTCCAGAGGTGGACGCTGACCAAGGCTGCGACACTCAACTGCGTCGTTGCGATTCTCACGTGGATATTAGCTGGTCAAGTGGTCAGCAAGACGATAGGAACAGAACGGTTTCCAGGTAAGCGCTATGAACATTTAAGGGAAAAAAAAAATCTGCATTCTAACTGCGGATACGCCCAGGCGAGCGGAGCCCCATTTCTGAGTACTCTCGCAAATAGTTTGGGGGAGAGGGATAGTTTGGTTATCAACGATATAATGGCATGGCGCGGTTAACAGCTATATATTGGCGTATAGCGTTTATCAACAATATATTGGAATATTGCTGTTATTAAATATATTTTGGAATATTGCGGTTATCAACGATATGTTCGAATGTTGCGGCATTGTAAAATTACAGAAAGTCCACCATTTACCTGGGGGGCATGCGAATTATCAACCGTGGGGGTTGGGTGGGGGGGGGTGATCAAGTCTAATGAAAAAAATGAAGAAACTGACCAAAAGGTCCCCCCCCCCCATCCCGATCTATATTTTATGTATCCCTTAAAAAAAAAAAAGTACCAGGAACGCCGTTCCTATGCGTACCTGCAGGACGCGAGCACTGTTTAGGACCGCCATGTTCTCGTACATGAATATCAAGTCGTTAAGTAGCGTTGATGTCCTACAAACTGTCCTGGTGGCTGTCGCTAACCCATTTACTTTAACCAAGTATTGGTCATTTTTTAAAGTGCCAATAAAAAAAAAGGAGGGGGGGGGGGTTTAGATTTCAATCAACTTGTCGTGACGCACTACCGCAGCCACTGATAGAAATGATTTCGTGTTTGGAGATTAGTGTTGAATGGGCTCAGACCGTCATAGGTAGAGCCCCCCCCCCACCACCTCACACCCACCCCCGTGTGACATCTAACGTAGCTGACTGGACTTCAAGTTTTCGGGAGATAGATTCGTCCAACGCCCTAGCTTGTGATCACACTGCCATCGATCGCATTCGATTTTAATCAACGATGATTATTGATCACGACGGCAGCCCATGCCTTTTAGCTCTGTGACTGGTCTTGAGCTATAGTCGAACTGATCCATTGTCAAAATCTAAACAAATAATTACATTATTTGTACTCTACCATTTTTTTTTCTCCTACACATTAATCCCGCCATTTATTTATAAAGTATTAGCATTTGTTTATTTCTTTATAATTTAATTTTTTTTTTTGAATCTTCAGTCCGATAATGCTTTCGGTAAAATATAAATAAATTTAAATTCATAACTAAATCCGTTGGAACGTATCCGCGATGCTACTTTGAGAACCTTTACTTTGTTCGTGCATTCCTTTTTTTTTTTCTTCTGCCGAAGTCGGTCTCATGTGTCAGTCTCAAATTTCGATAAAATAGGGATCCAATGTGAATGCAGCCTAAGACGATTGAACTTGGTTTTTCTTTCTTTTTTTTTTTTTTTTTTGATAGAGGATGACTGTATCTCTAATGTGACAGGAGCATTTACTACCCCCAACATTTCTCGCTTTTCAAATCAGTTCTTAAGGATCAAGTATTTGCAACACACATTCGAACGTTTCGGTCTCTTGCTCTCCCACACGCCGCAGGGACTGATTAGGCTAACAGATTAGTCTGTAGGTGGGACTTGTGAATCTGTTAAAATAAGTGGTCCTCTAAATTTACCAATGCTGTTAACATTTGAAACAGGGCTGCAAAACGAAAAAAAATAAAAATAAAAATCCAAGAGTATCAAGAGCTTACCTCTGCGTCATCTAACACAATATCACAAATGCAGCAGTTTAAAAAAACAACAAAAAAACAACAACTTTCTTTGCATAATGGCATCCTCAACATTAATTAACATCCTGATTAGGAGCCAGCAAGAGGAGATACATACCAAAAAAAAAAAAACAGTTTATTTTGGCTTGAGAATCCTTTAAGACCGTTTCTCCTTCTCACCGATTTCCTAAAGTTTGGACGGACTGAGCCATTAAGGTCAAATATTTTCGGGATCTTCGTAACGCTAAGAAAGTTTTATGCCATTTTGATGTGATCGAACCGTAGGCAATGGCTGACATCTAAAACTAGCCGACGTTGATGTGATCGAACCACAGGCAATGGCTGACATCTAAAACTAGACGACGTTGATGTTATCGAACCGTAGGCAATGGCGGACATCTAAAACTAGCCGACATTGATGTGATCGAACCGTAGGCAATGGCGGACATCTAAAACTAGCCGACGTTGATGTGATCGAACCGTAGGCAATGGCTGACATCTAAAACTAGCCGACGTTGATGTGATCGAACCGTAGGCAATGGCTGACATCTAAAACTAGCCGACGTTTAAAGCCCAGCTGGATTATCATGAATTCTGCAGCGGTGTCTAGAAACGGACACCGCAACTTTTCAACCTGACGATTGCAACAAACGCTAGCGCTAATATGTTATCATTTTTTTTTTTGCAATGGCCTTATGGGCATGGTGGGCATGGTGGGCCTGCTGAGCCTGGTGGGACTGCTGGACCTGCTGGGCCTGGTGGGCTTGGTGGGCCTGGAGAATACGCTTATGGAAATTATTGGGTTTTTTTTTGAAAAAGGATCAAACTTCGCATCCATGGCGCCACGACATCACCGCAAGGGGTGCGCCATAACCCGACCCCCTAACTTGAAATCTCGCGACAAAAACTGCCAGGTTTTTTTTTATTAGTTTGTGTGTGTGTATGTGGGGGGGGATGAGGGTCAGGCATCGGGTCAGTTCATCGGTCAAACGAGGTCACATGATATTTTAGCCTTGAATTGGGGTGTGATCCAACATTCTGGCGGTCAAGCCACTACGACTAACCCACCCATCCCCACGCCCCCTGATCCACTGTCCTTTCTAGACCACGCAAGTGAAGGGAAGGTGACGTGACGTCATGGAGATGAAGTCACGGTTATATCTGGTTCCCCCCCCCCCTTCCCCCTTTTCATTCTGATTTTTTATTATTTTAATGTCTTTTTTTTTTAAGCCTACGCATTAAGAATTTTTAATTATTTTTTTAAAAGGGCTATAACCCAAGTCCCCAATGCAGTTTACATACGGTAAAACCCCCTGTTTTTGTGTCCATTAATTAACAGGGGCGTGGTGATGTGGTTTAGACCCCGGAAAACCAGACTCAGTGTAGCCTGGGCACAGGTAAAAATGAAATGGAAATGTTAATTTAAATAATTTTGCACATAAATTATTTTCAGAAGCTTATTTCCGAGTCTGTATCTTTGAACCACCAGCGTAGGAAGTGGGGGGGGGGTGTGGCTAGCACTTTTTACTTTTATTTAGGTCAAGAAAGGGGAAGCATTTTCGGACAACTTTTTTTTTTTTGTAGGAGACGCCAAATATTTGAACCCGCCTCGGGCTTCACTTACCAGTGCTTTCAACTGTATTTCATCATTTGATGTAAGATTTCAACCGTATTTCATCATTTGATGTAAGATTTCAACCGTATTTCATCATTTGATGTAAGATTTCAACCGTATTTCATCATTTGATGTAAGATTTCAACCGTATTTCATCATTTGATGTAAGATTTCAACCGTATTTCATCATTTGATGTAAGATTTCAACCGTATTTCATCATTTGATGTAAGATTTCAACCGTATTTCATCATTTGATGTAAGATTTCAACCGTATTTCATCATTTGATGTAAGATTTCAACCGTATTTCATCATTTGATGTAAGATTTCAACCGTATTTCATCATTTGATGTAAGATTTCAACCGTATTTCATCATTTGATGTAAGATTTCAACTGTATTTCATCATTTGCTGTAAGATTTAAACCATTTTTCAACATTTGCTGTAAGTTTCAAACATTTTTCAACAGTTGCTGACAGATTAAAAATTAAAAGGCACTGAATTATTATTTTTAAAGATGTGGAAAATAACAATGTTTTACGACATTCAGTCTTTGACTACAATAGGGTAGCTCGAGTATGTGGTGCTCGGTTGGGGGGGGGGGTGTCCCTGATTTTGCATACCCTCACTCACGAAAAACTCAAAGCATAAAGAATGGACATCTGTCATACTTTAATACCTGGACCGGAGGTACTGCGTCCCCTAGAAGTGACATCCGAGGCGCACCGGCCCTTCACCGGTTCAATGAAGTGTGCGTACAATTAAAGAGAGAAGGGGTTGGGGGGTGGGTGTTCAGATTCGTGCCAGTCTTATAAAGTAAAATTTGGTTTAGGAGCAGGGCGCTTGAAACCAAATATGACAGTTCACGCTATCAGTACCCATGTTGTACACCATTTACTTGAACTACCTGTACCCCACTTTTTTACCATAAACGGGAACTAAACGTACCCCACTGTACCCGTGTTTGGTCACCAGACTCTGAAATTGACTGTACACCAATTTTTTACCTTAAACGTAAACCAGCTGTACCAAAATTGGTCACCAGATACTTGTACCAACTGTATCCAAATGGTTCATCAGATAATTGTACCAACTGTACCCAAATGGTTCACCAGATACTTGGACCAACTGTCCCCAAATTGTTCACAGATACTTGTACTAACTGTACCCTAATGTTTCACCATATACTTGTACCAAGTCTACCCAAATGGTTCACCAGATACTTGGACCAACTGTCCCCCAATTGTTCGCCAGATACTTGTACCAACTGTACCCAAATGGTTCAACAGATACTTGCACCAACAGTACCCAAAATGGTTCATAACACACTTGCATTAGCCGGGCCCATGATGCTCAGCAAACCTACAATAAAAGTCGCCCAGGATGAAATGTCGCGTTTCTCCTCAAATATGTCACCGGAAGAACAAAAAATGTCACGTTTCTGCTGAAATATGTCGTAATTTAAAACTTCGTTGTTGAGAATCAACCGCCTAAGGGAAAAGGGCAATTGGTTTCATTAGAGTGGGGCATGTTAAAATAAATGTACCCCTGTGTACCGGGCACGCCAACTGGCTTCAGACGTCTACTAAAGTTTGTCTTACATCACACTCAATTTTAAAATTAATTCTATCTGGACAAAAAAAAAATGTTACATTTAAAAAGAAAAAAAATTACTTTGTATCTGCAAAATGAAAAAAAAAACGTAAAGAACTATTCGCCTTTTCAAATCCTTTACTTTAACTTCGCTTTTGTTCCCGTGTTTCTGTGTTTAAAGGCAAAATATGCGGACGGCTATTTGACCCACTTCCCTTCATCCTATCGAACTGAAACGTGGCCCATAGGCTCGGTGCCGATGCCAACACAGTCTTTCAAATTTTCAGCCCCACCCCCCACCGCCAACCCCCCCGGCCCCCAAAAATAAGTTGTTCCTGCCTCTCTTAAAATGAACGATGAAGGAAATGGGATGCCATGATGTCTTAAGAACGGTAGCCCCCGCTAACTCCCACAAGAATTGCACACAGAGGATTCATTAGGAAAACTTTGTTTTAAGAGGTTCTTTGATTTAATAATTTTTTATTTTTAAATTTGGTGTCAAATAAGTCCCAACATACAGAGTTCTAAATGACAGAAGTTTTTTGCTATAAATAGCGATATGTCAATGCTCATAGCTGGCAGGGGGGACATTCTCATAGAATTTCACGTTGTGAATTCCAACATATGTTCAGTCGGTGAGAAGGAATGCATATATCTTTTATACCCATATTACAGCGTTGATACAGGTGTCCATAACCGGTGGCCCATGGGCCTGAACCGTTAAAATTTGCTTACGAATGAACTCCTTCTTCTATCGTCATTCATTTCACAACATAGAGTTTAAAACGGTACTTGAGAGTGACGGTAAACATCACAACTGTTCAGAGTGTTTTTTTTTTGGTTGTATTTAATATGTAAAGTATGTATTGATAAGCAACTCGGTATATCATCATGTATGCGGTGTTTACGTCGTCAATAGCATTTGGCCTGCCAGAATTCATCTCGCTATCAAGATGGCCAGCCAGAATTCATCCCGCGATCAAGATGGCCAGCGAGTATTCATCTTGCAATCAAAATGGCCAGCGAGAATTCATCTCAATTCAATTCAGGGAAGAGAATAGAAGAACTGTTTGGAGGAAAACTCGGGTAGAATTTCGAGAAAGTCATCGATGGCTTGTAACCGCTGTCTAGAATTGCTGTTACATAAATTAGAAACTTAACACTAAACAACTTGTGTTAGCCTCCCACACTCCCCCACCCCCCATCCCATCCCAATTCGGTCTGATTCCTAAAATCATTTACACCCCTCGTATGTTACGTAGCAATAAAACTGTCGAATAGATAATTTTGGAGTCGGAGTAGATAAGTCTTTCATTTCCCCCCATATCCAAAGTTGGGGTTGCTTGTTGTGACAAACCATTCCTTTCATGTTGATGACGTAACTTGGAAAGGCACGTGACCTCTACAAAGGCCTGTTGGACTTGCCTGCACCACCCTCAATTTAAGCCTTTGGATATCAGTTTATTTCAAGTGGAGGAAACATTTGGGGACAGAATTTGTTTACTTTTAAAATGATTTTTTCTTCTTCTGTGTTTGCGACAGCCTCACCCTTTTCTCTTTCATTTTCTCATCCATCGTCCATGTTTTGTGTCATCCAATTTCTTATCTCCTGCTCTCTCTCTCTCTCTCTCTCTCTCTTCCTTTCTCTTCTCTTTATTTATCTGTATATTTCTCTTTCGTTGCCTTTCATCCAATGTCTCCCTCCTTCTTTATTTTTTATCTCTCCGTCTGTTACCCCTCTCAACATCCCCCACCCAGCCACCCACCCACTCACACACACATACACCCCCCCCCCACACACAAACCCTCTGCCGTCCTGGCTCCCCGCCTCATCACACCCCCCCCCCCCCCCCCCCCCCCCCCCCNCCCCCCCACCCCCCCCCCCCCCCCCCCCCAGACCTACGTAAAAAAAAAACCCACATAAACCTGAAAACACTTCCATTTCTTTAGCTCAGTCTCAGAATAAGAAATGCTCCTGGCGCATGTTTTGTGAGGGGGAAAAAATAGGGGGGGGGAAGGAGGAATTATCAATTCCTATTTTTATGACCGTCTACAGGTGTCAACTACTGTAAAAATGAACCGCTCTAAGAACCCTTGGTTGGGTCGGATGCTTGAAAGCTAATCAGGGGCGACACGCAAGTGGGTCATAACTTCAAGAGCGTCGACTCCAGTCGCTCCTCAGACATTTCAGACGTCACTTCCACGGAGATCAGGACCGATGAGACCGGTACACTTGGCACGGTGGGTTATCGGTTAATTTGTGCTGTCACCGTTGACTGCTCACTCACGCAAACCAAAATAGTTTACTTATTTCCCTAATTCTTGAGGGCTTTAAAAAAAAGGCCTTTTATGAGAGGACAAGGTCACCATTCTTCAAAACGTTATTTTTTTAAAACCGTAATACGATAATGGAAGGTAATGGGTGCTAGGGGTCACGCGAAGTCAATGACTGTATGCCGGGGAGTAGCTCGAGTTTGTGACGCCTAGGGTTTGGTCTTGATTTTACCGCGCTTAATTCACAAATAACAGTAAAGAAATCAAAATGCACGTTAAATTCACATAGAAAATTAGCTGAAAAGAAAGCATTTGGAATGAAACGAAAATGTACCCAACCCCACCCCTCCCCCACATACATGCCCCCCAGAAAGTATCTCGCGGGCGGCCCCCATTCGCCCCCCCCCATCTTCTATCTACGCCAGTGTCTGTATATGAAATACGACAGGAAGTGGCTGATTTCATAACGAGGCTATTATTGAACTTGCCCGTGAAACTGCTGAGGGTTCAAGATATGTGAGCCCACCCAACCCCCCCCCCCCCCC
>CAXITT010000186.1:555624-579619 GCA_964033795.1 Lymnaea stagnalis | reverse complement strand
AAAGGTACCATCGCATTAGGTAAAGGTACCATCGCATTAGGTAAGTGTACCATCACATTAGGTATAAGTGTCATCACATTAGGTAAAGGTGCCAACATATTAGGTATAGGTACAATTGCATTAGGTAAAGGTACCATCACATTAGGTAAAGGTACCATCGCATTAGGTAAAGGTACCATCGCATTAGGTAAGTGTACCATCACATTAGGTATAAGTGTCATCACATTAGGTAAAGGTGCCAACATATTAGGTATAGGTACAATTGCATTAGGTAAAGGTACCATCGCATTAGGTAAAGGTACCATCGCATTAGGTAAGTGTACCATCACATTAGGTATAAGTGTCATCACATTAGGTAAAGGTGCCAACATATTAGGTATAGGTACAATTGCATTAGGTAAAGGTACCATCACATTAGGTAAAGGTACCATCGCATTAGGTAAAGGTGCCATCACATTAGGTAAGTGTACCATCACATTAGGTATAAGTGTCATCACATTAGGTAAAGGTGCCAACATATTAGGTATAGGTACAATTGCATTAGGTAAAGGTACCATCGCATTAGGTAAAGGTACCATCGCATTAGGTAAGTGTACCATCACATTAGGTATAAGTGTCATCACATTAGGTAAAGGTGCCAACATATTAGGTATAGGTACAATTGCATTAGGTAAAGGTACCATCACATTAGGTAAAGGTACCATCGCATTAGGTAAAGGTGCCATCACATTAGGTAAGTGTACCATCACATTAGGTATAAGTGTCATCACATTAGGTAAAGGTGCCAACATATTAGGTATAGGTACAATTGCATTAGGTAAAGGTACCATCACATTAGGTAAAGGTACCATCGCATTAGGTAAAGGTGCCATCACATTAGGTATAGGTGTCATCACACAAGCTAAAGGTACCATCACATTAGGTAAAGGTACCATCGCATTAGGTAAAGGTACCATCGCATTAGGTAAAGGTACCATCACATTAGGTATAGGTACCATCGCATTAGGTAAAGGTACCATCACATTAGGTAAAGGTACCATCACATTAGGTAAAGGTACCATCACATTAGGTATAGGTGCCAACATATTAGGTAAAGGTACCATCACATTAGGTAAAGGTACCATCGCAATAGGTAAAGGTACCATCGCATTAGGTAAAGGTGCCAACATATTAGGGTTAGGTACCATCAAATTAGGTAAAGGTACCATCACATTAGGTAAAGGTACCATCACATTAGGTAAAGGTACCATCACATTAGGTAAAGGTACCATCACATTAGGTAAAGGTATCATCACATTAGGTAAAGGTACCATCACATTAGGTAAAGGTACCATCGCATTAGGTATAGGTAACAACATATTAGGGTAACGGTACCAACATATTAAGTATGGTCAATTTACATGTAAAAGGGACTTACATTTTCTTTTTGGAGTATAAATCCATCCAGCCATCCCCGTGGCGCTACAGCTCGTGCAGGGCTTCGGCCTGACTCACCACTTCCTTCCACTCAGACCAAACTGATGCTTTTCTTTTCAATGCCGGGATTTCAAGCTGCTGTAGATCTTTTCCCACATCATCCATACATCTAAGTCTAGGTCTGCCTTTGAGCAGTTTTCCTCTAGGGTTTTGGTGATGTACCCTCTTCACTCCTCGGTCATTTGACATTCTTTGTAAGTGTCCTGACCAGCGTAGCCTGCCCTTTTTGTATGTCTGCCACTAGTGTGGTATCCTGATATGAACTATACACTTCCTGGTTAGATCGTATTCTCCATCCATATTCATACTTTGTTGTCTATATAATTAACGGAGGACATTTCTCTCCCATGTATTTAATATGATTTATTTCCTAATTTTTTAGGGTCCAAGTTTCACTTTCAGTATGTTACAACTGGTCTGATTACAGTATTATAAATAGTTTTCTTTGTTTTTCTTGTACATTTTTATCTTTGAGAATTTTCTGACTACTGAAGTACTACTGAAGCCCTGTTTCCGGCCGATATTCTTTCTTTTGTTTCTGTTACCAATTCACGTCCTTAATTTAATAAAGATCATAGGTATTTGAATTGATTGACTTTTTTCAAAAGTCTGGCTTCTAATTTTAATTGTTTCATCTTTTTGATCTTCTCTCAACATGGTCATGCATTTTGTTTGTTGTTTGTTTACTCCAAGCCTGCTAGTAATGATGCATCTTTGCATTCAATAAACTCTTTTGATATATCTTTACAACTTTTCGCTAACAGTGCTATGTCATCAACATATGCAAAATACTGAAGGGGTTGGTTGTAGAGAGTGCCAATTGGTTGCGAGTCTTGTGTTTCCCTCAGAAAGTATCCTGTTGTTGTCCCTCGGGTGTTAATATGTATGCCTGTTATGTTTTTAAATGTTTTTATTGCAAACAAGTAACATAAACATATACATACATGAATACAAGTTCTCAATCAGGTGTCGACTTTCTGCTTGCGTCACACTTACTCTCTCCAGTCTCTCTGCGCATGCGCGCTGTTTCCTTGGCTGGCTATCGGTACGGGCTAGTCCGCTAGTCCACCATAACACCTCCCCGAACAATTACAAGTCCAGTACCAATGGTGCTCGACGTTGTCTTTGAGATCTTCTGGGTAGGACATAGTCTGAAGGTCTTGGATGGCGAGGGTTAATCTTCTTCATAGGTGGACTTGGAGTTGCTGGATGTATAGACGGTTGATGACTCAGGGCTGCCTGAGCTGTTGGATAAAGACTTCCTGTCATTATATCCAAACTTGGTTCTGAATCTTCTTTTGCTCCGTACCTGTGGCGAAGTTGGTCGAAATGGCTCTTCCATGTGGGACCTTTCGGATAAATATTCACCTTAAAAAAAAGTGGACCCATAATTTGGATGATTTACCGGGAGCCCATCGTGGTTTAGAGTCTGTTGCTGTTCCATATACTCTGACGTAACAGGGATCTCCCCGGTTAAATGATCGACTAGGACTTCTGCTTGTCCCATTGCGGACGGATATTTCTTTAAGATGCTGTCTCTATGCTCGATGAGCAGGTGAGGGAACTAGAGTATCAATAAGTGTTCTTATTTGCCGATTGTTCAGCAGTTGGCTAGGTGATAATCCACTTGCCAATGGTGTCCTACGATACTAACGCAGACAGTCTTGTAGAGATTCCCTCAAAGGTAATGAGGATTTCTTTAGTGAACTCTTGAAACTTTGAATAAGTCGTTCGGCAGCTCCATTCGTAGCAGGATGATAGGGAGCGCCTGCAAGATGTACAATACCCCTCCCCTTACACCAATGCTGAAATTCTTCTGAGATGAAGCAAGTAGCATTGTCACTGACAATGGTGTTGGATAGCCGAAATGAGCCAAATCTTCCTCCAGAAGATCAATGGTGGCTTTGGTCGATGTAGATGTTGTCCTGTGGATACACGGGTACTTTGAATGAGCATCTATCACCACCAGCCAATGTGATCCCTTAAAGTTAATGGCATGGTCGATATGCACTCGACTCCCATGGTTTTTCTGGCAGCATCCATGGGTGGATACTTGCTTTGTTTGGGTCTCTGGCGTGTTCTGCACATGCCTGGCATGTTTGACCTCTCTCCATGATTTGAGTATCAAGTCCGGGCCAATAAACAGAGGATCTGGCTAACTGTTTCATCCGCTCGATTCCAAAATGTCCTGTATGCATGATTTGGAGAACTTGAGCTGTAGTATTTTTGGTACCACAATTCTTGAACCATAAAATAGACAATTCGACTCCACGGAGAGTGAGTCTTGAATATTTTTAAAAGCTGCTATATGAGCTCCCTCCTTGTTCAAGTGTTCTTTGTTTGTAGTAGAGGACGGCCAGCCCTCTTGACAATATCTCATTACTGTAGACACAGTAGAATCTTTAAGTGACTCTTTAGCAAGGACTCCTGGGTCTGTTGATCTGATCTGTAAACTGATTTGTTTGATCATACATACAGAATCCATGTCTGGTTCACTTTCTTCACCATCAAACATGTCATCAGGCCCTGAGGGTAGACGACTAAGAGCATCCGCATTGCAATCTTCAGTTGACTTACGGATTTTTTTCACCTGCTTTACTCAATGAGTTTTGATTAGCAATGTGATTTATCTTTGTTTGAAACAGTGCGTCTATTGAAATCCTGAGGTTCTTTATTGCAGTTCTGCCCAACAAGTTTAAGCTGTGGTTTTTCACTACTACAAATGACAAATTTGTAGTTATTTCCCCTGCTTCAGCATTTATCTGCACACTTCCCAAAACATTAAGTAGGTCACCAGACGCTGACTCGTACTTAACAGACACTGGGTTCAAAGTCCGTTGTCCCAGCTTTCGCCAAACAGATTCAGACATACAATTTTCTCCGGCTCCAGTGTCCATTTCGAATGCAAACCTCTTTCCTTCTAAAATGAGTTCTTGAATAATGGGCGGGATAGTTTTTATTTGGTTTTGCCTTCTTATTCTTTTGAGATGAATCGGTTTCTGTTTTGGAGCATTCTCTTTCTTATTTAGACAAACTCTTTCGAGATGTCCTCTCTTGTGGCAAAAGCGGCAGGTCACGTCTTTGTACCTGCAGACATTTCCTTTATGCCCTCTTACTCCACACCTGCCACAAGTTCCACTCGGAAAATCTTGTCTTTGAGATGGAGAAAATTTCTCCACTGTCTGATGCTGCTTCTTTCTTTGTGTCTTAATTTTATTGATAGGCGTTTCTTCATGGACTGTTTCTTTGGCACATTTCGCTGCCTCCTCTGTTTCAACAGCTATTTCTACAGCTTTGCTGAGTGACAGTTCAGTGTCCTTCATCCGAAACAACATTTTCAATACGGCCTCATTCTTTACAGACCACATGAATCTTGTTCGTAAAGCTTCCTCTAGAGGATTTTTGATATTACTAAACTCACAAGTCGCTGCATCCTGTCTGATCCTAGCTGCCAATTCTTTGATTGTTTCACCCGGTTTTCTACTAGAATCAGATCAAAATGTGAGCCTTCACTTGATTACAAATTTGCTGGGATCAAATTGATCCATCATTCTTCTATATATTTCTTCTATGTTCAAGTCATTTTAATTTTCTGGCGGTTCTTTTTGTTGTACGATGGTTGATAACATTTTATGCAGCTCTGGCGTCTGGCTTGTTAAAAAAAATGTGTGCCTGCCTTTCCTTTGGTACATTATTTGCCAACACGAAGGTCACATATCTAGCGTAGTAGTCTGTGAACGTTTCCTCGTTACTAGTGAAATGTGTAAACTTCATATTTAGAAGCCGTATTACCTGTTGCTAGTTTCAAAACTAGCTTGTTATGCTGTATGAGGTTCTGGATAATGTCAGCTTGGGTCAGATTTGACTCCATTGTGTATTTACCTCCTCCGTCCCGTGAACTCACTCTTGCGTATCAAACTATCACTCGGTTGTACTGAGTTTTGTATTGAGTTAATACTTGCCATTATACTGTGTCGTTGATGCTGGTCGATACCACTGTGATTTTATACTGGCCACCATTTTGTTATGTTTTCAATGTTTTTATTGCAAACAAGTAACATAAACATATATATATATATACATACATACAAGTTCTCAATCAGGTGTTGACTTTCTGCTTGCGTCCGGAACACAGTTCATAAACACACAAACTCTCTCCAGTCTCTCTGCGCATGCGTGCTGTTTGCTTGGATGGCTATCGGTACGGGCTAGTCCGCTGGTCCACCATTCATATAAATTTATCTAATGTTAGGTTAAATAGCTTACAAGACACTGAGTCTCCTTGTCTTAGGCCTCGTCTCATCTGAATCTCCCTTGAATATTCTCCTTGAACCTTGATTTTGTTTTTTTAGTTGTTTAATATTACATGTATTTGTCTTGTCAGTTTGTTGGGTAAGTCAAACTCCTGCAGAGTCTCATACAGATATTTTATTTTGATGCCGTCTAGGGCATTGTTATAGTACACATAAAGTTGATGTGCTGGGATATTGTATTCGTAAAATTTCTCTAATAGCCATCTGATGGTGAAGTTCTGATCAGTCGTCGATCTATTTTGTCAGAATACACATTGTTGTCACCTATAATATTTGTCCACTGGAAGGTTTTAGTCTTTTGCTATGAGTTTTGTCAGTATTTTGTGTGGAGCATTTAATAGGTAAATTCCTCTCTAGTTTGTGCATTGAAGTTTGGAACCTTTCTTATGTTACTTGTGCTGTTTTCCTATTCTGCTGGAATTTTGTCTTCTTGCCAAATTGTAGTTAAAATTGTATGTGTCTGAGTGTGTAATTCTCTTCTTCCATACTTAATAAGTTCTGCTGTGATGAGGTCTTCTCCAGGGGTTTGTGGTTTTTCATATAATTGATTACTTCTGTAGTTTCTTTCCAAATTTGGGGAGTTTATTAAAGGGTCCGATCCTCCATGTGATGGTTGATAATCTTTATCTTGCCCATTGTCTGCATTTAGAATGGTTTAAACATATTCAGCCCACCTCTTCAATACTTTACTTTTTTCTGTAATTGATTCTCCACCCTGGCTCTCACACATTCGAGGTCTGGCTTGGGATCCATGCCCCCTCTAAGGTTTGTTGGTTCGTATGCAAAATCATACAGTTGTGTGCAAACCTTTACAGCATCAATTTTTTTTGTGTGCAAAATTTTACAGCCCACAAACACACACTTACATGGAAATTTGCTGCGTGGATACTCAAAACTGCTGCGCGGCGTCTGTGAGATAGCTGTGCGGCCGCGCAGCCGTGCAGCTTAAAGGGAACATTGCTTGGGATCCACCTCATTTTCGTCTTTTATCTTCACGTACATTCCTCTGATAATTCTTTCCCTTGATAATTCTTCTATTTCTTTTAGTTTACCTTTACCCCTTCCAGTTTTTTTTTATTCCTACACAATTTCGAGGCTTCCCCACTGGCTTCATTTTATATTTGTCTGGTATTTCTGGTTTCCTTTGTATCATTGTCATGTGTGCCCTGTTCCTTTCTTCGACAGTCTCTCTGCATTCATTATCAACTGCTGTTAGTTTTCTGAAATCATATAACTTCTTTGCTAATCTTTTCATATAACTTTGTATCTTATCCCCCCCCCCCTATTCATGTATGTTGTTTTCCGTGTTTAGTTCCTCATGTGATGCTTCTAGCTGTGCTTCTCCTTCATTTTGGTAAGCTTTTGCGGTTAGTGGGTCTTTGGTCCTCATATCGTCTGCCTCTTTGATGTCAGCCATTTTGTATTAGGCTTATTCTCTGCTTATATTTAACCTTTACAAGTAGAAAGTCAGATTCTGCATCTGCTCCTCGATAGCTTCTTACACAACTCATGTAAAGGAGCCATAGATAAGGATGTCAATAGCTACGGTTATGTACCCCTACTGTTAAGTGCCAGAGTTCACCTTGAGGAATTTGGCGCGCAGATCTTGAAAAGAACGACACTCACTTGTCCAAGGACCCCCTCCCCCTTTTTTCCAATGGCGAACTAAAAAAAAGTTTAATTAATAATACGCTTAAAACACACAAAAATCAGGCACTACTACTTATTATTAACACAGCCAATTTATTTGGAAAATGTTGATACATGACCTTTAACCCGATCATCCCTGTCAAAAATAACCCATCAAAAACTAAATATACTTCCCCCCCCCCCATCCTTTTCCTATCTGTAACATTAAAGCTACCGTATTCAAGCCTTTGAAGTCACGTGATCAAAACAAGGCCTTCTTTAAATAAACGCATTTGATCAACCTTCGTTTTCAGGATTTAGTTTCGCATAATAAATATGATAACGTCCAGCCATTAGCATACATCTATCAACACTCAACAAAATGTATATCACTCGAATAACATACAAGAAAGCCTTTTTATGTAGCAATATTATCATAAATATGCTAAGACCGTTTAACACCCCCCCTCCACTCTCCCAACAAAGGTATTTTATCTCAGGTAGAGAATTTTAGGAAGGGCTTTCTTACACTCACCTCACCAGGTGAATCTCACCCCTTTCTCTCAGCCCATATAGTATAGTTTGAATTGGCAGGTTGCCTATTTTATCACAGTTTGACTCGACAGGTTGGCCTTTATAGTATAATTTGACTCGACAGGTTGGCCTTTATATAATAGTTTGATTCGACAGGTTGGCCTTTATATAATAGTTTGATTCGACAGGTTGGCCTTTATATGATGGTTTGACTTGGCAAGTTGGCCTTTATATAATAGTTTGACTTGGCAAGTTGGCCTTTATATAATAGTTTGACTTGGCAAGTTGGCCTTTATATAATAGTTTGACTTGGCAAGTTGGCCTTTATATTATAGTTTGACTCGACAGGTTGGCCTTTATATAATAGTTTGACTCGACAGGTTGGCCTTTATATAATAGTTTGACTCGACAGGTTGGCCTTTATATAATAGTTTGACTCGACAGGTTGGCCTTTATATAATAGTTTGATTCGACAGGTTGGCCTTTATATGATGGTTTGACTCGACAGGTTGGCCTTTATATGATGGTTTGACTTGGCAAGTTGGCCTTTATATGATGGTTTGACTTGGCAAGTTGGCCTTTATATAATAGTTTGGTTCGACAGTTTGGCCTTTATATTATAGTTTGACTCGACAGGTCGGTCTTTATATTATAGTTTCACTCGACAGGTTGGCATTTACATGATATTTTGACGTTAAGTTTAGAGAGTCGTTTTACTAACTATTTATTCAAAGAAACGATTTTGGGAGCCACAGACAGGGACGGCTTGCTGTAAATGGCATGATTGGGAGCCACAGACAGGGACGGCTTGCTGTAAATGGCATGATTGGGAGCCACAGACAGGGACGGCTTGCTGTAAATGGCATGATAGGGAGCCACAGACAGGGACGGGGGCTTGCTGTAAATGGCATGATTGGGAGCCACAGACAGGGACAGCTTGCTGTAAATGGCATGATAGATCAGCCATCTCATATCTTCTCCTTCTGCCGCCTTGCCCGGGGCGGCATCGCAGGGAGGTACACTTAACCCCGGGGGGGGGGGAGAGAAGGGGGGGTCGCAGGGAGGAATGCTTGACTGCCGCTAGGTGTCAGCCTCCGCTGGAGGTTCATGTTTTCGATTTGAGGGCGTCCTGAACACAGCCAGTCCACTGAAGTCGTGTTCTTCCTCAGACTAAATGGCATGATAGATCAGCCATCTCATAGCTTCTCCTTCTGCCGCCGTGCCCGGGGCGGGATCGGAGGGAGGTACACTTAACCCCGGGGGGGGGGGAGAGAAGGGGGTGTCGCAGGGAGGAATGCTTGACTGCCGCTAGGTGTCAGCCTCCGCTGGAGGTTCATGTTTTCGATTTGAGGGCGTCCTGAACACAGTCAGTCCACTGAAGTCGTGTTCTTCCTCAGACCGAAGTGCCTGCTACTGCTTTTTGACTAGACACAAACAAATTTGTGTAAATAACTCAATATTAGGTCCAGCTTCAATAACGATCACACAGATTACAAATGTAAGCGTCTCGGCAAATGCCTTCTTCAATACAAAAAAAAAAAAGAAATGTTAAAAAATCTATAAAAAATTCATATACGTTTAAATTAACTTTACATAACATGTGTATATAATATAAACATTTATCCTACTTAAAAAAAATGACTACCCGTCATTTCAAGACTACCTAAAATTTTCGACTACACCAACAACCTATATTATAGAAACAGAGAACAGTTGGGTAGAGAGTGTAAATTCTTCAACATGGCCAAATGGTCACTTGATCTGAATGATGATATTATCTATTGGGTGGATTTTTCTGAAAGCTATTTTGTTAGACAAGACTTCTTGATTAGTTCCCCTTGAGTCGTGCATTGAAATACTTTACTGATCCGGCGGAGAGACATGATGCCCGTGGGATGTGGTGCGCTCCGGAGAGACATGATGCCCGTGGGATGTGGTGCGCTCCGGAGAGACATGATGCCCGTGGGATGTGGTGCGCTCGCCTAAGCTTTTTACTGTTGGTACACGTGAGAAAGTATAGTCAGAACTTGCCGTGTATGTGAGCAGTCGGAGTGGACAGCCAGAGTGGACAGTCGGAGGGAACAATCACGGGGACCGTCGCTGTTGAAAGTCATAGTTGAAAGGCCGTAGACAGTCGGATCGGTCTGTTGGCGCGGGCAGTTGGAGTGGACTGACAGCGAGCATCGTCATTGGGGGGGGGGAGGGGGTGGAATTCGGATTTGACAGGGGAAGTGGCCAGTCGAAGGGGACAGTCATAATTGACAATCTCAGTGACCAGTTTAGGGGACAGTTATAGTTGACATCATACTGGACAGTCGGAGAGGATGGTGGGAGTTTTTATTTAGACTGGACGTCGGGTTGGGGTGTAGACATGATCCGTATGAGATGAATTGGTGCCTGATTCTTGAAACTCGTTTTACTATTATCAATTTCTTTAAATAACCAAATTTGATACCAAAGGTTGATTTAAAAAACCTAATTTGATACCAAAGGTTGATTTAAAAAACCTAATTTGATACCAAAGGTTGATTTAAAAAACATAATTTGATCCCAAGGGTTGATTTAAAAAACCTAATTTGATACCAAAGTTGATTTTAAAAACCTAATTTGATACCAAAGGTTGATTTAAAAAACCTAATTTGATACCAAAGGTTGATTTAAAAAACATAATTTGATCCCAAGGGTTGATTTAAAAAACCTAATTTGATACCAAAGTTGATTTCAAAAACCTAATTTGATAGCTAAGGTTGATTTTAAAAAAAACCTAATTTGATCCCAAAGGTTGATTTAGAAAACCTATTTTGATACCAAAGGTTGATTTCTTCATAAAACATATTTGAAAACAAAGGTTGGTTTAGAAAACCTAATTGAATACCAAAGGTTGATTTATAAAACATAATTTGATACCTAAAGTTGATTAAAAAACCTAATTTGATACCAAAGGTTGATTTAAAAGATATAAATTTGATACCAAAGGATGATTTCTAAAAAAAAAAACGAATTTCATATCATTGGTTGATTTAAAAAATAACAATTTGATATCAAAGTTTGATTTTAAAAAATAATAATTTGATATCAAAGGATGATTTCAAAAAAAAAAAAAAAATTGATACCAAAGGTTTATTTAAAAAAAAAAAAAAAAAAAAAAAAAAACTTATTAATTTTCAACAGTTATTTAAAAAAAAAAAAAAAAATTTAAACCAAAGGTTTATTTAAAAAAAAAAAAAAACAAAAAAAAAAACTTATCAGATTCCAAAGGTTCATTAACAAAAAAAAAAAACCTTTTAGTTTTTCCTTTTCTGCTGCACACGCCTCTGTAGATAAAAATGGAAATGCCCCACATTAATAGGAACCCTTTAAAGTCTGGTATTCATTTGATGAGAGGGCTTCAGCTCATTACTTTGTTGACCGATATGTGAACACCCAGACTGATGAACCTTAACCATCTAACCCACAAGTTTTTGTGTATGTGTGTGTATGTGTGTGTGTGTGTGTGTGTGTGTGTGTGTGTGTGGTGTATTGTGGAAGGAAGAAGTAAATGGGATTATTTTCTGGTGGCAGATCAGGAACAGACGCAAGCACTCAGCTGGGAGATTGTGGGGTAGCTATAAGAGAAATGACTGGATTCGAAAATTTAAAAAAGAAAAAATTTGAAGTTTATTTCGGGCCATTTTGTGTGTATTATTCTATAGCATCAGTAGATTTGAAAAGATATGATCTTATTTTCTTGTTTTGACAGTTTTCGTTACGTAAATCGAAAAATAATTGAGCTGCTTTGGAGATTTTTTAAGAATAAAATTTCAGGGTCTGTCCCTGCAGCTATCTGGATCTGTCCCGGCAGCTATCTGGATCTGTCCCGGCAGCTGTCAGTTATTCAGCTAAGTTTTCCTTAGGCGGCCCAATTTGTTCCAAGAAGCCACAGGTGGCTCAATCTTTCCAAAATGCCAGAGATGGCCCAATTTTTCCAAAACGTCAAAGGTGGCTGCTGTTTTCAAACTCTAGAGATATTGTTGTTTCCCCCCACTCTCTCAGAGTTGAACTAATCCCCCAAGACAGCTATCTTACTTACACATTTAGTCAGGTCCTACCGGTTCGATATCAAGTGACTTGGTCGAATCCGGACAAAACCGACTCCACTGCATGTTTTCCAAGGGTCGGGGGTAGCACCACGAGAGTTGCCTGGTTTAAAATACTTTTTAATGTAGATAAGGGAAATATATTCCCCTCCACACCAATTTTTTTTTTTTTAAAAGCTACATCTATTAAAGATTAAAAGGTGTCACAGACTTAAATTCTATGAGGTGGCGGAACTTGGGTTTATTTGTGGGTAAAAAATTTTAAACGAAATAAAAAAAAAACAAAAAAAAAAAAAAAAAAAAAAAAAAAAAAAAAAAACAGGAAAAAAACAAAAATATCACACTTGGTCAAAAATGTTAACGGAAATTTGTTAGAACGAAAGGTTTTTTGATCGGACGTTCGCTTATACGTAAATTTGTTCAGAATGAAATTGTGGAGAAAAATAAAAGGGAAACCAGAAAAAATAAATAAAATAGTTTTATTAAAAAGTTTTATTAAAAAGTTTACACACTTGAAAGTCTCAACTTTCATACATAAACATTTTTTTTTTCTATAAATCTCCATTTAACACATATGGGTTTAAAATTATTTCCGTTCGAACATATTCTCGTTGACAAAAGAAACATGGTACCGCTGAACCCCGCTTTAACGCGACCCACCATAACGTGAATTCGTTGCTGGCATGAGCCCCACATTTTCGTTATTCCATGTGAAAAGGATTTTTAAAAAACACAACCAAAAAAACCAACAAAAAAACCAACAAAAAAAAGTTTTTTTTAAAAACGTGGTTAATATAAAGAATACTCCCCCCCCCCACAAAAAAAAATGCTTATGTTATTTCCCGCATGGTGCCATGTATATAATATAAGAAAATATCATATAAATATAAGAAAAGATACTCGCGACTAGGTCACTGATAATGGAATGCAGTTTTTTAAATATAGTTCTTTGATGTCGGCCATTAGGCTGGGCTTGTCGATGTCGGCCATTAGGCTGGGCTTGTCGATGTCGGCCATTAGGCTGGGCTTGTCGATGTCGGCCATTAGGCTGGGCTTGTCGATGTCGGCCATTAGGCTGGGCTTGTCGATGTCGGCCATTAGGCTGGGCTTGTCGATGTCGGCCATTAGGCTGGGCTTGTCGATGTCGGCCATTAGGCTGGGCTTGTCGATGTCGGCCATTAGGCTGGGCTTGTCGATGTCGGCCATTAGGCTGGGCTTGTCGATGTCGGCCATTAGGCTGGGCTTGTCGATGTCGGCNCCCCCCCCCCCTCATTTCATGTTAAAACTGATTCCATCGCAAGATAGTGTCATATAAATTACAAATGCGAAACTCTCCTAATATCAAAAGTGGATGTCACAGTCTCATATGCGGGTCTCAACAAAAAAAAAAAAGAAGCTTAATGTGTTTTTAATCATCTCGTGACAGAATCATCTCGTGACAGAATCATCTCGTGACAGAATCATCTCGTGACAGAATCATCTCTTAGCAGAATCATCTCGCGACAGAATAATCTCTTAGCAGAATCATCTCGTGACAGAATCATCTCTTAGCAGAATCATCTCGTGACAGAAGCATCTCGTGACAGAATCATCTCGTGACAGAATCACCTCGTGACAGAATCATCTCGTAGCAGAATCATCTCGTGACAGAAGCATCTCGTGACAGAATCATCTCGGGACAGAATCATCTCGTGACAGTATCATCTTGTGTCAGTAAGGTTTCTTTCGTCATGTTTTACGCACATCAACTACATCAAGACATCATGCTAGTGTTAACCTGGACCAAAAAAAAAACAACACAACAATTCACAAGACATGTTGTTGAAGACATGACAAAGTCAAAACATGAAGAAAGAAGAAAAAAAACCACAACAATTTACAAGACATGTTGTTGAAGACATGACAAAGTCAAAACATGAAGAAAGAAAAAAAACAACACAACAAGTCACAAGACATGTTGTTGAAGACATGACAAAGTCAAAACAAGAAGAAAGAAGAAAAAAAACCACAACAATTTACAAGACATGTTGTTGAAGACATGACAAAGTCAAAACATGAAGAAAGAAAAAAAAAACACAACAATTCACAAGACATGTTGTTGAAGACATGACAAAGTCAAAACAAGAAGAAAGAAGAAAAAAAACCACAACAATTTACAAGACATGTTGTTGAAGACATGACAAAGTCAAAACAAGAAGAAAGAAAAAAAAAACAACAACAACGAAGGCGCAGCCCATTGTTTTGTCAGCGGATTCAAAATAATTGAACATAAACAGCTCTGTTGACATGTTTAAACAGAGAAGTAACGGACAGAAACTAAAACATTAGCCAGGTGATAGCAGTACTCAGACGGCGCAGTACTCAGACGGCATAAGTACTCAAGACGAAGCAGTACTCAAACAGCGCACTACTCAAACGGTGATGAAGTCAGATGGTGCAGAATGCAAGACGGAACGGTACTCATACGGCGCAGTACTCAGACGGCGCGTTACTGCAGACGGCGCAGTACTGCAGCCGGCACAGTGCTCAAGACGGCGCAATCATAAATTGCGCCATTCCAAATGGAAACCAAAAAAAAAAAAAAGAGGGTTGCGAACCGCAGAAAAGTCGTAAAGAGAATTAAAGTAACTGACGTCAACCCGAGAGAGGGACGGCATGAAGAGAAACTGCCAGTCCATGCCACGGTAATGTCATTAACTGGTGGATCCATGGTTATCGCCCCCTGGAGTTTGACCAGAGGGAGAGATTTACTCCCCCGTATTGTCTTTCTGTCTGTTTCGTGTTTGCCTCATGTATGACGTAATAACATCTGACAGGGGGCCATATTTCCCAATCCCCCAAAAGAGGCATTCCCCCCCCCCCCCCCTTTCCCGGAAGGTACTTGAAAGGCGACAGATAACCTGGTTGATCCCACGGCTATATTTAGGCCTTCATTAAACCGTAGCACCACAGCGCACCTAGTCCTTGCGGCGCGTGAGTGAGTGCGCGTGCCCCGCTGAGACGCCTCTAACGTGATTAGTGTTATGCATCACCGAGTTATTGCTGCGCGCCGCAATGTGGCGAGTTTTAAATCAAGGGGTGCAGATTCGCAACGAGGACTCTCAAACCAAATGAGTTTCAAGATGTTGCTCCTGTGCTCACTTGTGCCACGCGTGTAGAGAGTAACAATTGTATCTGTTTTTTTTTTTAAAGCTTTCGTTAATTTTTAAAAAAATTATGACAGTTACCTTACCTGCTAATGAGTAGTTAGTATGGCAGTGACCTGACCTGCTAATGTGTAGTTAGTATGGCAGTGACCTGACCTGCTGATGTGTAGTTAGCATGGCAGGGATCTTACCTGCTAATGTGTAGTTAGCATGGCAGTGACCTTACCTGCTGTGTAGTTAGTATGGCAGTGACCTTACCTGCTAATGTGTAGTTAGCATGGCAGTGACCTTACCTGCTAATGTGTAGTTAGCATGTCAGTGACCTTACCTGCTAATGTAAAGTTAGCATATTTCTTAAGTCTTGTATGATAAAGAAAAAAAAATAGTATGGTTTTCAAGTTAGACGTAGGCCATGTCATTTGACATGACATAGCTTCTGTAGAGTCATGAAGTATCGTGTAGAACTCGTAACACCACGTGGCCATATAGAACAGGGAATATGTAGTCTGATGTCGAGAGCAACACATAGCTTCACTTTATATGTGTAGGAATCTAGCCCCAGGTAACATGTAGTCTCGTGTCGTGTAGCATAGCTTCACGTAATATATGTAGCCACGTAGCCCTAAGTAGCATGTCATGTAGCACCACATACTTTTTTTCATATTTCCTAATGCTAAAGGCTGTGAAAGAAGGGCGAACTTAATCCTATTGTTTGGGGTAACAAATCCGAACTAAACCGTAACGTCTGTGTGAGATGTCCGAACGAAACCCTAAACTCCGTGTAAATGTCCGAACTAAACCCTAATACCGGTGTAAGAAACTCGAACTAAACCGTAATGTCTGTGTTAGAAGTCCAAACGAAACCCTAAAGTATTTGTAACATGTCCGAACAAAACCCTAAAGTATGGGTAACATGTCCGAACTAAATCCTAATGTCTGTAAGAAACACGAACTTAACCTTAATCCTAATGTCTGTTTCACAACGCTCAACTAACCCTAATGTCTGGGTAAGAAGCCAGAAGTCAGCGTGTTGTAATGTCGCTGACACAACAAAGAAAATAGCAGGGCCATATCCTGTGTGCCAAATTAGTCACGAGAAATAAAATTCATAGTCCATAATTGCCGGAAGTACAAAGCGGGGGTGGGGGGGGGTGGCGGGGAACCTAATTAGGGTTGATCTAATCAAGGAAGGCAAATACGGGGAATCCAACAGGGAGCAGTTATTGCGTTCTTTGTCAATCTGCCAATCGGTAAATCATAATGGTGGATGTTATCAGGAGCATAAATGACATTGGTGTCCAAAATCTTAGCTCTGCACGAACGTATGCTAGCGAAACAGTGTAGCACGAACTGGACAACATAACGAAAGTGATAAACTTATTAGAACTCTTGGCATTGTGATTCTTTTACTATTTTGGGTTTCTTTTGTGACAAGGATATTTTGATATTAAAAGAGGGGGGGGGATGGTACATTGAGTTTACCGCACCTGGTGACACCAATAGTAGCTACACCACTGCCAGTCGGCCTTTGTTAAATTATAACATATAAAGTTCAAAACATCTTTGTGACAAGGATATTTTGATATTAAAAGAGGGGGGGGGGGGGGTTGCTTAAGGGGACTCCATACAATTATAGCCGCGTTGATAGGGTTATTGGTGTGGTTCTCACTATAAGAAAATATCTGAAAACATACAAAATATAGTAAAAGTTAATGGGGTAAAGATATGTTAATGGGTTAACTTATCACTGCAGTTCTTTTTTTACAAATAATCCAGGGCTTGACGTCGCGATAGCTAGTAGCTTTATTTGTTCTTAGTGCGTGGTCTAAAGAAATAGTGCAAGAGAGAGGAAAATATCTGAAAACATACAAAATATAGTAAAAGTTAATGGGGTAAAGATATGTTAATGGGTAAACATATCACTGCAGTTCTTTTTTTACAAATAATCCAGGGCTTGACGTCGCGATAGCTACAGGTTTATTTGTTCTTAGTGCGTGGTCTAAAGAAATAGTGCAAGAGAGAGGAAAATATCTGAAAACATACAAAATATAGTAAAAGTGTATGGGTTAACGATATTTTAATTGGTTAACCATATGTTAATGGGTTAACAATATATTCATGAGGCATTAGACCAGAGCTGCAAAGCCCAAAGGTCATCTCCGTGACAAGACCACTCTTTGCCCCCTGCCCTATAATGTGCAACACTTGCCCACTGCGTCTGGTAATGTGTTGCAATTCATCTTCAGGGGATGTTTTGGTGTAAGTCATGTGTTCGGGGCTTTATTCTGGTTGTGTGGTTAAAGGGGATGGGGTAGTTTGTTGGTGCGGGGGAGGGGAGGGGGGGAGGGGAGGGTGTCAAATAGTTTATTCAGGTTTTGGTTATCATTAAAATCAACTAATCTTTGACCGCAGGTGATGAAAAGATTTGGACATTAATGTACAACCCGTGGGCCTTTCTGTCAATAACACTAGAGTAATTTATCTAAAGCAGCGACTCTCAACCTGCGGATCGTGACTCCGTTGGGAGTCGAACGACCCTTACACAAGGGTCGCCTAAGACGATCGGAAAACACATACTTTTGAAGTGGCAACGAAAATAATTTTATGGTTGAGGATCACCACTACTGGAGGAACTGTATTAAAGGGTCGCGGCATTGCGAAGGTTGAGAACCACCGATCTATTGTGTTTTAAATGATTCTCAACATTAAAAAAAAAAAAAAATCAGAAACTTTATATTTCATCAATTTAAAAAAAAAAATGTATATAATGCAATAGGTGTCACGTGACTTAAAGAAATTTTTTTTTATGTTTTTATTTTTTAAATACCGTACTTAGTCCGGTAAATGAAGTGTGGGGGATTCATTGAGACGTTGAGAAATGAGATGCGATAATTCATGCATGGCTTTACACTAGCTAGGAGCAGACGGCTGTGCTCTTTTTCTGGACACACGGGATTACCCGCCGGTCCGACGAATCAAGGCGCCTGTCATCGGCCCGGTGACGGAGTGTTACCATATACGGCGTGGCGGTCCACCGGTGTTAAGTAATGGGTCAGTCCTGTAACAGAACGGTCAGGATGCGTTGTCGAAATTGATGGATAGGTCACGCACACCAGACACGTGAGGCGCCTGGGAGGCGCATGCGTGACTGGCACGGACAGTTAAGGGATGTGTGCACGTTTACAATGGCAGATTTTACTGGACAGAATTTTTTTTTTTTTTTTTTTGGGGGGGGGGGCCATTTTTGACAGCCTACAATTTTTAACGTGAAGGTGTCTGGGTGTATCAGATTTATAACGAGGTGTCTGTGTATATCAGATTTATAACGAGAAGGTGTCTAGGTGTATCAGATTTATAACGAGAAGGTGTCTGTGTATATCAGATTTATAACGAGATGGTGTCTGTGTATATCAGATTTATAACGAGAAGGTGTTTGTGTATATCAGATTTATAACGAGATGATGTATAGGTGTATCAGATTTATAACGAGAAGGAGTCTGTGTATATCAGATTTATGACGAGAAGGTGTCTGTGTATATCAGATTTATAACGAGAAGGTGTCTGGATGTAATCAGATTTATAATATTTTAAAAAAAATACATTGATCAATCAAAGCTCTTGGACTGAGCATTTGGAAAGTTGTTTCCGTCCGGCATTGTAGTCCTTGTATTGTGAAAAGTTCCAGTAAATGTGAGACTAAATGCCTTGACCTTGCTCCCATGTTCATAAATCAAACTCCAAAGGATAAAGACAGATGTTTTGTTTCATATTTCCAAAATCGAAGATGAACTTGGTCTTGGGACGAATGCAATTATTATTATTATTTTTTTTTTTTGGTTGCCGTCTTTTCATAACAAATGTATTTGTCCATGGCCTCCATCGTCAAACTATAACCGTTTTAAGGACTCAGAATGCGGCTATCACTTGAGCTTGTGACTTAATTTAATGGATCACCCTGGGACATTGCCACAACAGTTGATGATAGTGATAAGGGAATCGACGC
Source organism: Lymnaea stagnalis (assembly GCA_964033795.1). Lineage (NCBI taxonomy): Eukaryota > Metazoa > Mollusca > Gastropoda > Lymnaeidae > Lymnaea > Lymnaea stagnalis. The sequence continues at coordinate 560,442 of CAXITT010000186.1, read as the reverse complement.
AGGAGAAGGGGAAACAAATCTATGGGCTGTTTCAGTATGAACATCCCAAGCCAGCACATAAAAAAAATATATATATAAAAAAAAAATCATAAAAGCAATAAATTGAAAGTTCTTGCTTTGGTGCAGCCATTTGTCTTGACCCATTTAAAAAAAAAACAACAAAAAACTTCCACGTAGAGCTAAAGCGCTCACTCTATCCCTCCCCTCTTTTTATTTTGATGTTGACGTCACCGATTTAATGCGTGCGCCAGTCCTCTTTTACCCATCCATTTCTTGATTGGGAAAGGTTGTTTGTGTTAGAATACTATCTGTTTGTTCTAAAGTGTGCTCGCAGGTCACGCAATTTCTAAAATTTATTTTCTGGATGGCTCTAACTTACTCCATATATAAATAAATAGGCCGGCAGCTTTTCTGGCCGGGAGAGAGTTTTGCTCTATTTCCTAGACATTTACGAGACGTTATATACTTACAAGAAAAGACCTTTTATGTGTGTTTGTAAATTAATATTTGTATCTTTTGAGGATTATACCTTTTCCCTTGATGTAAGTTGCTATAGTTTTTACTTCTGTCCATTTGATTTTTAAAAATAATTTAGTATAAATTAAACGTACAATTAAATTAAAATTTTTTTTTTTAGAATGACTAGCTCTGCTATCGATTTTTGTCATACCAATTTTCAGTAATTTTTACGAAGTGTTCAAGACATGAGCCAAAATCGTAAAACTGATACATTTGCAAACATAATACGTCAATTCTACATGATGGATTAGATAACCGGATCCAAGAGGATTAGTACCGGTGCACAAGAAGGGAAGATGGACATTTTCAAGGCCTAACGCTTACGGAGTATTCACACACAAACAAATAACAAACAAATAAAAATATGAGTTAAATGATCCAAAACAATGTCAGTTGAAAAAAAAGATGCCGTTCGGGCGATACAATGTCCCCCCCCCCCCGGTCAAGACATGATCTACGGACTAAAAAAACCCACACGTGCGCAACTGCGCTGAAGAGCTCCCGATCCGCAGACGGGGGGGGTTAAAAATATGAGTTAAATGATCCAAAACAATGTCAGTTGAAAAAAAAGATGCCGTTCGGGCGATACAATGTCCCCCCCCCCCGGTCAAGACATGATCTACGGACTAAAAAAACCCACACGTGCGCAACTGCGCTGAAGAGCTCCCGATCCGCAGAAGTGGGGGGGGGGCGTCCCCTTGTCTCCATCTGAACTTCCGATGCTGGCACAATCCATCATCACTTGGCGCATCTCCGGCCACGATTCAGTGGCTCACACGTTGCACAGAGATATTTGTCAATCAGAGAATCACAGTAAATTTTGGGGGTTGAAATTGGGGAAAAATATATTTTTTTTATTATTTTTTTTTTAAGATCAAGTATTTCTGTACATTTTTTTGTTGTTGTAGATAACATCATTTTTTTTAAAGGTAAATTGATCTTCTTCTTCCATATCTTAAGGTGCCACGATCGATGTATCGATCACTCTGGCTCCTATTTCTGTAGAAGGGATCCACGATGTTTCTGTGCCTCTTATTGAAGAGGATTACTTCCCTTGTTGCAAGGGCGACTGATATGCTGGCAGATTTCTTTTTTTTTTTTAAATATAAATTCCAAAAAAAGAGGCAGTGTCATAAAAATTGTTCGAAAAAAAAAGGGGAAAAGGGGGGGTGGGCGCTTATTATATTAAAAAATGTTAAGTGACATAATGCTGCCATGAAACAAAGATAACTTTTTGACGGTGACCAAGATGGATGATGGTTGGAGTGTCAGAAAGTTGCATTTCTTAGACAGTATTTATTTAGATTGCTCCACTTCGTGGCTGACGTAAGCCACCTGGGTGTAATGGGCGCTTTGGCAATTAAAACACTATTTGGTTATAGATGAATGGAATGGTAATACAAGTTTCCGGTTTCAGATGTCGCCGTGGAAGTCACGTGATGTGACATCATAATAACGCACCTGGGAGGATAAGGAGTGTAGCAGTGTCACATCCTTCACATCCTCACATAACATGGATTCACGCGCTACTGAATGGCTGGGGATTAAATTTAAAATCTACATTTTAAAAGTTAGTCAAGGCCTTGACCTTTGCAAGACCTTGACGTTTTAAATAGACAGATTTATTATTATGCATAAAAGCAAAAAAAAAAAAAAAAAAAAAAAAAAAAAAAAAGAAGATTAAAAAGCGTTTTAAAAAAAAAAAAAAAAAAAAAAAAAAAAAAAAAAAACAAAAATAATAAAAAAAAAAAAAAAAAATTTATTATTAAAAAAAAAAAAAAAAAAAAAAAAAAAAAAAAAAAAAAAAAAAAAACTAAGCAGTTTCATACGTCTTTTAAAAAATTAAAAGTAAATAAAAAAGTATTAAAAAAACCCAACTTTTGCATATCAAAAATCTAAAAGATCATTAGTGTTGTCTTGATTATGGTTTTGTTGTTGTTTTTTTTGGTGTTTTTAAAAAATTATTTTTAGGACTTGCCAGTTAAGAGAATGGACTCCTTCTCCGGATTTTGATTCAGAGTTTCCTACTTGGCCTATAGGGAAATGTCACATTCATCACACATTCATCACACCTTCATCACACCCTCATCACACCCTAATTACACCTTCATCACACCCTCATCACACCCTCATCACACCTTCATCCCACCCTCATCACACCCTCATCACACCTTCATCACACCCTCATCACACCCTCATTACACCCTCATTACACCCTCATCACACCCTCATCACACCCTCATTACACCCTAATCACACCCCCATCACACCCTCATCACACCCTCATCACACCCTCATCACACCCTCATCACACCCTCATCACACCCTCATCACACCCTCATCACACCCTCATCACACCTTCATCACACCCTCATCACACCCTCATTACACCCTAATCACACCCCCATCACACCCTCATTACACCCTAATCACAAACCCATCACACCCTCATTACACCCTAATCACACCCCCATCACACCCTCATCACATCCCCATCACACCCCCATCACACCCTCATTACACCCTAATCACACCCCCATCACACACTCATTACACCCTAATCACACCCCCATCACACCCTCATCACATCCCCATCACACCCCCATCACACCCTCATTACACCCTCATCACACCCCCATCACACCCTCATTACACCCTAATCACACCCCCATCACACCCTCATTACACCCTAATCACACCTTCATCACACCCTCATCACACCCTCATTACACCCTCATCACACCCCCATCACACCCTCATTACACCCTAATCACACCCCCATCACACCCTCATTACACCCTAATCACACCTTCATCACACCCTCATCACACCCTCATTACACCCTAATCACACCCCCATCACACCCTCATTACACCCTAATCACAAACCCATCACACCCTCATTACACCCTAATCACACCCCCATCACACCCTCATCACATCCCCATCACACCCCCATCACACCCTCATTACACCCTAATCACACCCCCATCACACACTCATTACACCCTAATCACACCCCCATCACACCCTCATCACATCCCCATCACACCCCCATCACACCCTCATCACACCCTCATCACACCCTCATCACACCCTCGTGTATGTAGTGCATTGATTTTAATAAGTAATAAAACAAGCCACCACCATCCCCCCCTGCCCCCAATCCAATACTTTTGTTAGGAACGAGATACTTTGCGATTACGCTATTTATTCTTAGAGTTAAATTGAATAGTTTATCTTGACATCTTTCGCCACTCATCTACTTTAAATTGAATAGTTTATCTTGACATCTTTCGCCACTCATCTACTTTAAATTGAATAGTTTATCTTGACATCTTTCGCCACTCATCTACTTTAAAATGAATAGTTTATCTTGACATCTTTCGCCACTCATCTACTTTAAATTGAATAGTTTATCTTGACATCTTTCGCCACTCATCTACTTTAAATTGAATTGTTTATCTTGACATCTTTCGCCACTCATCTACTTTAAAATGAATAGTTTATCTTGACATCTTTCGCCACTCATCTACTTTAAAATGAATAGTTTATCTTGACATCTTTCGCCACTCATCTACTTTAAAATGAATATTTTATCTTGACATCTTTCGCCACTCATCTACTTTAAATTGAATAGTTTATCTTGACATCTTTCGCCACTCATCTACTTTAAATTGAATATTTTATCTTGACATCTTTCGCCACTCATCTACTTTAAAATGAATATTTTATCTTGACATCTTTCGCCACTCATCTACTTTAAATTGAATATTTTATCTTGACATCTTTCGCCACTCATCTACTTTAAAATGAACCGTTCATAAAAAGAATGAAAATTGAAACAAAAACATCAAGATGACAATACGTCACATCTTTTGGAAAAAGACAACCCCCCCCCCAACTCCACCCCCTGCCCCTCATCGCAAAACCTCCAAAACGGCTTGTGACGTTGTAAGTCTCCGTGACCTTAATAAGGTGACCTGATGTAAGGAACATCTGCGTCCGATCCCGCCCCCCCCCCTTTTTTGTTGTCTTGTTTTTTTCCCCAGTGATGTAGAAGTACATGACACATTCGGACACCAGGAGAGGAAGAGAAGTGTGTGTGTGGTGGGAGGGGGGGGGCGTTGTCTTGCTTATAAGGTATGTTCGAACACCAGGGGAGGTAGAGTAGTGAGCGTAGGTGGGTGGCGCAGTGTAGGGGATAGGGGCGTAAATTAGGACAGTCATTGATCTTATAAAACACGAGGTTTGACCTACTTAATAGTTAATTTAACCCCCCCCCCCCCTTTTTTTTTTT
>CAXITT010000186.1:507061-537043 GCA_964033795.1 Lymnaea stagnalis | reverse complement strand
TTTTTAACGAGGTTGAATTTTACAATTTAAAAAAAAAAAAAAAAAAAAAAAAGTTTTATTACCTCGTTTTTGTTCAAATAGTTCCTCGAGTGGAGGATATTCAGTTTGGGTGATCGTACCGGCTTTCTTTGTTAGAGTCTTGAATGGGCGTTCGATGTCAGGCATACCAAACGTGGTGCCCATGTCAGCACCAGACAGTGATAGAAAGTTACAAGGACAGGCATTTCGAGTCGTGGAACAGGATTAGGATTAAATGTATCCATGTATCCAAGTTGAAGGTGTCATTTAAAATAATTTTTTTTAAAATTGTTTTTAAATATCTTCAACCAATCAGATATATGATATAGTCTTGATGTTGAACATGAGTTCTGTGTTTCAACGAATGAGATGGATCAGGGGTTCTCAACCTTCCTAATGCCGCTTCCCTTCCAGCTCCACATGTTGTGGTGACCCCCAACCATACAATTATTTTCTTTGCTACTTCATAAATATATGTTTTCCGATGGTCTTAGGCGACCCCTGTATTAGGGTCGTTCAAACCCTAAAGGGTTCACCACCCACAGGTTGAGATCCGCTGAAACAGAAAATATAGTCTGATGTTCAATATGAATACTGTCTTATGTGTCTGAATTCTCAAATACGACACCGGAGGGAAATTAATTTATTTAGTATCGTTAAAAATGTATGAAAAAGACCCGAATGTTAAAATTATGAAACAGACCCGATTGTTAAAATTATGAAATAGACCCGATTGTTAAATTTATGTAACAGACACGATTGTTAAATTTATAATATAGACTCGATGATACATTTAAGATCACTCGGATGTCAAATTTACGATAGTGATACTGTAAATATATACATTTATTATAAGTTTATAATCTATCAATCTTTACTGCATCTTTTCATGTGACGTTTTCGACCACCACCACCACCACCATCATCATCATCGGCGGCGGCGCTACAGCCCCTGTCGGGGACCCTGGCCATCTCCACAACATGATTTTTCCAATGCACTACGTTATATGGGCACGTCAAGTTACGAACCTTTACGCACGCAACGCCCACTATATCTGGTGATTTTTGTCGTTTCGAAGAGATTAGGGAGCAGGACGCGGTTTAACATGCAGGTGATAAATGGCCTGGGGCTTTGTGTCTTGATCTCCTGCCCCGGGCCAACGAGGATGTTGGGGGGGGGGGACAGCATGCAACACAGCGTACTGACGGTCTTAATACGAGCATAATATAGTGTCATATGTAGAACAGCTGAACACATCATTTGGTGTGTGTGTTTGTGTGTATGAGTGTGTGTGTGTTGGAGATGTTAAGATAAAGCTGGTGTTGAGCTGTGCTATAATTTCATGTTTACTGGACATAACACCTGGATGCAACACCTAGATATAGAACCTAGATGTAACATCTAGATGTAACACTTAAATATACCACTTAGACCTAACACCTAGATATAGAACCTAGATGTAACACTTAAATATACCACTTAGACCTAACACCTAGATATAGAACCTAGATGTAACACTTAAATATACCACTTAGACCTAACACCTAGATATAGAACCTAGATGTAACACTTAAATATACCACTTAGACCTAACACCTAGATATAGAACCTAGATGTAACACTTAAATATACCACTTAGACATAACACCTAGATATAGAACCTAGATGTAACACATAAATATACCACTTAGACATAACACCTAGATATAGAACCTAGATGTAACACTTAAATATACCTCTTAGACATAACACCTAGATATAGAACCTAAATACCACTTAGACATAACACCTAGATATACCATTTAGACATAAAACTTAGGCATAACACCTATTTGTAGCACCTAGATATAACACCTAGATGTAACAGTTTTATATAACACTAATGTATAACACTTAGAAATAACACTGAGATATAACACCCAGACGTAACACCCAGATATACCACCTAGGCATAACGCCTAGGTATAACATCTATTTAAAGCACCTAGATATAACATTGTCCCGTGGGCGAAAAGCTTTTGGCTTGCGAGGCTGTTGAGGAAACGTGTGTCGGGTTAAATTATTTAATCAAACAGAATTTTGTTATTGCTTGGACAGCTTTTCAGCAGCAACTCATTTCCCCCCAGAATCTATTTTATTGACCTGAGAATTTCGAGCGTGATAAAAAAAATAAACTATTAAAAATAATGTGGTCTGTCAAGAGTAGCCGGATAAGCCTAGGTAATCCACAGAACATGATGGAGATACTACTCTACATCAGTCCAGTGCTTTGGTGTGCTCTAAATGGGATTTGGGGGGGGGGGGTGGTAAATATAATTAAACTGAAACTAGTGATATTAAATGTACTTTTGTTTCCCCCCTCTGGATCTCGCAATCTTACACCTGCATCCCGAGGTCTCCCGTGGCCCCACTAGCGTTAAACGTTTTTTTTTTAAACACCGCGTCTTCCATTCCATCCATTTTATCCATTCCATCCATTCGATCCATTCCATCCATTCCATCCATTCCATCCATTCGATCCATTCGATCCATTCGATGCATTCCATCCATTCGATCCATTCCATCCATTCCATCTATTCAATCCATTCGATCCATTCCATCCATTCGATCCATTCCATCCATTCCATCCATTCGATCCATTCGATCCATTCCATCCATTCCATCCATTCGATCCATTCGATCCATTCCATCCATTCCATCCATTCGATCCATTCGATCCATTCCATCCATTCCATCCATTCGATCCATTCCATCCATTCCATCCATTCCATCCATTCGATCCATTCAATCCATTCCATCCATTCGATCCATTCCATCCATTCCATCCATTCCATCCATTCGATCCATTCCATGCATTCCATCCATTCGATCCATTCGACCCATTCCATCCATTCCATCCATTCCATCCATTCCATCCATTCCATCCATTCCATCCATTCCATCCATTCGATCCATTCTATCCATTCCATCCATTCCACAGACAAAACCTTTCCCAGCAAGACCCTCATCCTGAATCAGACGGTGACCTGCGGTCAACTCACGCCAGGGAAGTTCGTGGCGCCAACCTATTCCTGCTCGGACCTAAGGTAAACCTTCCACGTTGTTGGTTACGGCGGGAATATCGAAATCAAGGGATCGTTCAGGGAGAAACTAATTCGCCCGATTTCAAACCATTTTCATTTTCTATAGGAAAGAACTAAAAGCATGGATTCCGAAAAAAACCAACAAAAAAAAAAAAAAAAAAAAAAAACAAAAAAAAAACAAAAAAAAAAAAAAAAAAAAAAAAAAAAAAAAAAAAAGAAATAAAAAACAGGCTTCCAAAAAAAAACAAAAAAAAAAAAAAAAAAAAAAAAAACCACCATGCTACCCCGATACTACCTTGGAAATAAGAATTCGGATATGACGCGGTCTGGGGTTGAATCTAATCTCAAAATGTCCACGTTACGAATAAATTTGTAATTATTTTAAAGAACGTGAAAATGAGCCTTAAAAAATACGCTCCTTTCTTTTGGAGATGATTCGCGTAGGAAAATAAATAAATATATATATAAATGGATATATATATTAAAGAAAAGCTTCCCAAATATAGATAGTAATCAACTTTATATAAAAATACTATTTAAAAAAAGAGACGCTTTTATTAACACGGACCAATACGTTTTGAAAGACTTTTGCTTTAAGACATCAGCATGTCCTTACGACTCATCGTGTCTACAAAACTGAAAGCGTTGACGGCAAACGTTGAAGGAAATGTTCTAAAATGACCAAAAAAAATCATCAACACTAGGGAGACACAGTTACAGATCTCCCCCCCCCCCAAGAACAACGTGCCAAACAAATTATGATTAAATGTTTTTTTCTCTTAGAATTTCTCTTAATATTTGGCGTGCGTGCTTTTTATTTTTGTCAGACACGAATAATTGTAGCTGGTGTGTTTGGAAAATTTATTTGGTTATCATTAAGTGAGTCGAAATTGAGATGCAATTTTTTTTTTTGTTGGTTAAACCCCCCCCCCTATCAAACGACATAACATTGAACATGAGTGCACTTAATGCGCGGGGGGTGGGGGTGGAAATGCAAAATAGGGTAATACCCCGCATAAACGCGACCCCTGTGATGAAATGAAGATTTTATTTTTTTTTTTGTTGGTTAAACCCCCCCCCCCTATCAAACGACATAACATTGAACATGAGTGCACTTAATGCGCGGGGGGTGGGGGTGGAAATGCAAAATAGGGTAATACCCCGCATAAACGCGACCCCTGTGAGTATCAGGGATATGAGGAATATGAGGGATATGAGGGATATGAGGGATATGAGGGATATGAGGGATATGAGGGATATGAGGGATATGAGGGATATGAGGGATATGCGGGATATGAGGGATATGAGGGATATGAGGGATATGAGTGATTGAGGGATATGAGGGATATGAGGGATATGAGGGATATGAGGGATATGAGGGATATGAGTGATTTGAGTGATATGAGGGATATGAGGGATATGAGGGATATGAGGGATGTGAGGGATATGAGGGATATGAGGGATGTGAGGGATATGAGGGATATGAGGGATATGAGGGATATGAGTGATTTGAGTGATATGAGGGATATGAGGGATATGAGGGATATGAGGGATATGCGTGATTTGAGTGATATGAGGGATGTGAGGGATATGAGGGATATGAGTGATTTGAGTGATATGAGGGATGTGAGGGATATGAGGGATATGAGGGATATGAGGGATATGAGTGATTTGAGTGATATGAGGGATATGAGGGATATGAGGGATATGAGGGATGTGAGGGATGTGAGGGATATGAGGGATATGAGGGATATGAGGGATATGAGGGATATGGGGATATGAGGGATATGACGGATATGAGGGATATAAGAGATATGGGGGATATGGGGGATATGAGGGATATGAGGGATATGTGGGATATGAGGAATATGATGGATATGAGAGATATGAGAGATATGAGGGATATGAGGGATATGAGGGATATGAGGGATATGGGGGATATGAGGGATATGAGGGATATCAGGGATATCAGGGATATGAGGGATAAGGGGGATATGAGGGACATGAGTGATATGGGGGATATGGGGGATATGAGGGATATGAGGGATATGAGGGATATGACGGATATGACGGATATGGGGGATATGAGGGATATGAGGGATATGAGGGATATGAGGGATATGAGGGATATAAGGGATATGAGGGATATGAGGGATATGAGGGATATGAGGGATATGGGGGATATCGGGGATATGGGGGATATGAGGGATTTGAGGGACATGAGTGTTATGGGGGATATGAGGGATATGAGGGATATGACGGATATGACGGATATGGGGGATATGAGGGATATGAGGGATATGAGGGATATGAGGGATATGAGGGATATAAGGGATATGAGGGATATGAGGGATATGAGGGATATGACGGATATGAGGGATATGTGGGATATTAGGAATATGACGGATATTAAATACTAAAATAATGGAGGTAGATTTTAGTCTTGGAGCATGCAGTGCACATTCTTTCGGATTTAAACGGGATGCATGTTTTTTTAAAACTCATGACATTTTTAACTTCCCCTTACATTCAGATAGTTTTAATCATTCATAGATCAGACAGCCAGATAAATGCGCTTGACTTATCTTTTATTTTTTTCCCTTGCATCGAATTATAAACTCAATTCTATTTTTCTTTAAAAATAAGCGGTTTAAACTGAATCGCTTATTATTCTACATCGTCAACTGGTGGCTCAGCAGAGCCCAGTTTTTTTGAGAATGTATTACTTGTAACCAAAAGTGGGGGGGGGGGTCTCTCAATACCTGGCATTCTTTTCTTTTTTTTAAAATCTTTTCTTTTAACTTCACCCTTGTTCGTGCGCTTCTCTCTGGCTGAGTGTGTGGCCAAAATCTTCGGACGGCTAACTGAACCACTTCCCGTCCAGCTATCGAATTGAAACTTGGCTCATAGACCCGATTTGCCAATAACAACACATCCTTTCAAATGTTCAATCACACCCCCTCCCCCACAACCCCCAACCTCAAAAAAAAAAATCAGTTTTTCCTTAATTTTCAAGGGGAAGGTGGTTGAAATTTGTTACCACTGATTTCAAGAAATAAAATTCCGGATTCCTATGCATGAGATTCTTGAAAATAGCGCTTTGGTGCGTAGTATATTTTCTTCTGTTTTTCTTAAACAGTCGGTGTAATTAATGTGAGGCGGGAAAGCAGATGGGGCATTAATATATTAATATAACATGAAATCTTGCACAATGCATGTAAACGGTGTATACGATAACCGTGTTTTTATGGGCTGTTTAATTATGTTTTAATGTTTCAAGTCGTCAATACACCGTCTAACGTAATCAGCCGATACGTCATAACACCTGTCATTGTCTCATAACATGTGTCACGTCATCTACCGCTGTCACTGTCTCACGACATGTGTCACTGTCTCACGACATGTGTCGCTGTCTCACGACATGTGTCGCTGTCTCACGACATGTGTCACGGTCTCACGACATGTGTCACGGTCTCGCGACATGTGTCACTGTCTCGCGGCATGTGTCACTGTCTCACGGCATGTGTCACTGTCTCACGACATGTGTCACTGCCTCACAGCATGTGTCACTGTCTCACGACATGTGTCACTGTCTCGCGACATGTGTCACTGTCTCACGACATGTGTCGCTGTTTCACGACATGCATTATCGCGTTGCGTCATGATCCATCATTGTCTAACAGTTTAACCTTTGTCCCGATCACACTCTAGAGTCGACGGCAGCCGTCTTGCCTACGGCTACTACTTCGGGTGGGCAGTCGGTCAAGATGACCAGAGGTGTCAGGAGACTTCGGGTGTCCACGAGTTCGCTCAGCTGTGTCTGCTCTTGTTGAAGTCCATCAACGTGGACAAGTTGGGCTTCAAGGCAGTTTACGTAAGTACAAAACCTGTAGTCGTACACTGCTTGTGTACAGAAGTACACTGCCTGTGTACAAAAGTACACAGCTTGTGTACATGAATGCATTGCTTGTGTACTTAAGTACATTGCTTGTGTACAGAAGTGCATTGCTTGTGTACAGAAGTACATAAATTGTGTACAGAAGCACATTGGTTGTGCACAGAAGTGCATTGCTTGTGTACAGAAGCGTCCAGGAGTGATATTGTTTGCGTGTCCAGTTAGGGTGAAAGTATTTGTGTGACCAGTAGTGCATTGTCGAGGTGAGCATTATTTGTGGATCCAGTAGTGTGTTATATTCTACATCCAGAAGTACAATGTTTGATTTTCCAATAAGATAAAATAAGACTGTTTGTGATTCAAGGACTGCATTTATGTGTGTGTCCAGGAGTGAATTGTTTGTATGTTCATTAAGAGTGCATTTTTGGTGTGTCCATTAAGAGTGCATTGTTGATGTGTCCATTAAGAGTGCATTGTTGGTGTGTCCATTAAGAGTTCATTGTTAATGTGTCAATTAAGAGTGCATTGTTGGTGTGTCCATTAAGAGTGCATTGTGGTGTGTCCATTAAGAGTGCATTGCTGATGTGTCCATAAAGAGTGCATTGTTGGTGTGTCCATTTAGAGTGCATTGTTGGTGTGTCCATTAAGAGTGCATTGTGGGTGTGTCCATTAAGAGTGCATTGTGGGTGTGTCCATTAAGAGTGCATTGTTGGTGTGTCCATTAAGAGTGCGTTGTTGGTGTGTCCATTAAGAGTGCGTTGTTCGTGTGTCCCTTAAGTGTTGTTTGTATGTGTGTATAACACTACAATGTCAGTGCCTCTAATTGCATCGATAATGGTCAGCTAAACAAGTTCACAGAGGCTGACTCGCCAATGGTAGTATGTTAATCATCTTCTATTTCCATAGTCCCTCCCATCAACCCTTTTGAAGAAAGATTTTGAACTTGATTAGCTTGAAAATGATGTGTGCTTCCTATGTTTCAAATGTTAGAATAATTGTTCATGTTTTAAAGCCAATGGCCAATTCTTTCCTTACGACCTAAGGACGCGTTTTGAGAATTTATTCTAAATTAAAATCATAAGGATGATAGTTTACAATTAAAATAATTATAATATAAAATTTTTGAACTGTTCAATCATCAAATAAATCATGATTGTCACAACACTCCATTTCCCACCGACCTGCATCCATTTCCACCTATCAATCTTCATGTCATATGTATTAGCCTTCATGTTCCATTAATTATCCTTCATGTTCCATTAATCAGCCTTCATGTTCCATTAGTCAACCGCCATGTTCCATTAATCATCCTGCACGTTCCATTACTCAGCCTTCATGTTCCATTACTCAGCCTTCATGTTCCATTACTCATCCTTCATGTTCCATTAATCAGCCTTCATGTTCCATTAGTCAACCGCCATGTTCCATTAATCATCCTGCACGTTCCATTACTCAGACTTCATGTTCCATTACTCAGCCTTCATGTTCCATTACTCATCCTTCATGTTCCATTAATCAGCCTTCATGTTCCATTAGTCAACCGCCATGTTCCATTAATCATCCTGCACGTTACATTACTCAGCCTTCATGTTCCATTACTCAGCCGTCATGTTCCAATAATCAGCCTTCATGTTCCATTACTCAGACTTCATGTTCCATTACTCAGCCTTCATGTTCCATTACTCATCCTTCATGTTCCATTAATCAGCCTTCATGTTCCATTAGTCAACCGCCATGTTCCATTAATCATCCTGCACGTTCCATTACTCAGCCGTCATGTTCCATTAATCAGCCGTCATGTTCCATTACTCAGCCGTCATGTTCCATTAATCAGCCGTCATGTTCCATTACTCAGCCGTCATGTTCCATTAATCAGCCGTCATGTTCCATTACTCAGCCGTCATGTTCCATTAATCAGCCGTCATGTTCCATTACTCAGCCGTCATGTTCCATTAATCAGCCGTCATGTTCCATTACTCAGCCGTCATGTTCCATTAATCAGCCGTCATGTTCCATTACTCAGCCGTCATGTTCCATTAATCAGCCGTCATGTTCCATTACTCAGCCGTCATGTTCCATTAATCAGCCGTCATGTTCCATTACTCAGCCGTCATGTTCCATTAATCAGCCGTCATGTTCCATTACTCAGCCGTCATGTTCCATTAATCAGCCGTCATGTTCCATTACTCAGCCGTCATGTTCCATTAATCAGCCGTCATGTTCCATTACTCAGCCGTCATGTTCCATTAATCAGCCGTCATGTTCCATTACTCAGCCGTCATGTTCCATTAATCAGCCGTCATGTTCCATTACTCAGCCGTCATGTTCCATTAATCAGCCGTCATGTTCCATTACTCAGCCGTCATGTTCCATTAATCAGCCGTCATGTTCCATTACTCAGCCGTCATGTTCCATTAATCAGCCGTCATGTTCCATTACTCAGCCGTCATGTTCCATTAATCAGCCGTCATGTTCCATTACTCAGCCGTCATGTTCCATTAATCAGCCGTCATGTTCCATTACTCAGCCGTCATGTTCCATTAATCAGCCGTCATGTTCCATTACTCAGCCGTCATGTTCCATTAATCAGCCGTCATGTTCCATTACTCAGCCGTCATGTTCCATTAATCAGCCGTCATGTTCCATTACTCAGCCGTCATGTTCCATTAATCAGCCGTCATGTTCCATTACTCAGCCGTCATGTTCCATTAATCAGCCGTCATGTTCCATTACTCAGCCGTCATGTTCCATTAATCAGCCGTCATGTTCCATTACTCAGCCGTCATGTTCCATTAATCAGCCGTCATGTTCCATTACTCAGCCGTCATGTTCCATTAATCAGCCTTCATGTTCCATTAGTCAACCGCCATGTTCCATTAATCATCCTGCACGTTCCATTACTCAGCCTTCATGTTCCATTAATCATCCGTCATGTTCCATTAATCAGCCGTCATGTTCCATTACTCAGCCGTCATGTTCCATTAATCAGCCGTCATGTTCCATTAATCAGCCGTCATGTTCCATTAATCAGCCGTCATGTTCCATTAATCAGCCTTCATGTTCCATTAGTCAACCGCCATGTTCCATTAATCATCCTGCACGTTCCATTACTCAGCCTTCATGTTCCATTAATCAGCCGTCATGTTCCATTACTCAGCCGTCATGTTCCATTAATCAGCCGTCATGTTCCATTACTCAGCCGTCATGTTCCATTAATCAGCCTTCATGTTCCATTAGTCAACCGCCATGTTCCATTAATCATCCTGCACGTTACATTACTCAGCCTTCATGTTCCATTAATCAGCCGTCATGTTCCATTACTCAGCCGTCATGTTCCATTAATCAGCCGTCATGTTCCATTACTCAGCCTTCATGTTCCATTACTCATCCTTCATGTTCCATTAATCAGCCTTCATGTTCCATTAGTCAACCGCCATGTTCCATTAATCATCCTGCACGTTCCATTACTCAGCCTTCATGTTCCATTAATCAGCCGTCATGTTCCATTACTCAGCCGTCATGTTCCATTACTCAGCCGTCATGTTCCATTAATCAGCCGTCATGTTCCATTAATCAGCCTTCATGTTCCATTAATCAGCCTTCATGTTCCATTAGTCAGCCTTCATGTTCCATTAATCAGCCTTCATGTTCCATTACTCAGCCTTCATGTTCCATTAATCAGCCTTCATGTTCCATTACTCAGCCTTCATGTTCCATTAATCAGCCTTCATGTTCCATTACTCAGCCTTCATGTTCCATTAATCAGCCTTCATGTTCCATTACTCAGCCTTCATGTTCCATTAATCAGCCTTCATGTTCCATTACTCAGCCTTCATGTTCCATTAATCAGCCTTCATGTTCCATTACTCAGCCTTCATGTTCCATTAATCAGCCTTCATGTTCCATTACTCAGCCTTCATGTTCCATTAATCAGCCTTCATGTTCCATTACTCAGCCTTCATGTTCCATTAATCAGCCTTCATGTTCCATTACTCAGCCTTCATGTTCCATTAATCAGCCTTCATGTTCCATTACTCAGCCTTCATGTTCCATTAATCAGCCTTCATGTTCCATTACTCAGCCTTCATGTTCCATTAATCAGCCTTCATGTTCCATTACTCAGCCTTCATGTTCCATTAATCAGCCTTCATGTTCCATTACTCAGCCTTCATGTTCCATTAATCAGCCTTCATGTTCCATTACTCAGCCTTCATGTTCCATTAATCAGCCTTCATGTTCCATTACTCAGCCTTCATGTTCCATTAATCAGCCTTCATGTTCCATTACTCAGCCTTCATGTTCCATTAATCAGCCTTCATGTTCCATTACTCAGCCTTCATGTTCCATTAATCAGCCTTCATGT
This sequence comes from Lymnaea stagnalis, assembly GCA_964033795.1. Lineage (NCBI taxonomy): Eukaryota > Metazoa > Mollusca > Gastropoda > Lymnaeidae > Lymnaea > Lymnaea stagnalis. Next base: position 525,683 of record CAXITT010000186.1, on the reverse strand, counting down.
TCCATTACTCAGCCTTCATGTTCCATTAATCAGCCTTCATGTTCCATTACTCAGCCTTCATGTTCCATTAATCAGCCTTCATGTTCCATTACTCAGCCTTCATGTTCCATTAATCAGCATTCATGTTCCATTACTCAGCCTTCATGTTCCATTAATCAGCCTTCATGTTCCATTACTCAGCCTTCATGTTCCATTAATCAGCCTTCATGTTCCATTAATCAGCCTTCATGTTCCATTAATCAGCCTTCATGTTCCATCAGCTTTCTTTCACCACCCGCATTCCCGCTGTCTCCTCAGATTCCAAAGTCCACGTGCGCCTACATCAATGAGACCAGGCGATTACTTAAGAGGTTCTCCGACTCCGATTACAGATGGACCAACCTACCACCGGGATGGGGCTGGACCGAAACGATACAGTGTATGACCGACTACCCGAGTTAATATTCGCATTCGATCATTGTGTTACCTTTATTTAATAGATGACGACCATTGAGAATATTCCTTTCAAGTAACGCTTCGTCTGAGTTCAAACCACCACCGAACAGTATGGCTTACGACACCACCACCAAACAGTATGGCTCACGACAGCTACAAGTGATCCCAAAAACTGGTCCTGTCAGTTTTTTTTTTAGGGGACTGTATTAATATTTAAATTATTTTTACAAGTGGGCTGCCACTGTTTTATGCTTCTTACATAATTATGTAATCTACCATCTCGGAGTTTAGAGGTTCAATCGTTACCATCACAATCCCCCCCCCCCTCTTTCCCACCACCCCGACGACGCAGCCAGTGCTACGGCCTATAATGAAGGTGTCTGAAAACGTCCCATAGTTAAATGTGTGACTAGGGTCTCCTTGTTTGGTTTTCTTCTCAGATAAAACGAATTTTTTATTTTTTTTTACACTCCTTACATTGTTAAAAAAAAATTTAAAAAAATAGTTTTTAAAATTTAAAAAAAAAAAAAAAAAAGAAAATGTCATTAAAAAGACTAAAGCTTTTCTATTGAAAAAACACAACAAAAATAAAACAAAATATCAAAATGGACCACTTAAACTTAATGCAAAACTTTTCGTATAAATCCTTGATTGGCATTTATTTTTTTGTTGCCTTTACGTAATTGTTACGTGATTTATCATTTACGTAATTGTACGTGTTTTATCATTTACGTAATTGTAAATGATTTATCATTTACGTAATTGTAAATGATTTATCATTTACGTAATTGTACGTGATTTATCATTTACGTAATTGTACGTGATTTATCATTTACGTAATTGTACATGATTTATCATTTACGTAATTGTAAATGATTTATCATTTACGTAATTGTAAATGATTTATCATTTACGTAATTGTACGTGATTTATCATTTATGTAATTGTACGTGATTTATCATTTACGTAATTGTACATGATTTATCATTTACGTAATTGTACGTGATTTATCATTTACGTAATTGTACGTGATTTATCATTTACGTAATTGTACGTGATTTATCATTTACGTAATCGTACGTGATTTATCATTTACGTAATTGTACGTGATTTATCATTTACGTAATTGTACGTGATTTCTCATTTACGTAATTGTACATGATTTATCCTTTACGTAATTGTACGTGATTTATCATTTATGTAATTGTACGTGATTTATCATTTACGTAATTGTACGTGATTTATCATTTACGTAATTTTACGTGATTTATCATTTATGTAATTGTACGTGATTTATCATTGACGTAATTGTACGTGATTTATCATTTACGTAATTGTACGTGATTTATCCTTTACGTAATTGTACGTGATTTATCATTAATGTAATTGTACGTGATTTATCATTTACGTAATTGTACGTGATTTATCATTTACGTAATTGTACGTGATTTATCATTTACGTAATTTTACGTGATTTATCATTTACGCAATTGTACGTGATTTGTCATTTATGTAATTGTACGTGATTTATCCTTTACGTAATTGTACGTGATTTATCATTTACGTAGTTGTACGTGATTTATCCTTTACGTAATTGTACGTGATTTATCCTTTACAGTGCAAATTAATTGTAAATAATAATTAAACGAACATGAATTTATGAAGATACAGTTTTATCACTTTTCTTTATTTAAGTTCTATAAATATATTCAAGGTACTTCAGGTTGATGAAAAAGTTGTGCATTCAAGTTGATGAAAAAGTTGTGCATTCAGGTTGATGAAAAAGTTGTGCATTCAGGTTGATGAAAAGGCTGTGCCTTCAGTTTGATGAAAATGAAAAGATTGTGCAATCAGGTTGATGAAGATGTTATGCATACAGGTTGGTAAAAAAGTTGTGCATACAGGTTGGTAAAAAGGTTGTGCCAATGGCATGTGGGTGTTAGCATTAGAAACTGTTCCCACCTGCTGTAATTAAAGAAATTATTTCGTTTAACACAAAGGTCATCCCGTATGTAACTTATTTACAACGTTCTGTTGTTACAGTACGTGTAATGGTTTTTCGTCGCGTTTTATATTTCTATAAAGTATTCAATATTTTTTTTTAACAAATATTAATTTAAATACTTTAAAGCTTGCATTGCGTAGCACTGAGTAGCAGAAAAATCACATTGAGTAGCAGCAAGTAGCAGTAAGTAAAATTGAGTAGCAGTAAGTAGCATTGAGTAACAGCAAGCAGCATTGAGTAGCAGTAAGTAGCATTTAGTAGCAGCGAGAGACATTAGCAGTAAGTAGAATTGAATAGCAGTTAGTAGCAGTAAGTAGCAGTGAGTAGCAGTTAGTGGCAGTTAGTAGCAATTAGTAGCAGCTAGTAGCAGTTAGTGGCAGTTAGTAGCAGTTAGTAGCAGCCATTAACGAAGAAATTAAATCCAAATAAAAGATTTGCACGATTTATTTCAATCAAATCCATCAATCAAATAGAAGTCGTCAATAACAATTTTTTTTTTTTTTAAATATGTAACATATGTGTACAAGCCCTTCTTGCTAGACTATATTTTATAGTGGCTTAATTTTAACATAACTTATAACTCATTTATAGTGGCTTAATTTTAACATAACTTATAACTCATTTATAGTGGCTTAATTTTAACATAACTTATAACTCATTTATAGTGGCTTAATTTTAACATAACTTATAACTCATTTATAGTGGCTTAATTTTAACATAACTTATAACTCATTTATAGTGGCTTAATTTTAACATAACTTATAACTCATTTATAGTGGCTTAATTTTAACATAATTTATAACTCATTTATAGTGGCTTAATTTTAACATAACTTATAACTCATTTATAGTGGCTTAATTTTAACATAACTTATAACTCATTTATAGTGGCTTAATTTTAACATAACTTATAACTCATTTATAGTGGCTTAATTTTAACATAACTTATAACTCATTTATAGTGGCTTAATTTTAACATAACTTATAACTCATTTATAGTGGCTTAATTTTAACATAACTTATAACTCATTTATAGTGGCTTAATTTTAACATAACTTATAACTCATTTATAGTGGCTTAATTTTAACATAACTTATAACTCATTTATAGTGGCTTAATTTTAACATAACTTATAACTCATTTATAGTGGCTTAATTTTAACATAACTTATAACTCATTTATAGTGGCTTAATTTTAACATAACTTATAACTCATTTATAGTGGCTTAATTTTAACATAACTTATAACTCATTTATAGTGGCTTAATTTTAACATAACTTATAACTCATTTATAGTGGCTTAATTTTAACATAACTTATAACTCATTTATAGTGGCTTAATTTTAACATAACTTATAACTCATTTATAGTGGCTTAATTTTAACATAACTTATAACTCATTTATAGTGGCTTAATTTTAACATAACTTATAACTCATTTATAGTGGCTTAATTTTAACATAACTTATAACTCATTTATAGTGGCTTAATTTTAACATAACTTATAACTCATTTATAGTGGCTTAATTTTAACATAACTTATAACTCATTTATAGTGGCTTAATTTTAACATAACTTATAACTCATTTATAGTGGCTTAATTTTAACATAACTTATAACTCATTTNGTGTATCAAGTTAAGATAATAATCACCAACAATAATCTTCTAGGTGTGTATCAAGTTAAGATAATAATCACCAACAATAATCTTCTAGGTGTGTATCAAGTTAAGATAATAATCACCAACAATAATCTTCTAGGTGTGTATCTAGTTAAGATAATAATCACCAACAATAATCTTCTAGGTGTGTATCAAGTTAAGATAATAATCACCAACAATAATCTTCTAGGTGTGTATCAAGTTAAGATAATAATCACCAACAATAATCTTCTAGGTGTGTATCTAGTTAAGATAATAATCACCAACAATAATCTTCTAGGTGTGTATCAAGTTAAGATAATAATCACCAACAATAATCTTCTAGGTGTGTATCAAGTTAAGATAATAATCACCAACAATAATCTTCTAGGAGTGTATCAAGTTAAGATAATAATCACCAACAATAATCTTCTAGGTGTGTATCAAGTTAAGATAATAATCACCAACAATAATCTTCTAGGTGTGTATCAAGTTAAGATAATAATCACCAACAATAATCTTCTAGGTGTGTATCAAGTTAAGATAATAATCACCAACAATAATCTTCTAGGTGTGTATCAAGTTAAGATAATAATCACCAACAATAATCTTCTAGGTGTGTATCAAGTTAAGATAATAATCACCAACAATAATCTTCTAGGTGTGTATCAAGTTAAGATAATAATCACCAACAATAATCTTCTAGGTGTGTACCTATGCATGCCCGGGGTGCTGTGTTCAATAGAAGTGCAAAATAAAATCTCCAGAAGTTAGAGCTAAAGTGAGTTTCTTGAATGCTTCTATTTATCAAGTAATTTAAGTGGAAGTTCACGTATTGCCGCTGCTGATGTTGGGTGATTATTTCTATTAATTAATAATAATAATAATAATAATATGCACAATGCAATAAAAAGTATATTTCCCTTTATTTGTATAAAAAAAAATAATAATCTTATCTTACAATTCCATTAATGTGCGTTAAACGCGTTGAATATGAAGAAGTTCACGTCCATTAACTCGTCACAAATTATCATGACACACACCACACACCATTGTGAACATGACACATCCTTACAAATATTAAATCATGTACACCACATACCCCCGACTTACCACACAACTCTATATACACCACATACCCCCGACATACCACGCAGCTCTAGCTAGATACACCACATACCACCGACAAACCACGCAACTCTATATACACCCCATACCACCGACATACCACGCAACTCTATATACACCGACATACCACGCAACTCTATATACACCACATAAAACCGACATACCACGCAACTCTATATACACCGGCACACCGCACACCTCTGTATAAACCACACACCATCACACACACACACACACCGCGATCTCGACAAACTCTATAAATAGATAACTTATCTAGGGGACCATTTCATGAGCGTCTGAAACAAGTCGAAACGTCTTGAAGACCAAAGCAGATCTACACAAGAAAGCTGGGCCATTCAATGGACATTTTGTTCATTAAAAAAAAAAAAATTTAAAAATGTCCACCATCCGGATGAAGACCCAAAGAGTTGGTTTTTGTATTTAAATGGCCGAGTTGGTTTCTTTTGACCACTCCAATAATTGATTGGCGTCATTGAAATCGAACCACATTAGCGGCAAGAGAATTGAACGAGGTGGGAGCGGAGGTGGGGCAGGGGGGGTGGAGGTGAGGCTGGGGGAGTAGAGGTGGAGGTGGAGGTGGGGAGTGGGGGTGGCCGCAAATGACACTACATCACGGCAGGTTATCAGGGGAGTAGAGGTGGAGGTGGAGGTGGGGTGGGGGGGTGGCCGCAAATGACACTACATCACGGCAGGTTATCAGGGGAGTAGAGGTGGAGGTGGAGGTGGGGAGTGGGGGTGGCCGCAAATGACACTACATCACGGCAGGTTATCAGGGGAGTAGAGNAAAAAAAAAAAAAGGGGGGAAACAGTTTTCCGCTTTAAAAATGAAAATTACGATGTAATTGTTTACGGAAATAATGTGGAAAGTGTGGGGGGGGGGGGGTTGACCATTGTAATGGTATTTAACTGTTTTATAGGAAATAATGGGGCAAATGACAATAATTTAACAGGGGATTTGAAAAAATTAAATCCAACATCCAAAAAAAAAAAATTATAATATTTATAGTTACATTTTAAGAGCGAATGAAAACAAGGAATAAATTGTAATTTTATTTCAACAGTTGTGCCACTGGGACGAAAAGGTCATGCCAGTGTGTGATATGAAACACAAATACATTGGAACGTCCATATAGTTTTATGTTGAAACGGACCACACTATAAACTGACCAACAATACAAACTGACCACAATATCAACTGACCTCCATATAAACTGACCACAGTATACACAACTGAGAAGCTGACTCTGTAATTGAATTCTGGACCGTGATTCCTTTCATAGAGCACAAATCATCAAAATGAAGAAAAAAAAAATATATATATATAATTTAGCAAATCACATCTAACTTTTCTTCGCCATTACGGCTGGCTTGTGAATTCTCATTCATTAACGTAGAAATCACGCGTGAGCTGTGGTTGTACAGATCATTGTTTTAATGTTAGAATGCTACAATGGTCTCGTGAATTCAACACGGAAGAGGCGTCCACTTCCCGTTTACACAAACAGCGAGGTTTCCCCACTGACCCCAGCGGTCAAGAAAGTAATAGCACTTTTACAGCTTCTTCTCGCTTCTTCTTTTTTTTCACTTTTCTTTCCTTTTTTATTTTTTTAAAGTCATCGTTTCGAGAGAATGCACCTCTCTTCCTTCCCCACGTTGTTCGTCCTCGGTGCTCGAGAAATCTGTATTGTATCGTTAAGTATCATTTCTGATCCGTTTATCGGAGGGGGTCCGCCCCTTTGGAATACCCGTCTGCCTGATTGATTTCTTTTCACTTCCGTCCTGCAACAGCAGCCTCTGACCCCCGGCCGGCTTCCCGTTCTTGACGGCCGCCGAAGGTAAAGGCCGTGAGAACTCTCTCTCCACCTGGGACCTCTTGGACTTGACCGTGGACATGTGTTTTGGTACGCTCAGCGTCTCCCAGATGCTGGGCCTCCTGTTTGGGGGGGGGGGGGGGGGGGGGGTTAAAAAATGGAACAGTCATCCACATGTTCATAGATCAGTGCGTTAGCTATGAATACATCATTACATTACATCCTCTGCGTGCTTTTGTGTGTGTTCTTTTTTTTTGTGGGTGTGTTTTTGTCTGTGTGGTTTTGTGTACGTATGTGGGGTTTTTTTTTCGTTTTTTTGTGTGTTTGTTGCCTTAATGTTTAGTTTTCGTTTTGTTTTTTCTTAGTAAATTTTTTATACCGATTACACACACAAATTTGTTTAGATTACACACACGATTTGTTCAGATTACACACACAATTTGTTCAGATTACACACACAATTTGTTCAGATTGCACACCCAATTTGCTCAGATTACACGCAAATTTTTTTATATTTCCCACACAATTTGTTGATATTACCCACACAATTTTTTCAGCTAACACACATAATTTGTTCAGATTACACTCACATTTTGTTCAAAAGCCGGGAAAACTAATTGCTACCGTCAGTTACAAAATATAAATGCAATTATTATTTTTTTATAGAGAGAGTATAATACTTTTTTAAAACAAGCTCAAATAATTAAAGTGTGAGGGCTAGTGGGGGTTGGGGTGGTGTTCAATGGTGTTAGGGGGTTTGTGGTGGTGTCCATTGGTGTTAGGGGTTTGGGGTGGTGTTCATTGGTGTTAAGGGGTTTGGGGTGGTGTTCATTGGTGTTAAGGGGTTTGGGGTGGTGTTCATTGGTGTTAAGGTGTTTGGGGTGGTGTTCATTGGTGTTAGGGGGTTTGTGGTGGTGTCCATTGGTGTTAGGGGGCCTGGGATGGTGTAAGGTGGCGTTACAACATTTTTTGTGCCACAGAAGGTGATTCCATGTGATCGAAGATACACCAGCCCCCCCCCCCCCCCGCGCACGTAATGCAGTTGGCCTTAAATAAACGCTTAGTTCTCCAGTGGCGTAGCTAGAGTGTGTGGCGCCCATCGACAAAGACCATACACACCCTCACCTCCATTTTAACTCTGAAGCCCTTATTTGCATCCATATAATATTATCAAAGCCGATCTTGGCGCCCAACCCCCGCCCCCCATTAATCTGCTTCCATATCTACGCCATTTTTAGTTATCTGTATCACGCTTTAAAGTAAAATCTGACCCGACTGGTTTTCATCTTTTCTTAAGGTGGATTCTGAGATCGGGACATTTGAGAGACGTCAATTATGTGGAAATGAGATTCATGAGTTGAGAGGTTGCGTAAGATGAAATAGGGTCTAATAAGAGTGCAGTGATTTCGAGATCTTTGATATTAAACTAACATAGCTTATTCATGACCGCAGTTGTTAATATAGTGGTAAATACATTCATTAAGTATTCAAGATAAAAACTGTTCGTAAATGAACTAAAATGCGCTACGTGAACAGACGCCCAAGAGGTGGCGTAGGGAGAAGGGGCGGTCCGCCAAGGGCAGGATTTTTGCTGTCTATTGATGGGCTGCATTTTCGGTCAAATGAAGAGAGCGTTTTTTCTTGATGTTGGGTTTTTTTTTCTTACCCGCTCCGAGCGGCACCACTAACCCTAGGTGCGTCACTGGAACCAAGAGTTTGAGAATCACCAGCTTGCGGCGCTCAGCCCTTGTTGACGGTAAGGCATTACCCGGGGATTCGACTGAAGATGTGGGGCACTTACTTGGTCTCTTGTGTGTATGAAGATGTGGGGCACTTACTTGGTCTCTTGTGTGTATGAAGATGTGGAGCACTTACTTGGTCTCTTGTGTGTATGAAGATGTGGGGCACTTACTTGGTCTCTTGTGTGTATGAAGATGTGGGGCACTTACTTGGTCTCTTGTGTGTATGAAGATGTGGGCGTGAATGAACCAGAGTTGTGTGTATGAAGATGTGGGGCACTTACTTGGTCTCTTGTGTGTATGAAGATGTGGGGCACTTACTTGGTCTCTTGTGTGTATGAAGATGTGGGGCACTTACTTGGTCTCTTGTGTGTGTGAAGATGTGGGGTACTTACTTGGTCTCTTGTGTGTGTGAAGATGTGGGGCACTTACTTGGTCTCTTGTGTGTATGAAGATGTGGGGCACTTACTTGGTCTCTTGTGTGTATGAAGATGTGGGGCACTTACTTGGTCTCTTGTGTGTATGAAGATGTAGGGCACTTACTTGGTCTCTTGTGTGTATGAAGATGTGGGGCACTTACTTGGTCTCTTGTGTGTATGAAGATGTGGGACACTTACTTGGTCTCTTGTGTGTATGAAGATGTGGGGCACTTACTTGGTCTCTTGTGTGTATGAAGATGTGGGGCACTTACTTGGTCTCTTGTGTGTATGAAGATGTGGGGCACTTACTTCCAGAGAACACACATAGAAGATGTGGGGCACTTACTTGGTCTCTTGTGTGTATGAAGATGTGGGGCACTTACTTGGTCTCTTGTGTGTATGAAGATGTGGGGCACTTACTTGGTCTCTTGTGTGTATTCCCTGTCTGTGACTGCCTCGCGACGCTCGTTCTGATCGGAATGGAAATGTAGACAAAAAATGTATTGTTGGACAATTCTAACAGAGTCATGTCATCGGCATAGAGCTTTAAATCATGGTTTAGTGTAACATTTGGGTCAGTGTAACATTTGGGTCAGTGTAACTTTTGGGTCATTGTAACATTTGGGTCAGTGTAACATTTGGGTCAGTCCAACATTTGGGTCAGTCTAAGATTTTCATCATTAAAATCATGGTTTAATTTACATTTCTTATCTTAATTGTGCATTAAATCATGGATTGGTGTAACATTCTCATCATCATCTTTGTTTGGTGTAAAAATTTCTCTTCGTCATTGTGCATTCAATCGTGGCTTGGCTTACCATTCTTGTCAGCCTGTTCGTATTTTAGGCTCAAGCTCTCATGGTTTCAACTCTTCATTTACTGCCTTTAATTTGTCTGTCCATCAGGTCTAAAATGGCGATGAGTGACCTACCCAAAACAAACACACACCCTTGGATGAGGGTGGGTGTGTGGAGGGGGGGAGGGGGGTTAGGGGGGATCACGTGATAACAGCATATGAATTCAAAGGCATGAAATCGATCAATCAGTTTTTTTTTCAAATACCAGTCAGGAGCTAGGCACGTATTTATTTAATTGTTTAGCGTGGCTGCTCACCTCTGAATCCGTTTCCTCCATCCCCTGTTTCAACTGGCTCGGAGGGTTGATCCTCTCCGCCGCCATGGCAGCGTCTTTGTTACCGTGGACGCCGTTCGTCGTGTGGGCGGTTGCTGTCACACTGGACAGCGGCTCGTTAGTCCTCGTGGGGTGCGCTGATGGTTTGACGGCCCCCTCGTCAGTGAATGTTTTGGAGCCCCTCTTTGGGGCGGCGATTCCCGTATTGGCTTCAAAGAACCTGTCGTACACTGACGTGGTATCGTAGTACGACGCCTCCGCGGTCCCGGGGGTGTGCTCCGTCGGTCCAAGTCGGTCAGATCGTAGGGGTCCGTTAGTTCCGTTGGCGGGTGGGCCGTCGACATCCCCTTGGTCAGCGAAGCTTGACCGCTTTATTTTAGTGTCCTGAACGAATCGTGAGTGGCCCCCATAGGACTGCGTGTTTGACTTGAAGTTCGGCCTTTTGGGGAGAAAGGAAATTAATGAGTAGTGGCAGGCGGGAACATATGTACGACAAATATATATTATTAGCACTACGTTATGAGTAACTAGGCTGGAGTTCAAATACCAGCAACGTCAGAATAAATTAAACACAAATTCTGCTACCTCGGGTAAATGGCACTTGTTTACTTCGGATTTTTTTACTTATCTGAGAGATGGAGAGTTCCAACTATAAGCCTCCAGTGCCTTGCGGTTAAGGCAATCCAACTACAAGCCTCCAGTGCCTTGCGGTTAAGGCAATCCAACTACAAGCCTCCAGTGCCTTGCGGTTAAGGCATTCAAACTTTAAGCCTCCAGTGCCTTGTGGTTAAGGCATTCCAGCTATAAACCGTATGTGCCTTGCCGTTAAGGCATTAAACTAAGCCTCCATGGCCTTGTGGTTAAGGATTTCCAACTATAAGCCTCCAGTGCCTTGCGGTTAAGGCATTCCATCTAAAAGCCCCCAGAACCTTCTGACCAAGGCATTCCATCTACAATCGTTCAGTGCCTTGTGGCCACAGCAACGGGATCAAACCCCGATGGAGTCAAAATCAGGAGATGACATTGACGGTTGTCTGACACTAAACTTAACAACAGTGCAGAAGATTCTGTAGCAGTGAAGCAAAGTTATAGGGGACAACAGAGATCATGAGATGGGGGTGAGCGGGTGCGTCTGTTGATTTGAAACTCCATACAATACAGCCCAAAAGCCTCGTAGCTGCGCCCGAGAGATGTTTCCGAAAGATTTTTTTCGATCAATTTTTCGGAAAGCATTTTTTGGAGATATTTTCCCGAAAGATCCCGAGAGATCCAACGTCGGTCTCCTAGAGACGGACACATGCCATTTCTGAAGCGTAACTACTTACGTTGTGTCTGCATGTTGAATTGATTCGTTATTTGTTACCTTCTATAACGATTCAGTGGTGGTTATCAATCCTTATTTTGATATAATATTACGGTTATATAAAGTTTATTGTGATGTTATAGAACGTTTATTGCGATGTTGTATTACGTTTATTGGGATGTTAAAGAACGCTTGTCCCCGTTAAAGAAAATTCTATAATATGAATGCAATAATCGAACAGAAATATGTTCTATCTTGTACTAAGCAATCATATCTATCCTATCATTCTTAAAGAATAATACTATGACAAACCATCATTTTGATAGAGTATCGTAGTATTATTCTGTTAGAACAATATTAAAATCGTAGTCGTTAAGATTTTACAGAGAAGATTCGCCCGTCGCCATATTTTGTTTTCTAAAATCGTGGACTAGAAGTGTATCTGTACGATGGTCAGCTGTACAAGTCAAAACCAATAGATTTTTCCTATTGCTACTGACACTCTCCTTAAACCCGTATACCAAATGATGATACCAAGTTCATAAACATGTTTAGTAAGATCTCGAAAAGATCCTCGGTGCCTTCATCTCAAAGTCCCGTTGTCATAAGATCATAGGCCCACCGTTTCAACGTCACAATCCAGTTGATCCTGTCTTAAGATCATAGGCCCACCGTTTCAACGTCACAATCCAGTTGATCCTGTCTTAAGATCATAGGCCCATTTCAACGTCACAATCCAGTTGATCCTGTCTTAAGATCCTGTTGATCCTGTCTTAAGATCACAGGCCCATCATTTCAACGTCACAATCCAGTTGATCCTGTCTTAAGATCATAGGCCCATTTCAACGTCACAATCCAGTTGATCCTGTCTTAAGATCATAGGCCCATCATTTCAACGTCACAATCCAGTTGATCCTGTCTTAAGATCATAGGCCCATTTCAACGTCACAATCCAGTTGATCCTGTCTTAAGATCATAGGCCAATCATTTCAACGTCACAATCCAGTTGATCCTGTCTTAAGATCATAGGCCCATTTCAACGTCACAATCCAGTTGATCCTGTCTTAAGATCATAGGCCCATCATTCAACGTCACAATCCTGTTGATCCTGTCTTAAGATCACAGGCCCATCATTTCAACGTCACAATCCTATTGATCCTGTCTTAAGATCACAGGCCCATCATTTCAACGTCACAATCCTGTTGATCCTGTCTTAAGATCATAGGCCCATCATTCAACGTCACAATCCTGTTGATCCTGTCTTAAGATCACAGGCCCATCATTCAACGTCACAATCCTGTTGATCCTGTCTTAAGATCACAGGCCCATCATTTCAACGTCACAATCCAGTTGATCCTGTCTTAAGATCACAGGCCCATCATTCAACGTCACAATCCTATTGATCCTGTCTTAAGATCACAGGCCCATCATTCAACGTCACAATCCTGTTGATCCTGTCTTAAGATCACAGGCCCATCATTTCAACGACACAATCCTATTGATCCTGTCTTAAGATCACAGGCCCATCATTCAACGTCACAATCCTATTGATCCTGTCTTAAGATCACAGGCCCATCATTTCAACGTCACAATCGTATTGATCCTGTCTTAAGATCACAGGCCCATCATTCAACGTCACAATCCAGTTGATCCTGTCTTAAGATCATAGGCCCACCGTTTCAACGTCACAATCCAGTTGATCCTGTCTTAAGATCATAGGCCCACCGTTTCAACGTCACAATCCAGTTGATCCTGTCTTAAGATCACAGGCCCAATCACTTCAACGGGTTTCTCTGCTTTATGCGCTGACTTACCCTGGGGTGTTCTTATTGACTTTAATGTTACTTGGTCCCCCGCTCTTGATGAACAAAAGTTTGTCAGATTCGTGGGACTTCATCATGACGTGTCTGAGAACGAGAGAAATGTCACGAGATGAGAGAAATGTCACAAAATGAGAGGCATGTCATGAAATAACTGAGAAATGACAGAAATGAGTGAAACGTCATGAGATGAAACAAGAGTCATGAAATGGGAGAAGTGTCATGAAAAAACTGAGAAATGCCAGAAATGAGAGAAGTGTCATGAAATGAGAGAAGTGTCATGAAATGAGAGACATGAAATGAGAGAAGTGTCATGAAATGGGAAAAGTCATGAAATGGGAGAAGTGTCATGAAATGGGAGAAGTGTCATGAAATGAGAGAAGTGTCATGAAATGAGAGAAGTGTCATGAAATGCGAGAAGTGTCATGAAATGAGAGAAGTGTCATGAAGTGTCATGAAATCCTTCTCTGTCTTTGAAGTCTCAATCGAAAAATAAAAACCTGCTAAATTTTTCGTAACTTAGAAAATGTTACATAGTTACATAAATGATCTCTACATATGCAACGTAGGGGTACCTTGCCCGTTCTACTGTCTTCAGATCCTCTCCGAGCCTGGCGTCGTGTCTGGCGAGATCGCGGCGCTTGCTGTCGTCCAGTTCAGACCGATGGACACGCTGTAGGTTCATTCCCTGGTATTGGTTCTTAGACCGTGACATTTTCCTATTTTGTAAAAAAAAAATATGACACTCTGGCACACTAATGACACTTTGTTGACAATCTGACGACACTCTGATTACACTGGGATGGCAATCACGCGACTGGTGACACTGTGATGACCGTTTTGTGACGTATTGGGGAGATGGAAAGATGTGCGTCTGTAAGAACTAGGTCGTCTAGTCTCAGGACCATGCACAAAATTACGGGTTCACGTATGATGCACAGGGGTCAGTAAAATAAATGCGAATTAGAAGTCGTGGCGTTTTCAATAAGATGATGAATTCCTGGACTCAGGGGTAGGTCTTCCTGGACTCAGAGGTTGGTCTTCCTGGACTCATGGGTAGATCTTCCTGGACTCAGGGGTAGGTCTTCTTGGACTCAGGATTTGGTCTTCCTGGACTCAGGGGTAGGTCTTCCTGGACTCAGGCGGTAGGTCTTCCTGGACTCAGGGGCAGGTCTTCCTGGACTCAGAGGTAGGTCTTCCAGGAGGTCAGGTCAGTGTGGAGATCATGCTATTTAACACAAAAGAAAGAAAAGTAAATGACAATTATTTTGAATTATGCCAGACGAATATCAGAAACATAGACATGAAAAGAGAAAAGTAGACAAGAAAAAAGAAACATAGACAAGAAAAAAGAAACATAGACAAGAAAAATGACGCATCAGAAAATATTTCAGAAACAATATCAGACAATTATCAGAAAATACACAAATCTCAGAAGAAAAAAATCAAATTAATATCAGGCACATGACATTAGTCAATTTTTTCAAATAGAATAATTTTAAAAAAAATAACAATATTGCCTGCTTCCTACAAAAATGATATGTTAATTTAGTCCAAAACATTGCCAGCCAAACAATACAATTATCATGTGTACTTCTGACAAAGAATATTGTATGAAGTAAATGTGCTAGTCTATCCCAGTTAAGGTTGATTTCTATTCCTACAGATTAAGAACCCCATCTCCATCAGCTGTCCTTTACTTAAATCCTTATCCCAATTAGCTGTCCTTTAGGACAGCGCCTCATCGTCATGTCCCGTTCAATTAGCAATTTAGTTTACCAAGACCAGATACCAGACAAAGTACTAACACTTTCACAGGTCCCCCCCCCCCTCCCCCAACCGGTTTTTTTACCCAAACCTCAAAGGAAAACGAAGCCATATATTTTTTTCTCAAACATTTAACTCGTTAGCCCTGGATTAATTCATTGCCCTGTTGACAGCACAACACATGATGACCTCGACCTCTGAGGGCCCACATGCGGTGACCTCGACCTCTGAGGCCCACATCTAGTGACTTGTACGATGGGATGTCTAGTTAATTTTTTTTTTCAAATTCCGATATTTCCATCCGGGCATTGTTGTCATAGCTAGCCCGCTTACCAAACCCTTATCTGCCCCTTACATTCCGAGATTTCAAATATTTACGGGGGCCCGACCTTTAACTACAGCGGTCCCCAAACAATGTTTAAAGATAATTTAAAAAAATAATTAAAGGTTCATCGGTAGCGATTAAGGGCCATAAATACTTCGTACCAGCCCTAGGCAGAGCTTATCAGAACCCCCCCTACCCCCCCCCCCAACCTCCTTTTAATTTTTGAGGTCCTGAATCAATTTTCACTTTAAGCCTTTTAAATCGCTTGAGAAATTAATCAAGGACCCGTTGTTCCCATCCCTTTGATTATTCACCCTCTCCCCAGCTCGATCCTAATAGGGAAATGACAGACGAACGCCGGGATAGCTTCTTTGATATTTGGGATATATGTGGTCAACATCTTGTACATGAAGACCTTTCTTCTGTTAATGTAGAGGGTGGTAAACAGTTGTTTTTTTTTTCAAAAAAATTATTGGATTGGAGTCTTTTTTTTTTTTAATTAAATAATTTCTACATGCATTTGAGAAAATATTTTGAGAACAGCGTGTTGAAATAGATGCTTCCTATTATTTTCTTTTTAAAACAGGCGTTTCTATTCCTTGAGAGAGCCGCATGGTGACCACTATTTGCCTGTAGGACGTACTTACAATATCACTTTCAAGCATGAAGTCGAATGTCAAGGTTATCAACAAGTTTTTGGCCACGTGAAACGTACATTAAATCTGAAGTATAACTACGCCATCATAGCAACAGTAAGATGATCTGAATTAACACCACGCTATCATAGCGACGGTAAGATGATCTGAAGTAATATTCCGCTATCAAAGCAACAGTAAGATGATTTTAAGTAAAACTACGCTATCATAGCAAAGGTAAGATGATCTGAAGTAACACTACGCTATCATAGCAACAGTACGATAATCTGAAGTAACAATACGCTATCATAGCAACAGTACGATAATCTGAAGTAACACTACGCTATTATAGCAACAGTACGATGATCTGAAGTAACACTACGCTATTATAGCAACAGTACGATGATCTGAAGTAACACTACGCTATCATAGCAACAGTAAGATGATCTGAAGTAACACTACGCTATCATAGCAACAGTAAGATGATCTGAAGTAACACTACGCTATCATAGCAACAGTACGATAATCTGAAGTAACACTACGCTATTATAGCAACAGTACGATGATCTGAAGTAACACTACGCTATTATAGCAACAGTACGATGATCTGAAGTAACACTACGCTATCATAGCAACAGTAAGATGATCTGAAGTAACACTAAGCTATCATAGCAACAGTAAGATGATCTGAAGTAACACTACGCTATCATAGCAACAGTAAGATGATCTGAAGTAACACTACGCTATCATAGCAACAGTAACTACTAGACTTCATTGTGATGCGATAGTTAGCAACAGTAAGATGATCTGAAGTAACACTACGCTATCATAGCAACAGTAAGATGATCTGAAGTAACACTACGCTATCATAGCAACAGTACGATAATCTGAAGTAACACTACGCTATTATAGCAACAGTACGATGATCTGAAGTAACACTACGCTATTATAGCAACAGTACGATGATCTGAAGTAACACTACGCTATCATAGCAACAGTAAGATGATCTGAAGTAACACTACGCTATCATAGCAACAGTAAGATGATCTGAAGTAACACTACGCTATCATAGCAACAGTAAGATGATCTGAAGTAACACTACGCTATCATAGCAACAGTACGATGATCTGAAGTAACACTACGCTATTATAGCAACAGTACGATGATCTGAAGTAACACTACGCTATTATAGCAACAGTACGATGATCTGAAGTAACACTACGCTATTATAGCAACAGTACGATGATCTGAAGTAACACTACGCTATCATAGCAACAGTACGATGATTTGAAGTAAGACTCCACCATCATAGCGACGGTAAGACGATGCCCTTTAAGTCAAAGTAATGGGTGGACATAGTTATGGTCGGATGTGCTTCATCGCTTGTTCTCAATGACGGGATAGGGTGGACTATTTTAGTATCGAAACGACACATGGAAACCAAAGAATAACGTGGACAACGGAGCATAAGACCCGTGGGTAGTTGCAAGGAGAACGTGGACAACGGGGCATAAGACCCGTGGGTATAGTTGCAAGGAGAACGTGGACAACGGAGCATAAGACCCGTGGGTAGTTGCAAGGCGAACGTGGACAACGGGGCATAAGACCCGTGGGTAGTTGCAAGGAGAACGTGGACAACGGAGCATAAGACCCGTGGGTAGTTGCAAGGAGAACGTGGACAACGGAGCATAAGACCCGTGGGTAGTTGCAAGGAGAACGTGGACAACGGAGCATAAGACCCGTGGGTAGTTGCAAGGAGAACGCAACGAAAGAAAGATATACAATTTAAAATCCTTTTATTTTACTCAGTGGTTGTTAAAACTCAAATCTTGCCACAGAAACATGCATTTTACACGCACCATCCAGTATACTGTGCACAACACACATTTCGTACCACCCGGAATACTGTACACAGCCCACATTTCGTACCATCCAGTATACTATACACAACATATATTTCGTAACATCCGGTATACTGTACACGACACATATTTCGTACCATCCAGTATACTATACACAACATATATTTCGTAACATCCGGTATACTGTACACGACACATATTTCGTACCATCCAGTATAGTGTACATAATAGATATTTAGTATTCTCAGTCAATCAGAACCAACTTTTTGACCGTATTCTTTTAGGTACAATTTCAAGTGACGGCATACCGCCTCTTCACCAAACACGCTTTAAAAAAACTGTATGCTCCGAGTCTTATCCAAGACATACGGTAACTCATCACAAGTCCAGAAAATATAGTGGAAGAAAAAAAAACTGCTTAATAAAATCCAACAACAAGAGAGAGACCTTGCAACAAGAGAGAGACCTTGCAACAAGAGAGAGACCTTGCAACAAGAGAGAGACCTTGCAACAAGAGAGAGACCTTGCAACAAGAGAGAGACCTTGCAACAAGAGAGAGACCTTGCAACAAGAGAGAGACCTTGC